>LR538066.1:329008-396728 GCA_900883565.2 Caenorhabditis panamensis | reverse complement strand
TGGCGAGACCCGCCGACCCAATACCACGAAATCGATTTTTTGCTGTTTTCTCGTTTTCGGACCAACTTTTTTGAGTTTTTTCAGATAAAAATGAATAGAGCGAAAGATTCGGAGCTTAGAAATAGTTAATTTGACCCGAAATGTTACATTTTTCATAGAAAAAATTAAAATTTTGTGTTTTTGGTGAAAAAGTTACAAAAATGGGTAGTTTGCAATGAAAATCTGATTGAATTTGGTCAAAGTGGCTGTTTCTCGGTTCCAAATCCGATTTTCTATCCGTTTTCATATAGAAAATTTAAGAAAATTGGACCAGAAACGGGAAAACAGTGGAAAACTGAATTCGTGGCGAGACCCGCCGAGTGCCACTTCCCGTGAGTAAGAGTCGCCCCCATTCTCCTCTATGCTTACCTCCTCCTCTTGCTTTTTTCCTCCACGCGTCTCCAACATCAGCTGTTGTTGATCGAGCTCCTCCTTGTTCGTCGCCGCGTTCCATCTCTCATTCAGTTCTTTCCAGAACTGCCCTCTCTCCAACCCATCCTCGTTCTTCTGACTCATAAACGAGTGATAGGTGCGTTGCCGCAACTGAAAAAGACTGGTGAATCCTAGTTTCGCTAGTCTCTGTGCTCTCTCTTTTTCGTGTACCACTTACAGAAAATTTCGGCTTTTTCCCCATGCTCCACTGGATTAAAATCAGAAATGAATTCACAAAATCGTTTGTCACGCTTTTCTGTCAGTCCACGGCAGGAATTTGATAGCATTGACAACGTGAGAAGTGCACGTGGGAGGTAGAGGGCTTTGCATTTGAAAACAAAGGGAGCAGAGAAGGGACCGGAACCCCTTTTCTATACAAGAAAAAAAAGCAAAAAAGATTTGCCGCCAGCAGGGGTCGAACCTGCGACCTTGGGCTTATTAGACCCACGCTCTAACCGACTGAGCTATGGCGGCCGACAAGCAGCTGGGCGCCAAGGGTAGTCATAAATGCGGGGGAAACACGGGCGACGGGGGAAAGTGGATAAGTGGCGGCGCAATGCTGAAAAATTCGAAATTTTTTGAATTCACGTTTTTTTTTTCAAACTTTCGAATTTTCACGTGAAACCCAACTTATCAGTCCTTTTGACCGCCCGTTTCTCCAGTTTTCCAACATTTTACTTCCAAATCATCAATAAATCAATCATCAACTGATCAATTTTCCCCGATGGATCTCTTCTCCGGACCCGATACCAAGTTCCACCGCTTCTACGCTGGAAACGATGAAGAAGACGAGGAGAAACCGGAGAAACCGCCAGTTTCCAATCAAAAGAGTGTGCAGAAGAAGGAGAAAAGTCGTGGAAGTGAAGAGCCGGGCGAGATGCAGATGATGGAGAATGGCGGGGATAATGGAGCGGATGAGGAGGATGAACCGGTGCAACCACCACCGCCACCGAGGAGAAGACAAGTGGTTCAACAGTTTGGATTTGAGTGAGTTATAAAAATGTTTTGCTACATAGTTGACCGCTTTTTGGTAGGTCTAGTCTAGCCCCTAGTAAAGAGGGCAGAGATACGGCGCGAAGTGCAAGCGCGTCGGGAGAATGGGTGTATCTCAAGAACTAGAAGAGATTTTGAGAAATTGTCAACTACAAGTTTGTTTATCACAATCTGAGCTATATTTTTGTTGTTGACACTTTTTTAACACCTCTTCTATTTCTCGAGATACAACGCAAAACGCAACTGCCCTAATACAAGTGCACTCCACTGTGAACTAGAGAGCGCGTTGGAAAACCAACTGTATCTCAAGATTGATAAGAGATAGCAAAAAGTCGCCAATTATTGAAATGTTAACCACAATCTAATCTACAATTTTGTAGTTTTCAAATTCTAAATACCTTTTTTGGTTCTTGAGATATAACGCTGAATGCAAGTGCTTTACAACAAATGCGCTGCACTGCGGGTTAGAACGCACGTTTGAAATCCGACTGTATCTCAAGATTGATAAGAGATATGAAAAAGTTGTCAACTACAAATTTGTTTTTCACAATCTAAGCTACAATTCATCAGTTGACAACTTTTTAATACCTCTTCTATTTCTCGAGATACAACGCAAAACACAAACCCTTTTCTTTCAGCGACCGTACCATCCGTGCCGCATTCGTCCGCAAAGTCTTCACCCTGGTCACCATCATGTTCGCCATCACCGCCGCCTTCTCCTCTGTCCCATTCTTTAGCAAGGACTTCAAGGACTGGTGCCAAGAGTACTACTGGGCGTCGTACATTGCAATGGGCGTCTTCTTCGTGTTCTACATCATGCTGGTCTGCTGTCAAAGTGTCCGGCGATGCTTCCCGTGCAATATTGTGGTCTTGACGTTCTTTACCCTCTCCGCCGCCACCATGACAATGTTCATCTGTGCTCAATACTCTGTGGAATCGGTGTTGATTGCTCTTCTGATCACCACAGTGTGCTCTGCAGCGATCATTGTGTTTGCAGCGACTACAAAGAAGGATTTGACGTCGTAAGATCCCAAAAGAAACTCAGTACAGGCCCTAAAACGTGTCTTTTAGTTGCCTTGGAATCGCGTTCATCCTGGGAATGTGCCTGATGCTCTTCGGTCTCATGACCCTCATCTTTGTGTTCTTCCTAGAGTGGTACTTCCTTCACATCGTCTACTCGGCACTTGGAGCACTCTTGTGCATGTTCTACTTGGCGATTGATATTCAGGTATTCAAAGGCTCTGAAAATGTGAAACGGCAAAGTTCCCAACTTTCAGATGATCATGGGCGGTCGCCGAATCGAAATCTCACCGGAAGAGTACATCTTCGCCGCCACACACTTGTTCGTCGACATCTTGACCATGTTCTTCCACATTCTTGGAGTGGTTGGACGGAACTAAACGATATGGGAATGAAGTTGGAAATGGAAAAGAAAGAATCTGAATGGAACAGGGAACAGGAACTAACTCGTGTATTTTTTGACGGGCAATAAAGGATTTGGTTTTACTCAAACTAGTCTAGATATCAAGTCACGATACAATCTTTTATTATCACCAAATCATCAAGAAGAGAAGAAAAAGTACGAGAAGACCACAAGAATCAGAACTCCATAGCTCTTCACCACCGCCGCCCCAATACAGTAATCCTCGTTCTTCTTCGAATCTCCACACGCCGATGCAAGTGGTCCTTTCTTGATGTCCTTCAAAGTGAAATTCCCGCGAGGTCCCATGATACAAAGCCCATTGGCATTGGCGCTCACACACTTGTAGTCGAAGTCACAACCGATCCTGGTTTGGAGTGGGTTTTTGGTGATGTCCAAGAGGTAATCCTCGAGTTTTGAAGGGTTGAAAAAACGGGACCCTCCATTCTTCTTCTCATAGAATCGCTGCTCGTTTTCTGCGTGTTTCGGGTCACCCGATCCTTCACACGGCACATTCTTCGCTTTCGCAGCTAGTCCCTCGTTCCAGAACTGCAATTTTTCAAGTTTTTGTGAGGTTTTTAAAACGATAAAAACCTACCAATTTGTGATTATTGGCAATCTCAAAGTGTTTGGCAAGTATGACTCTGTCAGCATTCATTTGTGCCACGAACATCACATGTTTCTCGAGAGAGGCGACGAGGTCCGTACAGTAAGCCAGAAGGACCAGGATGATGAAGAACAGCTTCATGGTGGACCAGCAATAATCAAAAGATCCTTGATTATCCATATCAGTTCTAATCAGTTCTTATCAGTGAGCCTAGAAAGATAACAATCTTATCAGTAGCAAATCCCTTTCACTCGAGAATTAACTTCAGTTTGCAAATTGCAATTCACCATGAAGTCGATTCCTGGAGGAATTGGAGGAATCCTGGCGATTCTATCTTACGGTAAGCAGAATTCAGCCTACCCAAATCATCAGTTGCACCCTCTTTAGTCAACTTCACCTTCTCCATCCCAATCAACACTCCAAACGCCTACATGCTCTCCATAAACCGCGAAAGAGCCCAGTTGGCTGAGCAATTCAACATCTCCAACATGAACAAACTCATCTGGAGTGGAGCCTTGGAGCAGAGAGCCCGGAATGCTACCTGCCCCACCACTGATCAAAACACCTTCCGATACTACCTGAAAGTCACGAATCCGGATGGCTCGACAAGAATTCCACTAGAAAACACGCATTTCAGTCATCTTCACGGACTCATTGTCGCTCAGCCACTTCAGAAGACCGTCGGATGCAACTTTGACTTTCAGTGTGATTTGGAGAATAGCAAAGTGCAGGGATTGTGCTTGGTTGGACCATTGTGAGTTGTTTAGGGCGCTGTATCTTGAGAATGATAAGAGATAGAAAAACGTTGTCAACTACAAAATTATTCATCGCAATCTTATCTACATTTTTGCAGTTTAAAACTTTTGGATATCTCTTTTGGATTCAAAGTTATAACGCGAAATGCAAGTGCGCTCCAATGATAAGCAAATAGTTAGGGCGCCCGGGCGCCTTGGGAAAGCGCCTATATCTCAAAATCCATAAAAGATATTCAAAGGTTGTTAACTATAAAGTTGTTTATCACATTTTCAGCTATGTTTTTGCAGTTGACACTTTTTTGTTTCCTCTTTTTGTTCCAGAGTTATAACACAAAATGCAAGTGCGCTCCACTGACCACCAACTAGCTGGGGCGCCCGGGCGCCTTTGGAAAACGCTTATATCTCAGAATCCATTAAAGATATCGAAACGTGATCAACTACAAACTTATTTATCACCCTATCAGCTACAATTTTGCAGTTAACAACTTTTTGATATCACTTTTGGTTCCAGAGTTATAACGCAAAATGCAAGTGCACTCTACTGAACACCAACTAGCTGGGGCGCCCGGGCGCCTTGGGAAAACGTCTATATCTCAAAATCCATAAAAGATATGAAAAAGTTGCACACTACAAACTTATTTATCACAATCTCAGCTACATTTTTGCAGTTGACAAATTTTTGCTATCTATTCTAGTTCAAAAGTTATAGCGCCTCAAACTTGATCTACCTGAAATTCCAGAAACACCGCTTCAATGGACGACTTCAAGCGTGGCAAGCCGGGATCCGAGTGTGGAATGATGAAGAATGAGGGAGGACTTTGCACTGATAATTGAACCATTTTGGTAATAAAAACGACACACAATTTCTGCCCATTTCTGCCCATTCCACCTCCCTGAACCGCATTGATAACCAACGCATATTCCGTTTTCCGTGTCTGTTTCTCGATTCTGATCAATCAGTTCTAGTTAACTGATAAGTCTGGTACACCCTGAACTCGTTTTTTATGTTCTCAACTCATGTCATCACTCTCTGGAGGAACCCCGTCTTATCAGTTGAGCATAGACACGAAAGGAAAAGTGGAAGAAGAAAAAGAGAAGAGAATCTAGATTTTGAACGCATAAAACCCGAAAAACGAGGTGAAGAGCAGAGAATTCGTGTTGCTATGTCACTTTTTGACCCCCCTTCGTTGGTTTCGAGGAGGATTGATAACAGCAAGTTGAGCAAATATTTAGCGAAATGAGTCAAGGATCGGATACAGAATTTGTGGTTCCCTTTTTCCATATAAAGAACTGTTAAGGGAGCCTAGAAAGTTGCACTTTCCCCTTTCAATTGCCCACTATCACTTATCACTCGCTCCTTATCACTCAATTTCAAACCCACAACACACAAAAGTTCGGTGCGTCCTCTCCTAGTTCGACAGTTCGACAACTGCCCAAAACAAAACATGTTGACAATCACATTCCCTATTACCATTCCCATTTCACCTCCTTGTTTTGTGACCATTCAGGAGCAAACTTGTAGTCAAACTCCATTCGAAACAGACAATGTTTACCCACACTTGTTCACACAAAAGTGGGCGGAGTCGCCTGTGTCTTTTGACCTGTCGCTTTCCTCCATTTCCATTGTTCCTTTTAGAAACTGGAAGTTTTGAATGGTAGATTTTATCTCTCAAGGTTTCGAACCATTCTTACTTTGCAAACCTTGTTTTCTTGCTCTCTTTTCATTCAACATTCAAATCATCCTTTTCTTTTTCACAGAATGCGCTTCGATTTCGACACCCTTGGCTGTCTATACCTCTTCGCCATTCCCTTTGTCATCCAACCCTTCCTCTCATGTTGGTTGACCCCCTATGTCAATGATGATGATGTCAGTGGATATGTAGATGAGCGGTTTCGAGGTGTTTTAGAAGCCTTCAGAAGAAACTTTGGACAAGGAGAAGAGCGAGAAGGTGCAGCATTTGCAGTTTACTATAAAGGACAAGAAGTTGTGAATCTCTGGGGAGGATACGCTGATAAAGAATCCAGAAGGAAATGGAATCATGACACGAAAAGTGTCATGTTTAGTGCGTCCAAAGCAGTTAGTTCAATTGTAATAGCGGTTTTGGTGGATCGTGGGTACCTGAGCTACAAAGACAGAGTTGTGGATCATTGGCCGGAGTACGGGCGATATGGGAAGAATGGCACTACAGTGGAGGATGTGTTGAGTCATAAAGTAGGTTGTATCTGGAAAACGAGAATAGGTAGCAAAAAGTTGTCAATTAACAAATTATAGAGCAAGAAAAGAGGTATATTTTTGTTGTTGACAATTTTTAGATATTTTGCGTAGTTCTTGAGATATCGCAACTTTCCCGATGCGCTTGGTTGCGCACACTACCATTTCTCAATGGAGCGCGCTTGCATTTTGCATTATATCTCAAGAATGAAGAAAGGTGGCAAAAAGTTGTCAACTAACAAGTTATAGAGCAAAAAAAGAGTTGTATTTTTGTAGTCGACAACTTTTTGATATTCTCAATGGTTCTAGAGATCTAGGAGATCCAACTTTCCCAATGCTTCTAGTTGCGTACAAAGTAAAGCGCGCTTGCATTTTGCATCATATCTCTAGAATGAAAAAAGGTAGTAAAAAGTTGTCAACAAACAAAATATAGAGCAAAAAACAAGGATCATTTGTGTAGTTGACAACTTTTCAATACCTATCATGGTTCTTGAGATATAAGCTCTCAAAGTCAAGACCCTTTTCTTCCTAGCTTGGCCGCCCCCTCCATAACACCCCTCCCCGTTAATCGACCCAATTATAGATTTTCTAATATTTCAGGCCGGCCTACCCTATCTCAGCTCCCATATCTCAATTTCTGACGTCCAAGACGGTCTAAAAATCATGGAAAAAGTGGAAAACTCCATTCCTGCCTGGACTCCCGGCACAGCTTCCGGCTACCATGCAGTCACCTTCGGCTTCATTTTGGATGGTCTTGTTCGGAAAGTAGACTCGAAAGGAAGAGATATTAAAACGTTTTTTGAAGAGGAAATTGCTCAACCTTATGGTAAACTTGAGTTTTGAGAGCTGAAAATCAAAAGTTGTGAAATTTCAGACCTGGACATTCAAATCGGAGCCCGGAAATCTGATGCACCATTTTTGGCTCGATTAACTACACCATCTCTCTGGGAGTTTACAAGAGACATCATTAAAGACCCCAAAATCCTTATTATGCTGGGTTTGATGTATGTCAGATTCGATACGCTTGTTGATAAGATGAGAAGCAATCCGGATTGGTTGATGGTGAACTATGTGAGTTTAGAGGCTTGTAACGTGGGAAGGAAGATAGGTATTAAAAAGTTGTCAACTAACAAACCAAAGTTTATAAAATTTGCTACAAGTTTGTAGTTGATAACTTTTTCATACCTCTCGTGGTTCTTGAGATATAGGCAGAAATGCAAGTGCGCTCCATTGAGAAATGGTAGTCTATAAGTTCAATTAGCTGTATCTCAAGACCCATTTGAGATATCAAAAAGTTTTCAACTAGTAAAATGCTTCAAATTTAATGAATTTAGTGAATTTCAACATTTCAGGACACCATGGTCCTCAACGACCCCGAAATCGTCTCTCTAAACCTTCCCGCCGTCACCGCCGTCGCCAAAGCTCGGGATGTCTCCAGATTGCTGTCGATGGTAGTTGAGAAGGTAAATCTTGTCTTAAACAATGAAAAAAAACCCTCTGAATCAACATTTCTGATGTTTTTCATTTCCAGGAACTAATCTCCAACACAACACTGGCTCAGCTGTCGCGTCCTACCCTCAACAGCTGGCACCTGGAAAAAGTGACGATTTGGCCGGTGATCAAGGGACACGGGTTCTTCTACGAAAAACATCCGCTTGTGCCGGTTAGTGATAAGTGATATGGGATATGGGAGTCGTAAAATATGATATGAGGATTGAGTTTCTGCTAGGATCTTTGACCTGCAGGGGAACGGGAATGGGAGCGTTAGTTTAGAGTGGCAGGTGGTTTTTGGGAAAGCTGCTGTATCTTGAAAACCATGATAGTTATTAAAAAGTTGTCAACTACAAAGTTGTTCATCACATTTTCAGCTATATTTTTGCAGTTGACAATTTTCAAAAACCTTTTTTCCTTCTCGAGATACAGCTCTTCGAAAACAATAAAGTTTGCGCCTGTAGGCATCCAAGACTTCAATTGCGTCATGGTCATGCAGCTTGTGGGAAAGCTGCTGTATCTCAAAAATCATAGCAGTTAGTAAAAAGTTGTCAACTACAAACTTGTTTATCACATTTTCAGCTACATTTTTATAGTTGACAACTTTAAAAAATTCCTTTTGGTTCCCGAGATACAGCTCTTCAAAGTACTGTGAAGTTCGTGCTCTCCAAGGCAATTGCATCATTTAGCATTAGGAAAACGATCTGTATCTTAAAATCCATAAAAGCTATCAAAAAGTTGTCAACTACAAACTTGTTAAACACAATTTCAGCTATATTTTTGTAGTTGACAACTTTTCAATATCTCTTTTCCTTCTCGAGGTACAGTACAGTAAAGTTTGTGCTGCACGCTTCCACTACAAACCAACAAACCCACATGACCCCAAATCATTGTTGACCTACCCAAACCGCCAAAAACACCTAAATAAACATTCCACAACCCTCTTTTTTATCTCATTTATTGAAAAAACTTCAAAAACGTCCTAAATTCCTGTTTTCAGGGAGCCTTCACATTTGGTCACCCAGGCTATGGAGGTCAGTTTGTGCACATGGACCCTACTTCTGGATTATCCATCACATATCTCTCAAATGGCTTGAAAACCGGGACCGGGGAGTTATGTGGGACATATATGCGTTTGCTAAATGAAGTTTACAATAGTGTCCGGCGAATTGAATAACCCATTTTATTAACTTTTTACATGTAATTAAAACACACATCAACTCGAACTTGATCTCCAAAACCTTCTTGTCATATCGCTGTTTCTTGTCGTTGCTTCGTGGAATAAACATTGAGGAACTATTGTGCTACCTAAAAATGGAATTCTCTTCGTTTCAAACCCCCTAAAGTGTACCTGTGCAAGTCTAGTCAACTTCTCTGCCACACACTCATTGAACCTAGTGGCATGATCTGGTGAGATGAATTTGAGGAGTTCTCGAGCGTTTCTGTAGTATTTTGTGTGAAGGGAGATCTAAAACAGAGCAGAAGATATGTTGAAAGTATTCAAATGATCTTGTACCTTCGTATAATCCCCATTCATACAATCAGTATGGGAAGAAGCAATCCGCCAACCCTTCATAGTCAACTCCAGGGTGTATGGTGAACCTTCTTGGGTCTTTACGTTGACGAAAATGAGGTCACTGGTCCTTGGAAGCATCTCAGAGACACTGATATCTTCAACTTCGTGAGCTAGCTCATGAACGGCTGCGATTGCTTCGAGTTCCAAGGGGCCCACGCCTTCTCCTGGAGAGATTACGCCACCGACCTGGAAACTTTGAGGGCTTATATCTCAAAAACGGAAAGAGATTTTAAAAAGTTGTCAACTACAAAAATGATCTTTATTTTGTACTCTACAATTTGTTGGTTGACAACTTTTTGCTACCTTTTTTAATTCTCAAGATATGATGCAAAATGCAAGCGCGCTTCACTAAAAGCGCAACCAATGGGGCAGCAAGTTTCAAGCGCTCATAACTCAAGAATCAGATAAGCTATTTACAAACTGTTAACTACAAAAATAATCCTTATTTTATGCTCTACAATTTATTAGTTAACAACTTTAAGCTATATTTTATCCCCATTGAGATATCAAGCAAAATTCCAACTCACAATCTCATGCCGCTTCCGATTCATATCCGCAATCTCTTCCAGGGAAATCGGCGTCCTAAACGTCAAGTTTTTAGAAGAATGAACAAAAAACAAAACAAACTTAGTAATAGACAACTTGGGACTGATCATCTGATTGATATAAGTATTGGCGTCGAAGCCGAACTTCTCCTTCTCCTCCAGGGTCGGTGAGACGGCACGAGAGGTTCGGTACACTTGGGCGGCCGCGTTCCAGCGGGCAGAACTGGAAAGTATAATGGCTAGACAATAAAAATAAACAATTCTGTGTTGTTATAAACATTTGATGATCCAATTACTGAGGGTGAGAATGTGTGATGTTTGGTCTTTTGGGAGGAGTGGGGTCCACTTGATCAGGTCCTCAAATCAACAGAAAAACCCAACTTTTAAACGTGTTTTGCACTAGGAAAACAGAAATAGAGATCGTTGCAACGTTTTTCAACACTTTGTTAAAGTTTTGAAGCTACCTAGAACCCAAAAACTGAGACTGAAGAACTCACTCTTGCTGCTTATACAACGGTGACACCTTCAATGAATCTGCCAAGGTATTCGCGTTCAAGGCTGCAACCCATTATAGAAAACACGTTTCATTATAAGCTCTTACCTATCCCAACATTCCCACAAATACACGCAGTATTCGCTGAAGTTTGCCCAGAAAACGAGCGGGTTCTATTGGTTCGTGTTGGAGTGGATGGAGGGCTTCCTGGTTGGACCGGGGTGTGCGTGGACATTCTGAAAGATTCAAATTAAAAAGAACGGCATCAAAATCTAGTGGGAAACGTCAAGAAAACCGCCCATCCACACACACAAAAACATAAGCGAAGAATGAATGACACCGAGAGTTTTGTGTGTGTGTGTGTGAGTTGCTGCCCGTGGGGCAAAAGAGAAGAAAGAGAAAATATAACGAGGCGACGGAGCGGCGAAAAGCAAAAAACAGAGAAAGCGAGAGATATTTATTCGGAGAAACGCAGGCCCCGAGGAGACATGGGGATTAGGAAGGAGGCGCAGGAAAACGGCGCGGAGCCAGTGGACTTTGGGGAAAACGAGTGTTTTGCGGGTGTTCAGGAGTGTTTTGAAATGTTCCATGCAAAATGCCATTGAAAAAATGATGAAAAACACTTGGGAAACTTGTTTTTCTTGGGAAAAGAGTCTTACTTTGCTCCCCAGTGAGGGGGAAAGGTCATTTGCATAAATCAGAACTTTCAGGAAAATGAAGCCGACGTATCTCAAAAACAAAGAGAGATGGCAAAAAGTTGTCAACTGCAAAAATGAAGTTCACAAATAAGTTAACACTTTTGTAGTTGAAAACTTTTTGTTATCTTCTATGGTTTTTGAGATACATATGGTTTCCCGATACACTTGCTTACTGACAGTGGAGCATTGAAGCGCTTTTGCATTTTGGCTCATATCTCAAAAGCCATGACAGATATCAAAAAAGTGTCAACTAACAAAATGTTGCTCAAACTGTGATAAACAATTTTGTAGTTGACATCTTTTTGCTATTTCTTATGCTTCTTGAGATACTAGCCTTCCAAACTAACCCTCTTGGACGACCACTGGCAGCCACCGTCCCCAACAACAGTGGAACCTCAATCTTCTCGGCTCCATATCTCAAGAACCAAAACAGATATTGAGAAGATATGTACTGTTAAAATGTAGCCCAAAATGAGATAAACATTTCACTTGTTGTCAACTTTTTGCTATCTCTTATGATTCTCGAGATACAGAAGCTTCCCCGGCGCACTCTAAATCTATTAGTGAAGCAGTGGAGCGCACTTGCATTTGTGATCATATCTTGAAAACCAGACAAGTTATTAAAAAGGTGTAAACTACAATTTTGTAGCCAATGTTTCAAGAATCATTTTGTTAGTTAACAACTTTTAGTCATCTCTTCTAGTTTCCAAGTTACAAGTGTTCAAAAAAGTGACAACATCTTTATTCCATCACTCCGTCGGTAATCCTCCCGCCTCATTCAATGTCAGAAAAGACCTTTTTAAAAGGTAATTATCGAGTAAAGTTACTCGTAAACAATAATAAAGAGTTCTACAGAGCAACCAGCTTCAAACTGTCGACCAGCGACTTGCCCGACGGGTCCTCGGATTTCGGCCTAAACGGCATTCCATTCGGTCCCAACTGCAGCGGCGTCTTTCCTTCGGCGGCTGCACGTTTGTCGATGAGTTTCTGGCGGTACTCGGCCTCCTTCTTGTCACACTCGTTTTGGTACTCGTACCACCTGCGGTTCTTGTAGTCCTTGTGGTCCTGCACGTGCTTGATGTGTTTCGGATCGTACGGGCTCGACGAGAACATCATGGTGAGAAACTCGCGGAACGTCATGATTTTCATTAGGTTTTTCTCCGTCCACCTCTTCAGCAGATCATCATAATCTTTGAACGGGTTCTCCTAAACATTTACTTGTTAAGCAGAACACGAGCAACTCATCATCACGTACCGACTTTCCGTCGAAGATCATAATGTAAGCTGGCTGGTCACGGTACCACCAGTACGGGTACTCGTTACAAACCATGTCTTCATCCTCGTGCTGTTCAAAGAATGTGCAGTAATTGACGAAGTCCTCAAACAACTCCATGCAGACTGCGTTGTGGAGTTCGAAGAATTGGTACATCTCATCAATGTTTGGATCGTGAGCACACTTGGAGTAGTATCCGCGAATGTGGATTTTGAAGCCGTAGAGCGGTCCAACTGCCTTCATCGAAGCCCACTTCGTCCAGAGATCCATGTCGTACTCTTTGCCTTGGTACTCAAACTTTTTGATGCGCATGTCCCAGTCCTTGTAGCAGTTCTTCTTGCTTTTTTTCACTTCATGCAACCAGCCAATTGGAACTTTGATAGCAGTCGAGACGACAAGCCGGTAGTCCCCGTCCCTCATGTGAAACACATTGTCCTTGTTGACACTGAGGATCATGTGTGTCGGGCTCTCCTGTCTCTTTTCCGTCACGTAGAATCCCGGGTACTTCTTGTTGATTTGCTCAGCAAGAGCCCCACCAGAGTGTCCCAACGGAACGGTGACGATGAACTGCTCGAATGGTGGCAGTGGTGGAATGTCTGCAAGTTTCTCGTAGTATATCTAAAGACTGAAAAGAGATGGGAAAAAGTTGTCAACTGCAAACTTGTTGCAAATTTCATGAAGATCATTTTTGCAGTTGACAACTTCTTGCCATCTTTGAAGCTTCTAGAGTTATAGCGCTAAAACCACGTACACTGCTTTGTACCGTAGTACATCTTCGCATCGAGCACCGCCTTGATCTCGTGGGCGAGCTTGTTCTCCTTCTCGAACGCACACTTGTTCTCGCACTTTTCCTGAGGTGTCCAGTGGTCTCCCATGTACAAATCCTGACTGGCGCCGCTCTTCAACAGAAACAGAACCATCTCCATGTTGTTGTTGTAGATGGCCATCCGGAGAGGAGTGTATCCACAGACTGAAGAGAGAGGAAACATTGCTTGAAACCAGTTGATAGAAACGTACAATAAGTGTCAATGTAGACGCCCTCCTTGACTCGATTCTTCACCTCAAAGAGGTTGTTCTCTTGAGCTGCGATAGACAGGGAGTTGGAGACCGTCGGAGTAGTGGGGACGTTCTGGAAAGAAGCTGTCATCTCGAGAACTAAACAAGGTATAGAAAAGTTGTCAACTAAAGAAATGTAGCAAATTTCAAGAGGAACAACCCTCTAGTTGACAACTTTTCTTCATCTCCACTCCTACGCACCCTGTACGCAAAGTACCGATCGGGGTTCTTCCACCGGTCGCGTTGCTGCTTCCAGTAGATGACTCGCTTGCCGATGTGGTAGAGAGCGACTCCAGCCAACGCCAAGAACACTGCACCACCAACTGCTATGCCAATGATTGCAAACAGTGACAATCCTTCCCTGCAATTTGAGATTGATTCCTGGAACTCTAGGCTTAGCAACTCACTCAGCAGGTGCTGCAGGTGTCGGACGAGTCCGGTCGATGCCAAAGAAGTCGTCGAAGAACGATTGCAGTGGTGCTAAAGTTCCTGAAGCGGCCTTGAGGTAGGTGTGATGTTGCACAAAGTTCAAGTCGAGGGCTCCGATCTTGTTGAAGTCCTGAGCAGCGGCCTGGATGTTTGGATCCGCACTCTTCGCCAACTCCTCCCCAATTGGATCCTTGAAGTATTTGGCCTCGAGATGGAATCCTTGAACCTTGTCGGCTTCGTCGAACACGTGGAACAATGATGACATGTTGTTCCTCTTGACTCTCCCAACCGATCCTTCCATACCCGACAAATCCACCAACAACTTGTCCAACGACTTCCTGTTGTCCTCCGTCCAGACTCCTTGGGTTCCTTGGATTGCATCTACTGCACTCTTCAGAGGTCCCTGGGCTTTTGTGGCGACTTGGATGCTTGGTTTGGTGTTCTTGATCTTCTGGTATTCCCGAAGTACCTGAACTCCTCGACCGAGATCCGTGGCAATCTTCTGAGCATTCTTCAAGTTGGAGATGGACTTGGAACTCGTGGCACGACGTCTTCTGGTTCTTCCGGCACTCACAGCATTCGCAATGTCGCTCAAACCAGAGTTCACCTTGGCAATCGAATCCAGATAGTTGATAGTGAAGTTCACTTCGACTTTCTTGGTCTTCAACTCTTGAATATCAGCTCCAAATCCTAACATCGTGTCAATGTCGTCCGGTTTGTAGCTTTGTGCACTTTTGAGGCAATCCAACGTCGCGATCAGTTCAGTTCCATCAAGACTATTCACCACATCCGTGATGATAGCCATGTTGAGATTGGTTGTGACCAATGAGAACGGGATTGGTGTTTGAAGAGCAGTTACTTCAGTGATGATCTTCCGGAGTGTGGCAACAGTTCCATTCAACTCGATTGAAGCTTTGATGTCGGTGAACATGGCACTGGCTGCAGTGGTAGTAGACGAAGTATTGAGAGTTCTCAGCTTTGTCGATACAGAGTTTATTTCCGTGAGAGCCGATGCGTAGGCAGTGTCCGTGATCAGATTGTTGAGAACTGTCTTGAAGTTCTTGGCTTTCTTACTGATATTCTCCACAAACTGCACAACAGCATCAAAATCTTGATAGTTGACAGCTTTCGTTGGAAGAGAGAGACTGGTGATGCAGCTTTTCACAGACGTCAGTGAACTATCCAAGTTGGAAATCTCCGATGCAGCTGCTCCGTGACTTGAAGCCGTTGACAAGATGGTGAAGAGCTCCTCGAGATGATTGAGATGAGTCGTTTCATCGGCGAGTTGGCTCCAACGTCTTAGAACTTTGAGCATCTGCGTTTGGAAACTTCTGACGAGCTTCAGTTCCGCATGTAGTGACTTCAGAGGTTTTCCTTCACTGATCAGCTTCGGGAGCACATTCTTCGTCAGATCCTTGTTCATCTCCACCAAATCAGCAACTCCATTGGGTAATCCAGCCGTCAGATGCTTCTGCTTTCCAGAGAGCGAGCTCAGAGCGGACATGTGGTTGAGACTCTGCTGTACTCCAACGAGGATAATCGACAGTTTCAGATGTTGTGAGAGAACTGTTGAGAGAGCACTGGCGTCGTTTTGAAGAGATCCAAGGTCATCTTTCAGTGGAGATGGCAGCGATACCAAACTTGGAATGTGTCGTGAGACTTGCGAGAGTTGTTCCACCGGTTTCAAAGAGTCGCCAGCGTCTCCAAGACTCAAAAACGAAGCCCAATTTGTCTCGTAGTTTGACAACGTTCTCGTCTCCCCGACCATAGCCGACAAATCGGTTTGTAGCTTGATGAAGTTGGTCAATATTGTCTTCCCTCCAATGTCTGCAGCACTTTCTTGGATCACGATTTCCAACGCGTCAGCAACAGATTGAAACGTAGTGGGTGTCAGAATGAGTCCGTCCTTCACTCCAGCAATGTGTCCTTGAATGGCATTCGTCGGATCATTGACATTCTGCAGAATCGACATGTTGTCCTTCCACTGGTTCAACTTCGCCATCTTCTCTTTCATCGAGTTGGTGTCTTGAACTTGAGGAGCGGGTACTGCTTGGACGGTGGCAAAGAACTCTCCCAACTGCTTCGAAACACCATCGATAGCCAACGACTTCAACTTCACGATGTCATCTCCAGACTGAGCTCCCAGGAACTCGGCGACGATGTCGTTCAGCTTGTTCGGGTTCTTCGACAGTTGAGTCTGCATTGCGATTCCATTGGTGACACGGGCGATCGCAGAGAGCTCTTTGATGGCCTTGTCGAGCGGGTACACTGGAAAAGGGAAGCAATTGATCCTGGTTTTATAAAGCGGGCGCTTACCATTCCGTGTAGTTGATGGTTGCGGCCAGAGCGCGCAGAATAGGAGAAAACCAAACAATATGCTTGGTTTCATTGGACTTCTGAAACGAAACTCTTCCTGAAGCGCCGAGATTTGCGTCCAACTCACCAGCGTAACAGAGTACGACTACAGATAGTAGATTTTCCGATTGTCCGATTGTCCAGGGGCTCGTTTGTAGCGAGAACTGATCGGTTCTGCTTCTCCAAGAGGCCTTATCGACAGCGACACGTGGAGGTTACTGATTAGATGGGCCGATTAGATAAGGGCGGGGCCGGGGTCAGAGGTCAAGGTCGGGGTGGTGTCACGTGGAACTGATTAGGGCTGATTAGAATGTTCTGGAAGGAATTGAACGGAAAGGTCACGTGAAAATGTCAATGGAGAGTGTTTTTACTGAACACGTGTACACGTGTCCTTCTAGAAGCTTCTAGAATTGTCATCATCGCCTTCTAATCAGTTTTTCCGGAGAAACCTTCCATTTTTTGGTTTCAAATCGAAGATGATGATATCACTGGTCTTCGGGATTCTACTCTCCTGCGCGCTCTGGCCGCAACCATCAACTACACTGAATGGTAAGCGCGCTCTCCCGAAAACCAGGATCAATGGCTTCTCTTTTCCAGTGTACCCGCTTGACAAGGCCATCAAGGAGCTCTCCGCGATCGCCCGTCTCACCAATGGAATCGCCCTGCAGACGGAACTGTCGAAGAACCCGAACAAGCTGAATGACGTCGTCGCCGAGTTGCTGGGAGTCCAATCAAGTGATCAGATTGTCAAGATCAAGGCGCTCGTCGTGGAGGATCTTGCCAACCAGCTAGGACAGTTGCACGCCGTCATTGAAGCCGTCCCGGATCTCCAAGTCGACATGAGTGCTCTCAAGACCAGTTTCGCCGATCTGGAAGCCATGAAGACTAGCATCCCGCTCCTGGAGAAGACCGTCACCGATCCGAGTGCTACACTCAAGATTGACTACGAGCAAGCATCAAGTTTCAGCATCACCGAAGCCAGTTTCTACCAAGTTCCTCATTTCAAGACAATTGTTGAGAAACTATCTACTATTCTGAAGAAGAATCATGGTGACACCGGCAACGTGTACAGCAGAATTCTACAGCCTCTCCAGACCTCTGTGATGTTTTTGTTTATGCAGCTGAAAATCTTTGTCAATTACAAAACCAAACTTGAATCGTTGCTGAAGCTCGTGGACATCCATTCCAAGATGAAGGACGTGGCAGACTTTGCAGTGATCTCTGAGAAGTTTGTCATCAACTTCGCGACCATCTCCACCATGGGCACATCGTTGGGACATCTGAAGGACGGAATACAACATCTGAAAACTGTGACCGCCCAACAGACGTCTCTGATCATTGCTCGCAACTCTCTGGAACAGATTTCGACGGCTCAACTCCAACTGGAACCATCCAATCCGACTCTCCACTTCACCAATGGCTTCGCCGATAGATTCAGTGATCTGAAGAAGTTGAATCAGGATTTCAAGAGCAAGACCCTCAAGAAGATGATTTCGGAAGGCAAGGACCTGAAGAACCTCCAGAAGTCGTTGAGTTCTCTGAGTGGATTCGCCGACAAGATCAGTGCTGTATCAGTCAAGCGGGACAACTACGTGGCTTCCAAGAACGAGACAATCCTTGCTGACGTCATCAGTTTTCTATCGGATGCGTTGACCAGTGTTTCAACAACTCCGAATCTGGCTGGAATCGAGACTACCTTGGCTTCTCTACAAACCTGTTTCAAGGATCTCAAGCTACCCGCTGCAGTCCCCAACTACAAGGCCCTCAAGACTCTACTGTCTGTGACTCAAGAGCTGTCGTCGGAGATCACTCGGTTCACCAGGTTCATGGACTCTCAGCAGGAAGCATTTGCTGCCTCAGAGACAGGAATCACATTTCTGCAAACTACACTCAACAATATCACCGAGAATTCGGGTAGTATTAAAACTGGTGCGGCGTGGGACACAATAAAAGCAAAACCTGATGTTAAAGAGCTAATTGTGACGCTCAACAGCACCTATACAGGATTCCAGTCCTTCAAAACCGAAAATCTGTTCCTAACTGCTCAGAAGACCGTCGACTGGACTGTGGTACCAATTGTGATCAAAAGTTTGGATGACACCAAGTTGAAGGACACTCTACAATGTCTGGAGAGCACTACCTACCAGATGAACGACATCTCTTCGGTGCTGAGCTTTGGAGACAGTGTCAAGGTGATCAAGACCAAGAAGCAGGAGTTCACGACAACGCAGACATTGGTTACGTCTCTGGCAAGCTTGAAATCGTCGCTGAAGGATGTGGAGAGGTCGATGAGCAGTCAAAGATCCAGAAGACGTCGTGCAACAAGTCCCAAGTCTATCACCAACTTGAAGAATGCTCAGAAGATTGCCACGGATCTCGGTCGAGGAGTTCAAGTGCTTCGGGAGTATCAGAAGATCACAAACACCAAACCAAGCATCCAAGTCGCCACGAAAGCCCAGGGACCTCTGAAGAGTGCGGTAGATGCAATCCAAGGAACCCAAGGAATCTGGTCGGAGGACAACAGGAAGTCGTTGGACAAGTTGCTGGTGGATCTGTCGGGAATGGAAGGATCGGTTGGGAGAGTCAAGCGGGACAACATGTCATCATTGTTCCACGTGTTTGATGAAGCCGACAAGGTTCAAGGATTCCATCTCGAGGCCAAATATTTCAAGGATCCAATTGGGGAGGAGTTGGCGAAGAGTGCGGATCCCACCATCCAGGCCGCTGCTCAAGACTTCAACAAGATCGGAGCCCTCGATCTGAACTTCGTTCAACATCACGTGCACCTCAAGGCCGCTTCGGGAACTTTGGCTCCACTCCAGACATTCTTTGATGACTTCTTTGAGAAAACCGACGAGTCCCCGGGATCTTCAGAAGCTTCTGAACAGTGAGTTCCAGCTAGAACTTTGTGAACATCAATACTTCATGTCGATTTCCAGATCGGGAATGCCAGTTTGGATCGTCATCTGCATTGTTTTCGGCATTCTTCTGGTGATGTCACTCGTTGGATTCGGCGTCTACAAAGTGGTCAAGGCAAGAAAGGCAAAAGATAAGAAAAAAGAGGAGAAGAAGACCGAAAAGAAGGCGGATCACAACTCAGCGAGCAAGTCGGGGTCCGTCAGAACCACTGAGACGACTGGAACCACTGGAGCCGCGGAGACTACCACTGGGACAACGGGAACCACTGGAACTTCGGCCATGTGAACTGGTTCGAACTCAATGAGAATAATTACCATCATTTCATTTTTGATAAACAAGCCATAGCTTGCTTCTCTCTTGTTTCTCTCTAGTTTTCGCGGTGGTTTCCAGAAGGAATTCTAAACTCGCAACTATCGGAAGTGGAGGTCAATTTCATTTTCTTAGAACACTGATTTACACGAATTATGATAATTTGAAGAAGAAAATATCAATTAGTTCACATCCCAGGGTCAATTCCAGAAGTCACAGAAGTGCCAGTGGTCCCAGTGGTCTCTGTGGTCTTTTCGTTGCTAGGAGAGGGCTTGCTTGGAATAGAAGATACCTATAAGTTGTCTTTGTGCTTGTCAATCTTGCTTTTTGTCTTCTTATCAACCTGTTTTGCAGCAATTCTTCTTTTCTTCATCCACATGAAACCGGCGAAAACAGCTAATCCGAGAATCATCGTCATAATCATAATCGCCAGCCCAATGATTGCCCAGTTGGTATTTCTGAAAGGTCTTGCTTATCAGTGCTTAGATCAGTTTATGTTGAAGCTCACGTCTCAACTGAAGTTTCAGAAGTCGTGGAAAGCTGTTGTATACCAAAATAGTCGTCAAAGAAGTGTTGGAGAGGGATGAGCGTCTGGGAGGCAGCCAGGAGATGCACATGATTTTGAAGAAAGTTCAAGTCGAGGGCTCCGATGTTGTTGAAGTCCTGAGCAGCAGACTTGATGATAGGATCCGAGCTCTTTTCCAACTCCTTTCCGATTGGATCACTGAAGATTTTGGCGTCGAGTTGAACTCCATGAATCTTGCCAGCTTCATCGAACACTTGGAACAACAATGCCATATTGTTCCTCTTGACTCTCCCAACCGATCCTTCCATTCCCGACAAATCCAGCAACAACTTGTCCAACGACTTTCTGTTATCCTCCGTCCAGACTCCTTGGGTTCCTTGGATTGCATCTACTGCACTCTTCAGAGGTCCTTGGGCTTTCGTGGCGACTTGGATGCTTCGTTTGGTGTTCTTGATCTTCTGGTATTCCCGAAGTACTTGAACTCCTCGACCGAGATCCGTGGCAATCTTCTGAGCATTCTTCAAGTTGGTGATCGACTTGGGACTCGTTGCACGACGTCTTCTGGACCCTTTACTCTCCAATGTTTGCTCCAAATGCTTCAGTGACAACTTCAAGCTTGCCAACGATGTCACCAAAGTCTGCGTCGTCGCGATCTCTTGCTTCTTGGTCTTCATATTCATAACATCAGCAGTAAAATTGAAGAAAGTGGATATCTCAGTCATGTTATACGTTTTCAGGCAATTCAGCGAATCCACCAACTTGGTTCCTTCCAAACTTTGGATCACAATTGGTACCACATCCCAGTTGACAACCTTCTGGACTGTCAGGAATGGGTTCTTGAATCTGAATTCCTCGAATCCAGCGTAGGTGTTGTTCAGGTTCTCAATCAGTATTTCCAAATTCGGTGTGTTCTTGACGCTGTTCCACACATTGGTCTGCTCTCTGAGTGTCGAGTTAACGTTGATCTTCTTCAGGGAACTATCAACAGATTTCAATGTCGAATTCATTTCAGTAAGCAAGTTCATCTGAGATTCCACGAAAGAGAAGTACCGCTTGATCTCCGACGACAACTCTGCAATTAATGACAGGAAAGCACGAGTGACCTTGTAGTTGGGAACTGCGGCGGGTAGCTTGAGATCCTTGAAACAGGTCTGCAGAGTAGCCAAGGTAGTCTCGATTCCAGCCAAGTTTGGAGTCTTCAACGCATCCGATAGAAGACTGATGACGTCAGCAAGGGTTGTCTCGTTCTTGGAAGCCACGTAGTTGTCTCGTTTGACAGATACAGCACTGATCTTGTTGGCGAATCCGATCAGAGAACTCAACGATTTCTGGAGGTCCTTCAGGTCCTTGTCTTCCGATATCAACTTCTTCAGGGTCTTGCTCTTGAAATCCTGATTCAACTTCTTCAGATCACTGAATCCATCGGCGAAGCCATTGGTGAAGTGGAGAGTTGGATTGGAAGGTTCCAGTTGGAGTTGAGCCGTCGAAATCTGTTCCAGAGAGTTGCGAGCGATGGCCAGAGACGTCTGTTGAGCGGTCACAGTTTTCAGATGTTGTATTCCGTCCTTCAGATGTCCCAACGAAGTGCCCATGGTGGAGATGGTCTGGAAGTTGGTGACAAACTTCTCTGAGATTTCTGCCAAGTCAGCCACGTCCTTCATCTTGGAATGGATGTCAACGAGCTTCAACATCTTTTCGTCAGTTGATTTGTAGTCTAGGAGCATATCAAGCTGTGAAGATGCTATATCTGTCGCATCCTGCATGGGAATGAAAATTCCTCGGTAAATGTTGTGCTGCTCTTCGATGTCCTGATGTAATGGAATCAAAAGTCGTTCAGCTGCTAGTCGGAAATACGATGCTTCAGTGGAGGCATTTGAACGCCATTTATATCTATTCGCCGCCTCATCCCAGTCAATCTTGAGTGTAGCACTTGGATCGGTGACGCCGGTCTCCAGGAGCGGGATGCTGGTCTTCATGGCTTCCAGATCGGTGAAACTGGTCTTGAGAGCACTCATGTCGACTTGCAGATCCGGGACGGCTTCAATGACGGCGTGCAACTGTCCTAGCTGGTTGGCAAGATCCTCCACGACGAGCGCTTTGATCTTGACAAGCTGATCTCCTGACTGAACTCCCAGCAACTCGGCGACGATATCGTTCAGCTTGTTCGGGTTCTTCGGCAATTCCGTCTGCAGTGCGATTCCATTGGTGACGCGGGCGATCGCAGAGAGCTCTTTGATGGCCTTGTCGAGCGGGTACACTGGAAAAGAGAAGCTATTGATCCTGGTTTTCCGAAAAGCGCGCTTACCGTTTTGTGTAGTTGATGGTTGCGGCCAGAGCGCGCAGAGTAGAAGCCCGAAGGCGAAAAATTTGAACATATCGATCTTGTAATCGAAGAATGAATCGTTTTCTTGAGAAGATCATGATGACAATTGGCGGGTTTCCACGAGAATAACCTTTCTGAAAGGTTAGAAAGCCACGGGAATACTACAAAAGGAGCGACTGATTATGACTGGACATCTGGTGAAAATATTAGAAAATCTATATCTGAACTCTAGAATATCGTATGACGCAATACGGGAGGGCAGGTGTCCTCCCTCTGTGACCTACATCTCTCTGCCCTCTTACCGCCGTCTCCTCCTCCTGTTCTCTACCGGGCCATCAAGAGCCGTTGGAAGGAGAAGATAAAGTTTATCAGTCTCTTCATCAATTTTCACGTGAGATTTGCAGTTTATCAGTTCTCGCGTGAACTTCCACGTCATCAACCCGACCGCCCATTGACTTTTGATGACAATTCGAATAGACCGCCCATATCGTGGTTTTCAAAACAGTCTACACTTCAAATTCGATAATTGTCGCTGATTGACACGTGGATAGTATCAAAGCACAATTGGTAAGTGAAATCCAAGGGATGCAACGATGAAAACGGATGTTTCAGATCAGATTGTACAATGAAAATCCGCAAAGCCATCGGTTTAGCGGTACTGCTGCTCATCACCAGTGAAGGAGTCATTGCTCAGAGCTCTAAAGGTAAGGAAACCGCTCCGTTGAAGATTCCAATCATTTTCTTACAGCCAAATCACTCAATTCGGTGATCCAAGAACTCGCTCCGATCGCCCGTCTTACCAATGGAATCGCCTTGCAAACAGAACTGTCGAAGGATCCGAAGAAAGTGGATGACGTGGTCGCAGAGTTCCTGGGAGTTCAGTCAGGTGATCAACTCGTGAAACTGAAGACGATGGAGGTGGAAGGTGTTGCCAAGAGTCTAAAGGAGTTCTATGAAGTCGTCGAGAATGTTCCCCAGATGAATGTGGACATGCAGGCGTTGAAGCAGAGTTTTGAAGCTCTTGAGGAGATGAAGAAGAATGTGGATGTGTTGAAGAAGACTGTCACGAATCCGAGTGCGCAACTGCAGAGTGACGTTGATCAAGTGAAAATGTCTGGCAACGATTTCTACGACACGAAAGGATTCCAAGTGCTCGCCAATGAGCTAGAATTTGTGCAGAAAAATCAAGTTTTTGATGTTGTAAATGTTGGCCAAGTCCATATAGATCCTTTGAAAGCAGCTGCCACAAGAGTTCTCGGACAGCTCAACAACTTCGAAGATTATGAGAACGGATTGAAGAAGCTTTTCAAAGTGGAGAACATCAGCACAAGACTGGATGAGGTGGAAAAGATTGCGAAACTTTCACAACATCTCACTGAAAACTTCGCAACCTTCTCTGTGATGAGTCAGAAGTTGACAAGTTTGAAGACGAGCATCCCTGGATTGAAAGCTATGAACGAGAAGACTTCCGGCAATGCTGGTTTAGTGGATTCATTGAAGACAATTTCGAATACCACTTTGACACTCGGACAAACTCCATCAACTCCCAAGCTCACCGCCGGATTCCCGAAGAAGAACGCTGATTTGCAACTGTTGCTGAACGAGTTGAAGACGGACTTACACAAGAAACTGGTTTCGCAAGGAAAGGACACGAAAGAGCTTCAAACGTCGCTGGCCTCTCTACACAAGTTCAGCGAACAACTGGGGAAACTGGATGCAGTCTGGAAGCAGTTCACTGGCTCACCCAATCCGACAGCTCCAAAAGAAGTCACTGGTCTTCTGAGCAGAAGTGCAACGGATTCGCAGAAAAACCCGAACTTTTCACAACTTGAGACCTCTCTGGATTCGGTGAAGGATTGCTTCAATACTCTTGCTCTTCCAACTCAAGCTCCAGACTTCGAGAAGGTCAAGAACCTCTTCACGTTTGCTAAGAATCTGAGTCAGCAGGTTGAGACTTTCAAGAACTTTTTCGCCTCCAAAAAGTCGGCGTTCATTGAGTTGAAGAATCCCGTCACCAGTTTGGTTACTAAACTCCAGAATCTGGATGGTTCTTCTCGTCCTACAACTATCCAACCAGTGTGGGACGACATCAAGAATGCAACTGGTACCAATGACCTCATCACTGCCATGAAAAGAATTGTCGCTGATTTTGCTCCACTCCAACAAGGAAACCCATTCACAACCGCCCGTACAGTTGTCGACTGGACTGTGATACCAACTCTACTGGACAACGTAAAAGGAACCAACATGGAGACTATGCTGGATTGCACTAAACAAGCTTCTTACAATCCGAATGACATTGCCTCCGCATTGAGCTTTGGATCGAGTCTCCAGATGATGAAGACCAAGAAACAGGAGTTCAACTCGACACAGGCTTACCTCGCGGAGCTTGCCAAGGTCAAAAGTGGACTGTTGGATGTGGCGAAGACAATCACCAACTTCAAGAAGACGCGGAGATCCAGAAGACGTCGTGCAACGAACCCGAAGTCTCTCACCAACTTGAGAAACGCTCCAGATGTCTCTGCAAGTCTAGGAAAAGGAGTTCAAGTGCTTCGGGAGTACTGCAAGATTCTAGAAGCCCAGGAGAGTGTGATGGTGGCTGTGAATGCGGTGGATCCTCTGAAGAGTGCGGTGGATGGGATTCAAGGAGCACAGAGTGTATGGAATGACAAGAATCGGAAGGATATGGGAGTGATGGTGACGGATTTGAACAAGTTGGAGACATTTGCGGGTTCAATGAAGAAGGACAACATCTCGGAGCTGTGGAAGATCTTTGGTGAAGCTGGAAAGGTTCCAGATTTCACAGTTGATGCGAAGATCTTTGCGGACCCAATCTCTGTGGAATTGGCGAATAACGCAGACCCTCAAGTCAAGCCCAAATCCGCCGACTTCCAGAACATTGGAGGACTGAATCTAGACTTTGCCAGACATCGTGTCGACCTCTTCGCAGCTTCCCAAGCCCTTCAACCTCTTCAACAGTTCTTTGATGACTTTTTCGATAACAACAAGAACGTGGGAGGAGCTCAGGCTCAATCATCAAACGCTCAGTGAGTTGTCATTCTCTGTTACTCTCATTCAATTTCATTCTCTTGCAGACAAGCAGGTCCTTCCATTGGTCTCATTGCCGGTGCCGTTGCAGGAGTACTGTGCGTGGCAGGTGGAGGAGTTGGTGGCTGGTTCGGTTGGAAGTATTACAAGAAGTCGCAAAGGTGGAAGAATCGAGAGAGACATTGGCACTACACGGTGAGTTTGAGAAGCGTTTCTTGGCTACAATTGTTCATTTCAGTGGGCTATCAAAGATTCTGATGATTCTGAATTCACTATGATCAACGCAATAATGGAAAAGCGAGTGGGTGTGTTGAAGAGAATGATAAAGGATGGGTTCTACATAGACACTTGCCGTGAGTAGCGTAACATGAACAGCGGAAGATAATCAGAAAGTTTAGAACACTTCACGAGCAAAGACGTCAACATGTATGCTTTCCCTCTGCACGTCGCTGTTTGCTATGCCCTACCGAAAGCTGTAGAGCTTCTGATTCGAGGTGGAGCCGACCGTAGCCTGTGGAACAGTCTTAATCTCACTGCGGAGCAACAATTGGACAAGTGTCTTGTCGACGAGCGTTACAAGGACGAGAGGGATGCTTTGAAGGAGATCAAAGCGATTTTCCAAAAGTACGCAAAGAAGACGTTCCGTCCACGTGTTCGTGAAATGATGCCCATCGACCGATTCAGTGTCAAGATCTTTGCAAGTGACGAGCACAAGAAGATTGCCGAAGCATTCGCTGCGAAATACCCTGATATTGTGAGAGAACAAAAACTGCCACAGACTTTGAACCTGACTTTTCAGCATCGTGGAGAGGAATGGGAGCTCAGTGATTGTACTCATAGAGTTTTTCCAACAGATGCCGATGGTATTCTTGACTTGGATAAGTTGAAACCGGTTTTACAGACCGATAAGTTGAACCTTCAGAGAATGTTATACATGCTTTCGTGAGTGGTTTTACAGAGAAGGCTCACGAAACGTTGGCTTGTTCCAGAAAATTGATTTGTACCAAGATCTCCTGGCTGGACGAGTGTCTGAAGAGCGAGAAGAACTTCCACAAGGACTACGACTATCGGATCACCAAGTTCCGCTACAATGGAAAGGTCTACGAAACGGCGGATGAGTGGAGGAAGTGGAAGCGCAACAGAGTGAGCTTTTCTGGAAATCCTTTACACACTGATAACACTACTTTCAGGCCATTCCGTGTCTGTACAACGTGGCCGTGGCTTACTACGAACCGAATGAAGACAAACTGGATGGCATTTACTTCTTCGAGAAGGCAGTTACCACTTTGAAAGCCGAGTACTTGTCGCTGGAGGATCTGGTGACTGGTAGCTCGACACGAAACACTGCTCCGTACTGGTTCCCGAAGATGAATCGTCATTGGATTGTGCACCAGAAGGGGGTAGGCTTATCAGAAGGATATTCATTCAGAAAAATCACTTTTTAAGAATGCTCCGGATCTCAGCAAGGTGCTCAAGGAATGTGATGCCGCCGATTTGAAGACTGACTTTGTGGTGATGTCGATTGAAGAGTTCTTTGAGCACCTGTTCAAACTCAATGGATGGAAGGACTTGAAGCCGGAACCCGTCATTGATGTGAATCCACCAAAGCCAGCTGCTCCGTCGGTTCAAGGATCTGCGCAAGGCACCACTCAAGAATCGACTAACAAAGAGACGAAAGAAGCGACTAAAGAATCCACCACAACTGACGCTACTGGCAACAAATCACCAAACCAGGACACCCTCAAGAAAATGTTGCAGGAGGAAGCCGCTGGCAAATAAATGTCGAGATATTGTAAATCTATTTATTAGCACTTGTTTCAATTTAACTTTTTCTTGTGCTCGATGTGCTTAACTCGATAAACTCCTACTAGTTTTTCTTTGTTGGTTTTTGCATTGATCTTGTTTCTGCGCTCATATCTCAAGATCCAGCAAAGCTGTCAAAAAAGCTGTCGATTAACAAAACAAAGATAAAGTTGTGGTCTGCATTTTGATAGTTGACAACTTTTTGCTATCTCAACTAGATTTTGAGATACAGCTGCTTTCCTGGCGCGCTTTGAGGTTGTCAGTAGGGCGCAGTTAGATTGGTCTTCTTTCTGCGCTCATATCTCAAGAACCAGCAAAACTGTCAAAAAGTTGTCAACTAACAAAACAAAGCTTAGATTTCAAGCTACAATTCATTAGTTGACAACTTTTTTCCATCTTTTATACTTTCCGAGTTACAGCCCTTCAATCCTTGTCAAGTCTTCCTGGATAAGCAAGTGCCTGAAGAGCAAGAAGAACTGTTACAAAGACTACAACAGTCTGCCATGAGTGTAAAAAATGGACTTGACAGTTTGAAATTATTCAATTGATAAGAGCATAAACAAAGAGAAATCGATGAAATCCTTCATTTATCAGTGACAATGTCAAACAGTCGGTGCAGTTCCGCTTGCTTCCGAAGCTCTGGTAGGTGTTCCCGCCACATTCGAACTGCTCTTCACCGACTTCAACTTGCTCATCGACTCCCGTTTCTTATCAGCCAACCTGTTCTCACTAATCTTCTCCGCCGTAGACTTCTGATCCTCCAAATCCTCCAGATGTATCTGCTCCGAGCTTTTCTGTTTGTAACACTTTCTCTTCTTCTTCCTCCGCTCCTCCTCCTCATCGTCCAGCTTCCCAATGCCCATTCCATTCTGCTCCAGGAGATACTGATAGTAGCCTTCTTCAGTCATCGAGGTATTCTGCGCCTTGACCATTTCCATATTCACAATCCACTCATCCGTCTGCTCTCCGTCAACTTGCACAAAGAACACCGACTTGTTGTAAGTGTCCCAGTAGAGTCGGCGATTGGAAGAACTGGCCCCGTGGATCATTGCATCGTGGCATTTGTCAACAACTTTGGCTCCAATGGTTTCGGCGATCATACAACTGGGCTTTTTGCCATCGGACAAATGGAAGTAGACCATGGCGCCTTCTAGGCAAGGGATGGCCTGAAAATCAAGGGTTGGGTTCTAGGCGTTGTATCTCAAAAACTAAGAGAGATATCAGAAAGTTGTCAACTAACAAAATAAAGCTGAAATTTCAAGCTAAATTTTGTCAGTTGACAACTTTTAGCCATCTCTCGAACTAACCCTCCCAGCCATCCATTTCCTCCACAGATCCACCGACTTGTACACCTTCCCACCATACTTGACTTTCCGCACCCGATACTTGTCGTAGTCTTGATAAAACGCCCGTTTGCTCTCTACACAAGCATCCAACCATCTTGAGTCTACCATTAGGGCAAAACTGAAAGAGAACACTCTGCTATACTTTTTGGATCACTTTCTCAAGGCTTACTCAAACACCAAATTGACCAGTTTCCTCTTCTTATCCATCACCTCCATATCCAACCGTTCCACTTCCATTTTCTTACTGATAATCTCTTTTTTGATCTTTTCATCCTTCATTTCATCCGTTTTCTGCTCTATTTCGGGTCTCCGGACTTCTGTGAGCTCGTCGATATCGAAGACTCCCTCTTCATTACACTTGACAGCGTTGTGTGTTCTTCGCGAGCTTGTGTCTTCGGAATAGATCTGAAATTACGTGTTTTTGATGGTTTTCTGGTAAGATAAGGTTACCAATTTAGCGTAAACATCTCTAAAAGGTCCATTATACTCATCACAAACGCGTATGGAGAAGGTTTCCACTGGGATCAACTTGGGGACGTCTAAAATTGTAAGGCTAACTTTGAGCGGGTATATCTCAAAAACGAAAAAAGATATCAAAAAGTTGTCAACTAACAAAATAAAGCGTCGATTTTAAGCTATAATTCAATAGTTGACAACTTTTTACCAAACCCCCTATCCGCTGACTTACACGGCTCCGGATTCTTCTTTCGATACTTGATGAAGACCTTCTTGATCCTCTTCAACCGTTTCGCATCCAAATGCAAAGCACCCTCTACCCGATCCTTATAATCCGTGGCATCTCTTATCATACTATCCAAATAAACTTGTATACTACACTTTTCCTCGCATTCGATCAACGGATCAGCTCCAAATTTGAGGAGAAGCTCTGCCATCTCAACGTTTTGATGCTTGATTGCCCAGTAGATGCATGGTTGCTTCTTGTCTGGAAATTCATTGAATTTGTGGCTTTCAGATCCTCTTTCTTACAAAAAGTGTTCATATTCTGTCCCTCCTTGAGCAGTTTCTTCACATTTTTAATCTTATTCGCGTAACAAGCAATAGGGAGCCACGTTGTGTCACAAGGGGCGCATTGAGGGGTCTAAACAAATTTTCAGAGCTTTTCGAAAGCTTTGAAGACTAACTTGATAAACCCAATACCTCTCCGGGTCTTGTCTTCTGTAGTAAAGTAGTCGTCTCTCATTGAAAATGTAGATAACGACAACAACAGCAATGATGACTCCAAGGCAGAGAAGGCCGGTTGCACTGTAGAAGATCCAAGTGATATCGGTGGCCTCTCTGGAAAAATGGATAAAGGTAGGTAAAAGTTGTTTATTAAAGAATTGTAGAGCGCAAAATTTGCTATATTTTTACAGTTTACAACTTTTTGATAGCTGTTATGAGCTTTGAGATACAAGCGCTCGAAGTTTGGCTTGCAACCGGCACCCGGCGCCTAGAAGTGTTACTTACTAATCACTTGGTATCTCGAAAACTAAAAGAGATTGCAAAAAGTTGTTAACAAAAAAGTTGTAGAACGCAAAATTTTCTACAGTTTTGTAGTTGACATTTTTTTGATAGCATTGATACGTTTTGAGATACAAGCGCTCAAAGTTTTGCTGTTGTCCGGATCTTGTCGCCTTGAAGTGACTGGTACAAATCACTTGATATCTCAAAAACCAAAGAAGCTATAAAAAAGTTGTCAACTAACAAAACATTGCAAAATTTACAAGGATTATTTTGTTAGTTGACACTTTTTTGCTATCTTCACTAGATCTCTAGATAACCGCTGTCAAAGTGACTCACCCTCTACTATCATCTTGCCTATCAGCATCGCCATCTCCATTCGCATTTCCGCTCGCGAAAAACCCGTCAAAGAACGTTTGAATAGGTGTGAAAGTTCCATGTGCTGATTTGAGGTTCACATGATGTTGAGCAAAGTTCAAATTCAGCGTCGACACCTCTTGAAACGGAGTCTTCGCATCCACAAGAAGCAGTTTGTTGCCTTGTGACAAATTCTTGGCAATCGGGTCACCGAAAAATTTCGCATCTAGATCATGTCCTTTCAGTTTTTCTCCTTCCTCAAAAGCCTTGAAAACCTGCGACAGATTTCTGTTTGGACTGTTTGCTACTCGGAATTCCAAGTTCTTAATCCCCTCCAGCATATCCTTGAGCATCTTCCGATTGTCATTGGTCCAAATACTCCGAACTTCTGGGTGCGAGATGGTGTCGATGAATTGCTTCACGGCGTCAGGAGTGTGAACAACGTAATCCACAGATTTCTCATTGTTGAGGATCTTTGTGAAGTCACGGAGGACTTGAATGCCACGAGAAAGAGCTTCTGATATTTTGAAAGCGTTTTGAAGGGTTATAGGAGAAGCTTGGGATCGACGTTTTCTGGATCTTTTTAGCTTTCCAATGTCTTCCAGACTCTTCTTTAGCTCTCCAAGCTTCTTTAGGTAGATTTCGGTGCTTTCAAAGTCCCCTTTTCTCGCCTTGAACTCTTGAACCCTTGCTCCGATCCCCAGGACCTTTGTGATCACAGTAGAATCATAAGTGGTAGAGTGCAGACATGTCAAAACAGTCTTGAGGTTTGTATTTTCCAAACTCTTTACCACCTTCGTCACCTCATCCCACTCCATCTTCGTTTGCATCGTCACTATCGCATTCTCCGTTTTGAACTCTTCAAACCCTCCATGAATCTCTCCAAGGATCTTGATAAGTTCAGAGTGATCCTTCTGCTTCAACTGATTCCAAACCTTCTCCTCTTCCGTAGAATTCCTTGTCGCCGGCTCCAACTTCAATAGGATATTCTCTATACTTGCTATCGCACTTTTTTGCGTGTTGAAATCCGTCTTGTGCTTTTCCAGAAACACTTTGAACTTGGCTATTTGATCGGTCACAGTTTTGGCGATCTTCACGATGTTATCAATCTCCGTGAAGTTTATGGCGGTGGGAATTGGTTTGAGGTCTTTGAAGCAGAGTTTTATGGATTCCAGTGAGTTTGATACTTGGCCAGAATCCATCGAATTCAGGGTGGAAGAGTTGGCAAGTAGATCAATTGTGTCTTCAAGTGTCTTGACGTTAGCTGGTTTGAAAACCACGTCAAAATGAGTTTTCACTTGTCCAATTGCATCTTGAAACTTCTCCAATAAACCCAAAGAGTCCAGTAACAGCCCTATATCTCGATCTACTCCAATCAAGGCTCTGAAGCCGATGCCACTCCTCAAATCTCCAAACAACACCTTCAAGTCTCCGATTCCTTTTGGTAATCCTGCGGTTTTCTGGCGTTTCCAATCGGATTGAACCATTGGCAAAGAGATGGTAGAGTTCCAAAGAGCTCGTGAAAGCGTCGAGAGGGATCCTATCTTGTCTAGGAAGGGTTGAAAGTCCATTCCATTAACTTCTTCAAACTTTTGCTCCATTGAGGAGATGGCGTCGTAGAATTGAGCATAGGGGCGTGCGATTCGGGAGATTTTCTCGATGTCTTCAAACTTTGCAGACATGTTTTGAAGCTTGAATAACTCTTCCATTTTGGTTTCGAAACTTCCAAATTTCTCAACTTGAGTGAGGACAACCTTGACGGAGCCTTTCAATGGGTACAGATACTTATAGAACGGCTCGCTCTCTTTGGAGTACTCGTTTTTCTTTATGAATCCCAACTTTTCGATGATTTGATGGAAATCAGAAACTTCCATGTTCGTGGAGAGTGACATCTGGCTCGCTTTATCAACATCTGCCTTCAACTGGGGATCCTTCACCACCTTCTCCAGCACCTCCCTCTCTTCCTTCATCCTCTCCACTGCTTCCCATCCATCCTTCAACTCTTTCACATCCACTCTAAGCTCGGGAATCTTCTCGACAATCTCATAGAACTCCTTGAGATCCTTCCCAACTCCTTCCACTTCTATCTTCCTCAACTTGTGAAGATCCTGACCTTTCTGAACACCCAGAAACTCTGCGATAACGTCATCCACCGCCTTGACATCCTTCTCTCGAAGACGCATCTGAATCGCAATTCCATTCGTTAACCGCGCAATCGAGCATAGTTCATTGATAACATTGTCTAGAGGTCTTGGTGCGAAAACTGAAACTTTAGAGAGCGTATTTGAAGAGTTTTCAATCGAAAATCTCACCGATTTCCTGTGATAAAGTGACTTGCGCATAGATACATTGAATAGTGTAGAAAATGATGAAAAACACCGCGATTCTGATCCTCATACTTTCTACAAAAATCGGTCAACTTTCGCTGGAAACCTAGATTGTTCACTTACCTCTAGAAGCCGGTATTTCACCTTACCACATCAAAAACTGATCAAAAACTATCAATAACTCCAACTCATCGAGGTTTGCGTTCTTCTACGACATGTTAGAAAAGTTCACGTGAAAATTTATTGGCGTGAAGAGTAGTAAAAAGACAGTAAGATCAAGGAAAAGTAGCGAGAATAGGAATAGGGTCTAGGCAGTCTTCTGAGAAGTGACAGACTTCAGAGTGGATTCGTGGACCGATGATTGAGTGTTGGTGTTCTTCTGGGTGCCTCCTCCAAGCTCTTTCCATCCTTTCAACCCGAACAAAAACTCGGAAAACTCCTCCATATTCATCATGACAAACTCCGTCTTCAAATCGGCAGCCTCAAATTGGAGAGCCACAAAATCCGGTGCAGTTGGATTAGGGACGTGCTAAAAAGAGCCATAGAGCTAGCCTGAATCATCAGAAACCTACTTCCTTGTCATGCAGAATCCAACTGTTGCTCTTTTCCGGGAACCAATAGGGTTTGTGAAGGCGTTTCGAGCTATTGTTGACTACATCATGGACAGTCAAACCTGGTGCCGTCAGCCGACTGATCAACTCGATTTGGCGCTTGTTTGGAACTCTGGTAAGGTTTTTCGGGGTGTAGAAGGCAATTGAGCAGTTGGCAAGAATGGGAATCGTCTGGAAATTTATCATGAAACGGTATCTCTTATGTTTCAGACAGTGTAGCGGTCTTCCCAGAGCAGAGGCATTTGCGCGCTGATATCTCAAGAACCACAAGAGCAATCAAAAAGTTGTCAACTAACAAAATAAAGCTTACAATGTGCTCTACAATTTGTTAATTAACAATTTTTTGATATCTTTGATGCGTCTTGAGATATAGAGAGTTTTCCCAGCGCGCTCATTGATGCGTGGTTTGTGTGGCATGGGGCGCAACTGCACTTCTGCGCGTTTATCTCAAGAATGAAAAGAGCAGTCAAAAAGTTGTCAACTAACAAAGTAAAGCTCAAAATGTGCTCTACAACTTATTAGTTGACTGCTTTTTAGTATCTTCGAAAACTTTTGAGAAACAACGGTTTTCCCCGCGCCCTTACTGGTGGTCAGTGAAGCATAAATCTTGGGGCGTCATTGTATTGCCGCGCTCATATCTTGAAAGCCAAGAAAGATTCCAAAAAGTTGTCAACTAACAAAATAAAGTTCAAAATGTGCTCTACAATTTGTTAGTTGACAACTTTTTGCTACCTCTTACACTTTTCGAAATATAAGCGTTTTCCTAGCGCGCTTACAGGTGGTTTGTAGATGGCAGTTGCCCTTCTGTCATTTCTGCGCTCTCATCTCAAAATCTAAAAGAGCTATCTAAAAGTTGTCAACTAACAAAACATAGCTCTAAATGTGTTCTACAATTTGTTAGTTGACAACTTTTTGCTATCTTTCATGCATCTCGAGATACATCCATTTCAAACCTACCCATTTCGCCGCCCACTTCTGCAACTCCTCCAGCGACTCGTAGACCTTTCCATTGTACTTGAACTTGGTGATCCGATGCTCGTAGTCTTTGTGGAAGTTCTTCTTGTCCTTCACACACTCCCCAATCCAAGTCATCTTCACTAGAAGTGCCGGGGAAAGGATAACCAGCAGTCTTTCTACATGCACGTCGTCAGTCTCTTCCACAGGAATGTTGTTCAAGTTCAGGATACCGGCTTCATCGGTCTCAAAGACGAGGTGGGAAGCGCGACGTTTCTCGTTTGATTCAAACAACTGAAATCATAGTTTTGCAAGGTTCTAGGGTCGCTTTGAGACTAACAATACTCGGGTAAAGATCATCAAACTGATTGTGAACCGGATTCAACTGATCCTTTGGGGTACGGACATCCACACAAAACAGGCCTTGATCGAAGAGTTGCGGAAGCCTCGGATGGAACTTTTTCTTCTCGTATTTCCGGAAAATCTTCAGAATCTTCCGCAGATTCTGCCAGTTGATCTCATGGGCTCGGTCGGTAACAATCGACTCCACAAGTTGTTCAGCCGTTTGGTTCCGATTAGAGAGCAGGGTTCGATCCGCGCCACTTCGAATCAAAAACTCCACTGCTTCGGGATGAGCAAAATAGACAGCGGCGTGAAGAGCGGTTAGCCAGATGGGACTTGGTTGGGTTTCCACTACAAATGAAGCATAAGTATCCATGTACACTCCATTCTTCACAAGTCGGTCTATCACCGGAACACGACCTTCTGCAGCAGCTAGCACAATGTTTTGTTCTTTATCTTCAGTTGCCGATTGGTATCTCTGAAAAATGAGTTCTAATGAGTTCTAAGTCCCTTTTTAACTCACATCATAGCACCAGTATCTCTCCGGATTCTTCCACTTTTGCTTTTCCTTCATGTATCGTTGAAGATACCTTCCACCGACACCCAAACCAACCAGGAGCAAGAGTCCACCAATGACGCCGGCAGCTAGAATACCCATGTTCAAGCCAGACGCGCTGAAAACGTGTTGTTCGCTTTCTGAAAGGCTCCTAGGGTCTCTTACTCTGTACTGTTGGCCTGCACGGAACCTTGAGCTCCTCCCACATTCTTGTTGTTATCGAAGAAGTCGTCAAAAAACTGTTGAAGGGGTTGAAGGGTTTGAGAAGCTCCTGTGAGGTCGAGACGATGTCTGGAAAAGTCGAGATTCAGTCCTCCAATGTTCTGGAAGTCGACCTTTTTGGACTTGACTTGAAGGTCCGCGTTATTCGCCAGTTCCATTGAGATTGGGTCCTTGAAAATCTTCGCATCAACTGTGAAATCAGGAACCTTGCCAGCTTCACCAAAGACCTTCCAGAGCTCCGAGATGTTGTCCTTCCTCATTGTCCCCACAAACGTCTCCAACTTGTTCAAATCCGTCACCATCACTCCCATATCCTTTCGATTATTGTCTGTCCACACACTTTGTGCTCCTAGAATCCCATCCACTGCACTCTTCAGAGGATCCACCGCATTCACAGCCACCATCACACTCTCCTGTGTCTCCAGAATCTTGCAATACTCTCTGAGAACTTGAACTCCTTTTCCTAGACTTGCAGAGACGTCTGGAGCATTTTGCAAATTGATCAGGGACTTTGAGCTCGCTGCACGACGTCTTCTCGAGCTTGGCGTCTTCTTGAAGTTGGTAACAGTCTTTTCCACGTCCAGAAGTCCCGATTTCATATTGGCTAGCATTTTTAGATACGCCTGTGTCGAATTGAACTCTTGTTTCTTGGTTTTCATCATTTGGGCACTAGAACCAAAGCTCAACGCCGAAGCAATGTCATTCGGATTGTACGTTGCTTTCTGAGCACAATCGAGCATCGTGTCCATGTTGGTTCCATTGACATTGTTCAGTAGAGTCGGTATCACAGTCCAGTCAACAGTTTCTTGCAAAGTTATGAACGGGTTTTCCTCTTGAAACTTGGCGAAATCCGTGACAACGCTTCTCATGGACTTGATAAGATCAGCTGTACCAGAATCATTTCGAACTTGGTCCCATATCGGCTTTATTTCCACTGGAGAGAACGAACTCTTCAAAGTTTGAATCACTCCTCTCAGTGTGCTGACTGTTCTCACAAGATCATTGAAAACTGTCTTTTTGCCGTCCAAGAAACTTTTGAAATCGATAATCTGTTGACTCAGTTTCTTCGAAAACTGGAAAACTTGTTCGACAGCCTCAAAGTTTGGTGTTTGTTGGGGAGCTGCCAGGTTTTGGAAACAGTTCAGAACTGAATCGACTCCCAGGTTAGAGAGGTTCAGATTTCCTGACGAAACCAATACACTGCTTCTCATCGAACTCAAAACTTCGTCTAACGACGTTTGCTTGAAGTTGTTGTTGAAAGTCTTCCAAAAGTCATTGAGTTTCTCAAACGTCTCCGTAAACTTGGGAATCAGGCTCAGCATCTTCTTCAACTCCGAAGTGTCTTTCCCTTGAGATATCAGCTTCTTGAAAATCCCGCTATTCAGCTCTAGGAGTAACAGCTTCAGATCGACGAGACTCTGTGGGAATCCAGCCGTCAGCTTCAACGTTGGTGGTGCACTCTTCAGTATTTGAAGGGTGCTGGAGCTTTCATTCAACGAGTTTATCAGAGCAGGTAAACTGTCTTTTTTCTCCTTCAGAGCTTGCAAACCTTGCATACCAGTTTTCAAAGCGCCCAACTTTTGATTCATTGTTGAAAATGCGTCAAAATTGAGCGAGAATTGCTTGGTGAGATTGCCAAGTTTTTCGAGATTTGACAAATTCTCGCTCATATTCTGGAGCTTGAAAAGTGATCCGAGTGAATTTTCTGGCTGTTTCCACTGATTCAACTGACCTTGAACATTTGTTACAGCGGTTTTCAGAGGCTCCAAAACCGAAGTCCATGCGTTCGATACAGTTAGAGAATCGCGGTCTTTTATGATCTGCAGTTTATCGGCGACGGTCCGAAAACTTTCAGTTTTGTAGTGAGAGTCGCCCTCAATTATCTTGGTGTCGTCTACTTCTTGTATTAGCTGTGCACTCGGATCCGTGACATTCACCTTCAGCACACCCGCATTCGTCTTCATCTCCTCGAGAGCTTCAAAACTCTGTTTCAACGCCTGCATGTCCACATTCATCTGGGGAACATTCTCGACGACTTCATAGAACTCCTTGAGACTCTTGGCAACACTTTCCATCTCCATCGTCTTCAGTTTCAAGAGCTGTTCACCTGACTGAACTCCCAGGAACTCTGCGACCACGTCATCCACTTTTTTCGGATCCTTCGACAGTTCTGTTTGCAGGGCGATTCCATTGGTGAGACGGGCGATTGGAGCGAGTTCTTGGATCACTGATTCGAGGCGTGAAGATTTGGCTGAACGGAGATGATTAGAGTTATCAATGGGGCTTGTTTCCTCACCTTTAGAGCCCTGAGCAATGACTCCTCCAATGGCGATGAGCAGAAGTACCGCTAAACCGATGGCTTCGCGGATTTTCATTGTAGAATCTGATCTGAAAACGTCCGTTTCCATCGCTGGATCCCTACGTTTTCACTTACCAATTGTGCTTTGATACTATCCACGTGTCAATCAGCGACAATTATCGAATTTGAAGTGTAGACTGTTTTGAAAACCACGATATGGGCGGTCTATTCGAATTGTCATCAAAAGATGGGCGGTCGGGTTGATGACGTGGAAGTTCACGTAAAAGCAGATAAACTGATAACGGGCGAGTCGAAAAGAGTTTAGGTTCACGTGAAAACTGATAGAATGATAAGAAGATGAAAAAAGATAAAAGCTCGTAGGAATTTATTGAGAAAAGCACATCGAGCACATGGAAAAGTTGAATTATAATATTAGTTAAAAGTGCTAATAGTTCTATAATTGCTCGAGGCCAGTTGGGTGAGTAGTAGCGGATCCTTATTCTAGAATTGTGCTTTGAACAGATTCTTGAGCCGATGAAGCTCCTGGCTTGGGTGAATAACCATCAATGACTGGTTCCGGCTTCAAGTCCTTCCATCCATTGAGCTTGAACAGGTGCTCAAAGAACTCTTCAATCGACATCACCACAAAGTTCGTCTCCAAGTCGGCGGCATCACATCCCTCGACAACCTTGGCCAGATCCGGAGCATCCTTCAAAAAGTGGTTTTTTGACTGTCTACCCTTCTAAAACCCTCACCCCCTTGTGCACAATCCAATGACGGTTCATTTTCGGGAACCAGTATGGAGCAGTCTTTCGTGTCGAGCTACCAGTCACCAGATCCTCCAGCGTCAAGGCCTCTCCTCCCAGTTTTGCAACAGCAATTTCTAATGTTTTGATGTCATCCAATTTGTAAAAGGCCACAGCCACGTTGTACAGACACGAAACGGCCTGCAAATAGTATTGTGAGGTATGTGAGGACAAGGAGATCTGACTCTGCGGTGCTTCCACTTCTTCCACTCATCCAGCGTCTCGTAGACCTTTCCGTTGTAGCGGAACTTGGTGATCCGATAGTCGTAATCCTTGTAGAAATTGGCCCTCTTCTTCAGACACTCATCCAGCCAGGAGATCTTGATACACGGAACCTTACTGAAAAGAAGGTTAGTGAACTTTCTCGGAAAACCATTTACGCAATCATGGTCAACATTCTCCGCAAGTTCATCTTATTGGTCGGTTCCCCCTGTGCCATCTTATCCAAATCGAGAATACCGTCGGCGTCTGTTGGATAGACTCTATGAGTACATTCACTTTTATTACCTTCCATTCTACGATTCTGAAAATGCATCTTCAACATCTGTGGCAGATCATTTTCTCTCACTATATCAGGATACTTCGCAGCGAATGCTTCGGCAATCTTCTTGTGCTCGTCATCCGCATAGATCTTGACACTGAATCGGTCGATGGGCATCAACTCGCGAATACGTGGACGGAAAGTCTTCTTAGCGTACTTTTGGAAAATCGCTTTGATCTTCTTCAAAGCATCCCTCTCGTCCTTGTAACGCTCGTCAACGAGACACTTGTCCAATTGCTGCTCCGCAGTGAGATTGAGACTGTTCCACTGACTCCGGTCGGCTCCACCTCGAATCAGTAGTTTCACGGCTTCCGGTTGGGCATAGCAAACGGCGGCGTGAAGTGGGAAAAGCCACATCCAGACACCTTTTATCGACATGTATTCTAAAAGTTCCGTTGATCTTCTGTTGCTTGCGCCACGCTACTCACGGCAAGTGTTCACATGATACCCATCCCGGATCATTCTCTTCAACACACCTACTCGTTTTTCTTTTATTGTACTGATTATAGAGAGGTCAGCATCATAATCATTGAAAGCCCACTGAAATGCATCAGTAGGACCAAAGACGTTTTTTGAACTCACAGGGTAAATCCAATGTCTTTCTCGATTCTTCCACCTTTCCGACTTCTTGTAATGCTTCCAACCGAACCAGCCACCAACTCCTCCACCTGCCAGACACAATACTCCTACAACGACACCGGCAATGAGACCAGCGGAAGGACCTGCTTGTCTGCAAGAGAATGCGATTGGATGGTGATAGCAAAGAATGGCAACTCACTGAGCGTTTGATGATTGAGCTTGAGCTCCTCCCACGTTCTTGTTGTTATCGAAAAAGTCATCAAAGAACTGTTGAAGAGGTTGAATGGCTTGGGAAGCTGCGAAGAGGTCGACACGATGTCTGGCAAAGTCTAGATTCAGTCCTCCAATGTTCTGGAAGTCGGCGGATTTGGACTGAACTTGAGAATCCGCGTTATTTGCCAGTTCCACCGAAATCGGGTCCGCAAAGATCTTCGCATCAACTGTGAAATCTGGAACCTTGCCAGCTTCCCCAAAGACCTTCCAAAGCTCCGAGATGTTGTCCTTCTTCATTGTCCCCGCAAACGTCTCCAACTTGTTCAAATCCGTCACCATCACTCCCATATCCTTCCGATTCTTGTCATTCCATACACTCTGTGCTCCTTGAATCCCATCCACCGCACTCTTCAAAGGATCCACCGCACTCACAGCCACCATCACACTCTCCTGTGTCTCAAGAATCTTGCAGTACTCCCGAAGCACTTGAACTCCTTTTCCTAGACTTGCAGAGACATCTGGAGCGCTTCTCAAGTTGGTTAGGGACTTCAAGTTTGCTGCACGACGTCTTCTTGATCTCCGCGTCTTCTTGAAGTTGGTGATTGTCTTCGTCACATCCAGCAGTCCACTTTTCACCTTGGCAAGCTCCGCAAGATACGTCTGTGTCGAGTTGAACTCCTGTTTCTTGGTCTTCATCTCCTGGAGACTCGATCCAAAGCTCAAAGCTGTTGCAATGTCGTCCGGATTGTAAGATGCTTGTTGAGCACAATCGAGCATAGTCTCCATGTTGGTTCCTTTGATATGTGCCAGTAGAGTGGATATCACAGTCCATTCAACAGTTTCTCGCACAGTTTTGAATGGGTTCTCCTCTTGGAACGGGGCAAAATCGACAGCGACCGTTTTCATAAATTTGATCAGTTTGTCAATGTTTGCTTTGTTCCTGATTGTGTCCCATGCTGTCTTCAGTGTTGGATACACCGAATTATCGGTGACATTAGCAAAGACGTTTCCAAAAGCGTCGACTTCAGGTATCTGCTCAGTGTATTCTGGTTTTCTGGTTGCATAGAGATTCCGGAACTGGCGGATCTGTTGGCTCAATGTTCTCGCAAACTTGAAAACGCTTGTTGTATCAATGCCAACTAGTTGTTGTGGAATGACGAGTCCGTTGAAACAAGATTGAACTGATTGTAAAGAGGTTTCAAGCTTGGTGAAATCCGGTGCCTGCTGGGAGCCAGTTGAAGTTCCACTCAAGACAGTCGTCACTGCATCCGCCGATTCCACGTACTTCTTCCTATCAAACGCCTTCCATGGTTCACTGACTTGTTTGAACTTCGATTGGAAACTTGACAAGATGCTCAGAGACGATTTCAGGTCTTTGGTATCTTTTCCTTGGGACACGAGAGCCTTGACTTTCGGATTGTCCAAATCTTGTAACACTTTGCCCAAGTCGCTGGCTCCATTCGAGAATCCAACGGTCAGTTGAGAAGCGATTTTGCCTATCGAGAGGTCCGAAACAAGCTTTGAACTGGCATTCAGCGACTTTGCAAGATCCTTTGTGACTTGTACTTTGTCAGCCACCAACTTCAGATGCGTGCTCGCCGTTTTGATGTTTCCAAGTTGGGTATCCATACTCGAGAAACTTTGGAAGTGTCGAGTGTAACTTTCCAAAAGGGTAGCAATCTTCTCCACATCCTTCAACTTTTCCGTCACATTCTCCATTGCAAAAAGATTTGCTAATCCGGTTTCAGCATTACTGAACATTCTCAGTTGGTTGTCTACATTGCTCAACGCATCTTTAGCAAGTCCCAAATGTTTCTCAAATGGTTTCGGAACCGTGGCAATGTCGTTGTCTTTTATGTACTGTAGCTCGGTTGCTAAGACAGTGAAGTGTTTTACTTGGTAGTAGTATGAGCCTCCACTTTGTTTTGCTAGTTGGATTTCATTCTGCAGTTGCGCACTCGGATCCGTGACAGTCTTCTTCAACACATTCGCATTCGTCTTCATCTCCTCGAGAGCTTCAAAACTCTGCTTCAACGACTGCATGTCCACATTCATCTGGGGAACATTCTCGACGACTTCATAGAACTCCTTGAGACTCTTCGCAACACCTTCCACCTCCATCGTCTTCAGTTTCGCGAGCTGTTCACCTGACTGAACTCCCAGGAACTCTGCGACCACGTCATCCACTTTTTTCGGATCCTTCGACAGTTCTGTTTGCAGGGCGATTCCATTGGTGAGACGGGCGATTGGAGCGAGTTCTTGGATCACCGAATTGAGTGATTTGGCTGTAAGAAAAAGGTAAAAATCTTCAAAGGAGCGTTTTTCCTCACCTTTAGAGCCCTGAGCAATCACTCCTCCAGTGGCGATGAGCAGCAGTACCGCTAAACCAATGGCTTTGCGGATTTTCATAGTTCAATCTGATCTGAAAAGGTCTGTTTTCATCGTTGGATCCCTAGGATTTCACTTACCAATTGTGCCTTTGATACTATCCAGCAACAATCAACGATTTTGAAGTGTAGACTGTTTTTGAAACCACGATATGGGCGGTCTAGGGCACTGGAATTGTCATCAAAAGTCAATGGGCGGTCGGGTTGATGACGTGGAGGCTTACGCGAGAACTGATAAACTGATACACTGCAAATCTCACGTGAAAAATAGTGAAGAGACTGATAAACTTTGTCGTTCCAAAGGCTCTTGATAGCCCGGTAGAGAACAGGAGGAGGAGACATTGACTTTAAGAGTCCTAACTGAAGACCATCTGAATACCGCCTAGCCTCGAAACATCCCCAGGACGCGAGGGTCACAGCACCAGGCGTAGACGCAAAAGCGAGGCAGGGGTATCAGTGGTTTCCTACGAATACCAGACCTCCTTCTGTTCTCTACATCTTGTCGACTGCTTCTTCCTTCGCAGCTTGACGTGGCCCTAATGATCCTGTTGCTCCTGGAGATCTTCTTATCCTTGTCTTCATTGCGGATGTAGATGCTCCAGAAGATCTCACTGACGTTATTGTACTCGTTATCTGCATCTAGTGTCGACGCCTTCGTGTTGAGGCTCCAGAAGTCTAGGTCGGGTTGACGGCAACATGATGAACGATCTGAAATTTGAAAGTTCTCTAAAATGCCTCTCGAATGATAACAAAACTCACTTTCAACATCCAAATCCAAGACTAGAAGAGAGTAAGAGAAGGTAGAAATGACTGAAAGAGTCCTACTGAAGTCCCCTGAGAACCACTCAACCTCGAAACATCCCCAAACTCGGGGGTCAGGGCCCAGGCGAAGACGCGATAACGAGGTTGAGGGTGTCAGTGGCTTTCTACTAACACAAGTGCCATCTCTTACTCTCTCCTTATGTCGCTATACTCGTGCTGGTTCCGTGGATCCTTGGATTTTGGTGATCCTTCCTCTCCAGTCGGCAGCTTCATGACGTTGTCTTGATGATCCTTGTAGTCCTGGAGTTCCCTTCACTCTCTTGTGCTCCATATCCTTCTTGTACCGACGCCAGTTTTATGTGCCGCATCTGAAAGACAATGCTACTCTAAAGAAGAAAAACCCAACTAACTAACCTTCAAATCCCGAGTCCCAGACCGAAAGCCGAGCATCTAGAGTTGCTCCGCTCTCCACGATCCAATAGTGGGGTCAGTAGCAGATAGTAGATCACGAGTTAAGGGAGAAGACAATCTAAGACACCCTCAGTCTCGAAACATCCCCGAATCCTGGGGGTCAGGGGCCTAAGCGACGACGCGAAAGCGAGCGCTGAGGGGCTCAGGTGGCTTCAAACCTGTTCCCATTCTCTACATCAGCATCAGATGTTAGTCCTTGACTACAGTTGAGCAGTTTGTGGATGTCCTTGTTCTTGTGCTTTTGAAGATCCTTTGAACCCATGTGATGGTTTTGATCCTTGTTCGATGGTGCATCCATTTGGAGAGGATCTCGGGTGTATCTTCCTCCTTGCCTCCGTGCCCTAGAGATCCATTGACTCTGATTGTTGTGCTTCTTTGTCCGCTTGTTCTTGACGTTAGTGTTGCATGCGGCATCTGAAAGACTATGCTTTTCAAAAGAAGGGGATGCTAGTCAACTAACCTCCAATTCTTGCATCCCTGACCGAAAGCAGTGCAATTAGAAGGCGCCGCTCTCCACGATCCGATTTGAGGTGATTGGGGGATCCGTGGGTTCCAGATAGAAGATCATGAGAGAAGGATGTGCTGATTTTGGGAATCTAACTGAAGTAGCACTCAACCTCAGAACATCCCCACGCTCGGGGGTCGCAGCACCAGGCATTGACGCAAAATGGAGGTTGAGGTACTCAGCGGAGTCTTACTAATCAGTCACCCCTTCTCATTCTCTACATCTGTACCTGTTGTCTTCGAGGCTCCATGGTTCCAGGTGACTTGAACAGTGAAGGTCGTTGAGATTCCTTGGCGGTAGAGTGTGAAGGAGGGCGATGTGCAGTTGAAGACAGGACAGAGACGAACGAACTGAAGATGAGAATGGTTACCTGACAGATGTCAAATGACTAACTTACTTGATAGAGTCTTTTGGAGATCCTGGAGACATGGAGATGACGGTTCCATCGAAGCAAAGTGGCTCTTGGGATTCGATTACCTGAAAAACCATAGAAAATTCAGTGAAAAGACAAGAGATCTGTTCAGAAATCAATGCAAAAGACGAGAAAAGATTAGAAAATCATTAGAAAACAGAGCAAGAACAAAGAGACGACACGACGAGAAGAAAACAAGAGAAAGAATGACCGCCTAGATCGATATTGACTCAATATTATTGAGACGGTTTACGAGGGGGTGGTCGTCGCAGACAATGGGACGGCGGGAAGAGAGGTAGGTCAAAGAGGGAGGACACCTGCCCTCCCTTATTGGGTCATACTATTTTCAACACATGGTTACTGTTATCAAGACTCCTAGCTACCATCAATCGATGGTCTATTGATAAGAAAGAGACTGATAAGCTTCATCTCAATAGAAAACCAATCCATAAGAGGGTCAAATAGCTTGAGAAATCTTCTTCGACGAAGCATGACTAGATGTTGTCGACTTTTGTGTCTCTTGAAGTTCGGATTTGTGAGTGGATCGCGTGGAAACTTGATAGTCAGCTTGGATTTCCGTTGTGATATCAATTGATTTGGCGGTTGGGTTAAAGCCATGAACTCCACGTGCTTCAAACATCATCTCAAAGAACACTTCCACGGTCATTTTGGAGAACTCTGTTGCTTGATCTTCAGGGGAGTAATGGGACATGCGGAGCTCTTCTTCCAGTTTTTCTTCGTCCTGAAAACAAGTGAATATCTTGAGAACTAGAAGAGATAGAAGAAAGTTGTTAACTAATGAAGTGGAGCTTGAAATTAGGGCTTTATTTTTGTAGTTGACAACTTTTTGTTATCTCTTTTCGTTTCTGAGATACAGTCCTTCAAAGAGCGCCTACCTCAGCTCTATGCAAAATCCAAAACTTGCTAAGCTTCGGCAGCCAATGCGGTTTTCCCGGCCGTTTTGACGAATCATTGACTAGTTTTGAAATCGGCATGAAAGTGGCTCCCATTGCCTCAACAATCCTTTTCAGATATCCATTTTCCGTAAATTTTGAGCCTTCCGGGACAAAGTACGCCAATTCCACATTCTCGAGACATGGGATGTACTGAAAAGAAGCGAGGGGGCAAAAGTGATCAGAAAGTTGTTGTGGACTCACAAACTGTCTAGTCCACTTCTTCCACTCATCCAGGGTATTGTAGACTTTCTCTCCGTACTTGATCTTCTGGACACGATGGGTGTAGTCCTTGTAAAAGTTGCTCTTGCTCTTCAGGCACTGGTTCATCCAGGACTGTTTGACAAGGATTGAGGGGCTGTAACTCGGAAAGTATGAGAGATAGAAAAAAGTTGTTGACTAATGAATTTTAGCTTGAAATCTAAGCTTCGTTTTGTTAATTGACAACTTTTGAATAACTTTATTGGTTTTCGAGATATGAGCGTGGAAACGACAGAAGCGCGACTGCGCCCGAACACTGCGTCCTGACTAGCGTTGGGTGCGTTGGGAAAACGTCTATATCTCAAAAACCAGTAAAGATAGCAAAAAGTTGTTAACTAACAAAATTTAGCTTGAAATCTAAGCTTTGTTTTGATAGTTGACAACTTTTTGCCATCTCTTTTCGTTTCCGAGTTTTAGGCGTTTCCGTGTGACCTAAATGCTAGAAACTTCCAAATGCTATCACTCGGGAACCAGGAAAGATACAGTAATCAGTGTTTCATTTTCTACCCAACTCACCTCCCCAAAACCCAATAAATAACTCCAAGATTCAAAACATCATCCTGCAATCCCAATGTCAGCTTATCCAAGTCCATGACACCTTGGGGATCCGTGGGAACCACCATGTGAGTGACATTCTTGTTGTTTTCACTGATCTAAAAACTCAAAAAGTAATCGAAAAATGGTGTTTGGTGTCTTACCATATCCTTAAACACCTTCTTGAACTCCTTAACAATCGGGTCCTTCTGAAAGACTCCTTCTAGGATTCCAATAGAGAACTTGTCAATTGGCAAAAGATCCCTGACTCCTATGGGGAATTCCTGAAGGTCGTACTTGTCGAAAATCATCTTTATCTCCTTCAAGTCCTCCTTATGCTTCTTGCAATTTCTATCCGTCAACTTCCTCTCCAATAACTGAGCGGCGGTGATCTTCTCACTGGACCAAATATGCGGATCAGCTCCTCCAAGGATCAGAGCTTCACAGCACTGCGCATTGGCTTTGTCGACTGCTTGGTAGAGGGGTGTAGCGATGATCAATTGATCTGTTCGGTTGGTATAAGGTCCAAAAAGATCCACATAAGCTCCTTCCTTGATTAGAGCTTTGATGTGATCGGGGCGCTCGGATTGTATGGCTTTGAGGATGTTGTTCTCTGCGGAGTGACCAAGGTGGAAGGCCTGAAAAATGGGTATATCTTGAGAACCAAAAGAGATAGCAAAAAATTGTTGACTAATGAAATGTAGCTTAAAATCTAAGCTTTGTTTTGTTAGTTAAAAATTTTTGCTAGCTTTTTTGGTTTTTGAGATATGAACGCTGAACTGACGGGAGGGCAATTTCGCCCGAACACTGCCTACTGACAACTCGTAAGCGCGCTAGAAAATCCGCGATATCTCAAGAACCAGAAAAGTTAGCAAAAAATTGTCAACTAATAAAATGTAGCTTAAAATCTGAGCTTTGTTTTGTTAGTTGACAACTTTTTGTTAGCTTTTCTGGTTTTTGAGATATGAGCGCTGAAATGACAGCGATGCTACTGCGCTTGAACACTGCCTACTGACAAAGGATTATCGAGTTAGGAAAACAGTGATATCTCAAGAACCAAAAAAGGTAAGAAAAAGTTGTCAAATAACAAAATACCAGCCGGGCTGCGCCGGCTTTCGCCGCCACTTCTAGTACAACAGTTTTTTTAAACTTTCGAGAAAAGCAAAAAAGTTTGTGAGCGAAGAGGTTCGAACCCAAGAGAGTAAAACTCAATGACAGACGCGTTACCGCCTGCGCCACCGCCGCTCTTGCCACTCGCCCAAACACTGGCCGCCGGCGGCCTGCCACACACAGAACACTGCGGAAAACAGAAAAAGTGCTCCAGATTAAGTCATTTTTATCCAATCGCTTAGAAATTTTACGTGCATCATCCGGTCAGCATACATGACCTCTCTGCAAAAAATGAGCTCAAACGGCCCAGTCATCTCTGAGAAAACGCTGCGGACAGACATACCGACACACAGATGGACAGACTTTATCCGTTAGAAATAGTAAGATAGCTCTAAACTTCATCTTTATTTTGTTAGTTGACAACTTTTTGCTGGCTTTTTTGGTTTTTGAGATATAAACGCCAAAATGACAGAACGGCAACTGCGCCCGAACACTGTCTAATGTCAACCGATTAGCGAGTTAGTAAAACGGCTATATCTCAAGAACAAAAAAGCTAGCAAAAAGTTGTCAACTACAAAAATAACGCCCGCATTTTGATCCACAACTTCTCAGTTGACACTTTTTTGATATCTCCCCTCCCAAGCAAGTTCTTACCTCATAAATCCAATGCCTCTCCCTATTCTTCCATCGCTTCTGTTTTCTCAAATGCCTCAAGAACAAGAATCCAGTGACCAGCATTCCGATGAAGAGTATCAATCCAAGACCACCGGCTGCATATATCAAGATCATTGTGTAATTGGTGGGTTCCACGGGTCTGAAACCATGAATTTCTATTTAGAGAACGCACCTAGCGTACCTTGTAGTGATCTCCACTTGAGCATCTGCGACTGGCTCTGGTCCCATATCGATTTCCGGTTCTTTCTGAAGCTCGAAAAAGCTATCAAAGAAGGTTTTGATAGGGTGGAGGGTTCTAGAAGCCTTTTGAAGGGCCACATGATGAGATCCAAAGTCCAAATTGAGGGTGCTAAGGTTCTTGAAAGTCGCGGAAGCCTCTTTGATCTTGGGGTCTGGATTTTGAGCTAAAACTTGAGAAATTGGGTCATCAAACAATTGCGCATCCATATGAACTCCAGGGATTTGATTAGCAACTTTGAAAACCCACCAGAGCTCCAAGGAACTGTTGGTTTTCAAGAAAGGGTTCTTCTGCAAGTTCTTCAAATCCTGGATCATGAATCGAAGGGCTCTTCGCTTGTTCTCTATCCATATGTCGGCTTCTGGCATGTTGTCAAGGACTTCTTTTAACGATTGAAACGGGTTTGCAGCGATTAGAACCTGTTCTTGATGTCGAAGAATCTTCTGGAAGTCTCGAAGAGTTTGGACTCCAAAACCAAGGGATCTAGAGACTTCTGTGGCTTTGTTGAGGCGGGTAAGAGACTTTGGAGGTTTTGGGGTTTGTCTTCTTTTCCTAAGCTTCCGGATCCCTGGGTTACTTCTAGAACCTTCCATACCCTTCTCAAAGTCCTCTAATCCATCTTGAAGATGTTTTGCTTTTTCCAAATACACAATCGTCGCATTGAAGACCAAATCCTGTTTCTTCAAGTCCCAGATACTTTGACCAAAATCCATGGCAATTTCCACTTTCGACAAGTCAAACGGGTTTTTGTCAAGACAAGTTATCATCTCCGAAACCTCCTTTCCTACGGGGTTCTTCAGGATGGCTTGTAGTTGTGAGAAATCAATGGATTCTTTGTTGATAAGAACCAAGGGATTGTTTGGTTTCCAATGTTCAAAGCCTTCATGGATTTCGAAAAGCTCCTTGATCGTCTTTTCCAGACTAAACTTTCCTCGGATGCTATCATAAAGGACATTTTGTTGCTGAACCGTGATATTTGACACATTGAGCTTCTGGACTAACTGGTAGTTAAGGTTATACACAGCGTTTTTCTGGCTCTGGAACATCTCCTTTTTGCCCTTGAGAAACTTCAGAAAAAGGTTGGTCTTCTCAGAGATCTGTTTCAATTTCTCAATGACCTCTTGGACCTTTTTGAAATCCGGGGTGTCCTTGAGATTTGGAAGGTTTAGATCCTTCAAACAAGTTTGCATCGGAACCAAGGAACCTTCGAGTTTTGAGAAATCAGTGATGTTCTTCACATTGTCAAGTGTTCTATCTAAATAGGCAACCAAACCTATCCCTTCTTCCTGGATGTTTCCCTCCCATGTAACTTGAAACGTTGTCATTTGATCCTTGAAAGCTTCCAGGGTCTTTAGAAGGTTCTGCAGGTCAGTTAGATCCTTGCCATGAGAGATTTTTAGGAATCTCTGATCCTTGAAGTCTTGAAAAAGGGTTTGGAGACTTTTAGTGCCTTCTGGGAAGCCTGCAGTGAGACTTGCTGTGACGTCTAAAGTCTTGGAACTCTTCTCTAGCTTCAAAGAATTGGATTCGAGGGATTCTTTGAGCTTCTCCATTCTTGATTTTGATTCTGGGGAGCTGATCATTTTCAACGAGGCCAAACTTTTTTGGAGCAAGTGCAAACTGTTATTCATGTTCTTCATGTTGTCAGTGAAAGTTCCATAGTTTTCAATGTAGTCTTTGGACGCCTTGGCGTGTCCTTCAATAGCAGGAAGATGACCGGCGAACGCCACAAGGTTGTAGAGGCTCGTAAGTTCATTTTCGTAACTTTCCAGGTCTTGTAATTGTTGGAAAACTACAGCTGTAGCATTCTTCAAAGGGATTAGATGGTCCTTTAGAACATTTCCTTTTGGTTCATTCTCCCGAATGTACTTCAGCTTATTAGCCAAGGTTTTGAAGTTTGGAAACTCGTAAAACCTTGATGAATTGAGTTTCTTTGCAGCTTCAATATCCTGCTTCATTTGACCACTTATATCCTTCACAGCTTTCTTTAGAACTTCCGCTTTAGCTCGGATGTTTTTCAAAGCTTCCAAGGCATTTGAAAGCTCTGGGCCATTGACTTGAACCTCTGGAACGGATTTTAAAGAGGTTTGAAACTTTTGCACGTCCTCTGAGACCCCAAGAAGCTGGAGATTCTTCAAATTGCTCACATCCTTGACGCCCAGAAATTCAGAGACAATGTTCAGTAGCTTCTTGGGATTCGTTGAAAGCTCTTTTTCCAGAGCGATTCCATTGATGAGACGGGCAATCGGGGTAAGCTCATTGATCACAGAGTCCAGAGAGGTTTCTGAAAGAGATAAGATGTTGAAATTGTTGGTGTTAGAGTTTTGTTACCTTTAGGTCCCTCGGCAAGTGTAAAGATGAAGAGAAGAGCTGCTAAAAGTCCGCGGATTTTCATCAAACTTGTTTCAAACTTGTCCGTATCGATTTAGAGGGAACGCGAAATGAGTTGGATTGTTCCATTCACGTGTTTTTGAAACCAGTGAACGGGAAAGTTCACGTTTTCTTGGTGATAATGATAACAAAGGATAAAATGTTCATTTGACTTCTTTTCGGCTCAAAGAATAGAGAAATGGCTAGACGGAAACAACCCGTCTAGTACTTTATTCAAGCTTATGCACAGAAAAAATGGGTGATAATGATTGGAATATTATCGGATCGGTTAAAAGATGGCTTATTCAAAAAAAAAAACGGGCAAGTTTACAACCAAAAACATTAGAAAAACACCCAAACTCCTTATCATTTTGACTCTTTCTTATCTTCACAGCGATTTCTCGTAGGCGGTGTTCGAGAAGCCCTTGAGGCGTTGGTACATCTCGACTTTGTGCTTTGGGAGCACCGTCCGACGGCCCAGATGCTTCTTCATGTTGGCACGAAGGCGGTTCTCGAGGAGTTGCTGGAGGGCCAGGTGGGATACGGCCACGATGAGCACTCCTCCGACAGCGACCTGTAAAGTTTTGAGCTTGAAAAGATAACTTTGAGCCGAGGTATGACGGTTTTAGTGGTGGGTGCCGAACTTTTGAAAAACCTTGGGATTACGGTAGCTACAGTAACCCTTGGAGTTTTTCTAGGAAGTTGGGGTTATTGTAGTTTATTAACAAGCTTTTCAGCTGTTTTGAGTAAAAATTTGAGTTGAATTAAATCATTTTGAACCGAGTTATAACGGTTTTAGTGAAGGGTGCCCAAATTTCGAGGAACCTTGGGATTACGGTAGTTACAGTAACCCTTGGAGTTTTTCTAGGAAGTTGGGGTTACTGTAGTTTATTAACAGGGTTTTCAGCTGTATTTTATCAAAATTTGAGTTCAATTGAACCACTTTCAGCAAAGTTATAACGGTTTTAGTGAAGCGCGCCCAAATTTCGAGGAGCCTTCGGATTACGGTAGCTACAGTAATTCCTAAAATGTACTTGAGAAGTTGAGGTCACTGTAGCGTATCAACCATCTTTCCAGCTGTCTTTTATCAAATTTTGAGCTTAATTGAATGATTTTGAACAAAGTTGAACTCAATTTTGTGAAAGGTATCAGAAAAAATTTTTCCAAAAAAAAAATTTTTCCAATTTTTTTCCAACTTCCCCCAAACTCACAAAAACAACGGACGCCATTTCTGCAAGGGCGTCTCGGGGTACTTTGTTACATTAAAGTGATCCAAAGTCGGTCAAAGTCTAGCCGAAATCGTCGTTGCTCGACGCAAAGTAGTCGCGCAGGACGATCGAGCGAGTCAAGGTTGTAGAATGGAGTTTGGGTGGGGGCGGGCTGCTGAAACACAAATTTATTGTTTTGAGGTTGTAGAAAATAAAATTTGAGTCTGGTTATCAGTTGAAAGCGTTTTGATATCTGTTTTGGGGGTCGAGATCTAGAGATCGGAAGCAGTTTATGATGATTGGGGGTGCACTTGGATTTTGACTTATAACTCGAGAACCAAAAGAGATTTCAAAAAGTTGTCAACTATAAAAATACAGTTCAAAACAAGACAAACAAGTTTGTAGTTGACAACTTTTTGATATCTCTTTTGGTTTTTGAGATACAACGCATTTTCCAACGATTGTCAATAGAGCGCGCTTGCATTTCCACCTATAACTCGATTTCCAAGAGAGATTTTATAACGCTGTCAACTGATAAATTGATCAGTTTTTAATTTCCTAAAACTCTAAACATTCTGTATTCGAAAATTCCTTCAACTCACCGCGTTTCGGAAGCCAACTTGATACTTTGGGCGTTAGGAACGTTGGGAACGCTTCCTACACAAAGGGATGTCGAAAAGTCCGACAAGAGGAAAACAATCGGAAAGTCGAAAAGAGACAAAGGGGAATTGATACGGCTACTAATCTTGATTTCCCGTTTTATACGGTCAAAAATATGCAAATCACGACGAATGGTTACTGTAGAATGGAAGCCGATTAGGAGCGTGTCAAAGTTATGCAAATCCGACTGCGTCAGTGCGGTGCGACGCAGTTCAGACACTGTTTAGGCGGGGAATTCACGAGAAACGGATTATATGTGATAGAGGAGTATCACTAGAGGAGTAATGGGGGTATCACAATGTTGTTCGGCAAACAACGAATCGTTCGGCAAACTATACATGACGCAGGGGAAAAGGGGTGATGTTTCAGAGTGCAAAGACGATGACGTAGATTTCATTGGGCATCAAAGAACTGACAATTAGAAAACACACGTGGCACCCTTGTCTGGTCATTTTCTAACCGGAGCATGCCCTTGGTAACACGCCCCACTCCACTTACCCTGTAGCCACAATGTCAGGCCAAAGAAGAACAGATAAGGCCTCCCTCTCCAGAATCAATCAGTACTTCGGATTCCACCGGAACAACTCAGATGCATCTGGCCATCGGAGCACTTCTCCTCCTCGGTTTGTTCCTTCTTTCGGTATAGTTAAAAAACAGGATCTCTTTCAGTGCTCAGCACAACTTGTGCAGCTTACGGACCTCGCGGACCCGACTTGAGACATGTCAACCAAATGAGAAAAACCGTCGGCGAGAAAGCCGGAATTGAAATGCCGGAGTTGGTGAGGGATCAGGGGATTGGTTTGGTGTGAAGAGGGTAATGGTTTCAGACTTGGGATGAAGGACTGGCTGCTGAAGTTAAAGTTGCATGGGATTGTTATTTTTATGCCGGTGGACCCAACTTCACGTTTATCAGAAACGAGCCTGATGCCAACGCCGCAAAAAAAAGACATATGTTTTTTGCGGTTTTGATGTGGAACGAACTTGAAACCGGTTCAAATTACACTGATTCTTTTAAAACAAAACTGAAAAATTGGCACGCTTCCATTAGATCTTATAAGGAAATCAACGAAGTCGAGTTCGAGTTCTTGAACCCAGCTCAGAAAACTGTCGGATGTCGTAGGATGAATTGTACAATTGAATACTCGGACTCCGGGGTTGCTATATACAATCCGCCAGGAACGCCGGATGAGTTTAAGTTTGAAGGAAATACGTTGAAATACGACAGCGTCTGTTACCTTGGTCCATCGTAAGATTTTTTTATAGATCTCATAATCGAATTTCCTAAATGTTCCAGGTCAAAGTGGACATTGGAGCATTTCAATCTGGTAGCTAAAGGAGCGGCAAAGGTGGAAGCGGCGAGGAAAGGAGACTTCGGAATCAACTTGGACTCTTCGGCGCCGGAACCGGAACCGTCGACGACGACAACGACTGCAGCACCCGTTCCTCAGACTGTCCCTCAGGAACCTGTTCCAGAGCCCGAGCAGACCCCAGTGGATCCTGAACCTGCTCCAGATGCTCCAGCTGCTCCAGAAGAGTCTTCTTCCAGTACTTGTGGAACTTTCCTACTTGCTCTCCTTATCATTGTTCTTTACTTGTGATTTGAATAAAGTCCGATAACTTGAAGAGTTTATTTCATCTACACACTAATAAGAATCACAAAGAGAAGAACCGAAAGCGGAACGTTGATACAACATCATCCGGGTTGCCAGGTACTTTTGGTTTGTCGTCCTTTCCTATCAAAACGGGGCACCCTTATGTTACCATTTTCTAATCGGAGCGTGCTCTCGGTAACACGCCCCACTACCCTCACCCTTTAGCCCCAATGTCAGGCCAGATAAGGACAGATAAGGCCCCCCTCTCCAGAATCAATCAGTACTTCGGATTTCACCGGAACAACTCGGATGCATCTGGCCATCGGAGCACTTCTCCTCCTCGGTTTGTTCCTTCTTTCGGTATAATCAAACAATAGGATCTCTTTCAGTGCTCAGCACAACTTGTGCAGCTTACGGACCTCGCGGACCCGACTTGAGACATGTCAACCAAATGAGAAAAGCCGTTGGCGAGAAAGCCGGAATTGAGATGCCGGAGTTGGTGAGGGATAAGGGGATTGGTTTGGTGTGAAGAGGGTAATGGTTTCAGACTTGGGATGAAGGACTAGTTGCTAAATTGAAGAACATGTCAATTGATTGTAAAAGAATCCGTTCCGGATGGGATTTTCGTCTATTCCAAGACACCCCTGATGCAAATGGCGTCAAAGTCGTCGGCTTATGGAATTTTGGAATTTTTCTAATTTACGAGCCGCATATGGCCGCCCAATATAACACTACTGACTTCACGGGCATTCACGATTACATAACTGGGCAATTGGGTAGTTACGATCTGGACACCTTTGAATTGCTGAACCCAACTCAAAAAACAGTCGGATGTGTTCCAAAACAGTGTAAACATAATTTGACACAGTATGACGTTGACACGATGAATAGGACGGTGGGCGCGGTTTTAGACGGTAATGAATATTCCTTCAACTCCATTTGTATTGTCGGACCTTCGTAAGTGTTCTCTCAAATCTAGCTAAATAAACTGATGTCTCAGAGGAACCTGGTCACCGGAGACCCTCAAGCTGATGTTCAAAGCAGCGGGTGAGGTGGAAGCTGCAAGACACGGAGCCTTCGGAATCAACTTGGACTCTTCGGCGCCGGAACCGGAACCGTCGACGACGACGACGACTGCAGCACCCGTTCCTCAGACTGTCCCTCAGGAACCTGTTCCAGAGCCCAAGAAGACCCCAGTGGATCCAGAAGCTCCTGCAGGCGCTCCAGATGCTCCAGCTGCTCCAGAAGAGTCTTCTTCCAGTACTTGTGGAACTTTCCTACTTGCTCTTTTCATCGTTATTTTCTACTTGTGATTTGAATAAAGTCCGATGACTTAAAAAGTGATTCCCTTTTACACGCTGATAAGAATCACAAAGGAAAGAACCAGAATTACTGATTAGCTACCAATTTTCACGTGAACCCCTGAAACTGATACCGTTATGAATAACTCTGTAACCCTCCACGTAAACCACGTGTCCCTAAAGTCCATAATCGCTTGACATCCGCCCGGAAGATCAGTTCTAACAAGCAAAACGTTTGGAAGAGATGAGCGCGGATGCTAATAACAATAAGCCATCTAGAGGTTAGTTTGAACCAAACTTTCAAAGCAAAATCAAGGAATTTGAACTTTAGAAAGCGTCAAGTTCGATCTGACGAAGGTGGATCCGCGTCTGGCCGAATGGATGGATGACTGCATCAAGCGTTTGAATAGTTAGTTCAAATAGGTTTTTGAATTACAGCCCAATTCCCATGTTCCAGCGCTCTACACCAACCCAAACCTGGGCATCATCAACATCATGTCGGGTTACGAAATCATCTCGATCACCCGTATCATGGAGGGCATCTTCATGGACGAGAGCAATCTTTGCGAGGCCGAAGCACCCATCAAAGTCATCGGAGACATCCACGCTCAATTCCAGGACCTGAACCGTCTTTTCGACTTGATTGGACGAGTCCCCGAGGAGAAGTTCATGTTCTTGGGAGACTACGTGGATCGTGGACCGCAAGGAATCGAAGTTCTCATGCTGCTCTTCTGCCTGAAGATTCGCTACCGTGATCGCATCTACCTGCTCCGTGGAAACCATGAAACCGCGTCGGTAAACAAGATCTACGGGTTCTACGCGGAATGCCAATTCAAGTACGGAATCGGTCTGTGGTGGGACTTCCAAACGGTCTTCAACCGGATGCCAATGGCCGGGTTGATCTCGAAGAAGGTGCTCTGCATGCACGGAGGTCTCTCCCCGGAACTCCTCACCCTCGACTGCATTCGAAACATTGCTCGTCCCTGCGAGCCCCTGGATCGTGGAATCCTCATCGATTTGCTCTGGTCGGACCCGACGAACAAGGGCGACGGATGGTTCCACTCGATCCGTGGTATCTCCTACATGTTCGGAAAGGGAGTTGTTGAGCAGGCGTGCAAGAACCTGGAAATTGACTTGATTATCCGTGCTCATCAAGTCGTCCAGGACGGTTATGAAGTCATGACGGGTCGTCGTTTGATCACTGTGTTCTCGGTGCCCAACTACTGTGCTCAGTTCACCAATGCTGCTGCGGTTGTGTGCTTGAGCTCGACTTTGGAGGTATGAAACAGGGATTCGGAAGATAGATAGCAAAAAGTTTTCAACTAACAAATTGTAGCCCAAATCTTGCTTGTTATTTTATTAGTTGACAACTTTTTGAAATCTATTTTGGTTCTAAAGATATGTCTTGATTACTAAGAGCCTCAACAATACCAGGAGGATCTTTGGAAATCAAGCTATATCTCAACTTGCACTGCAGCTATTAAAAAACAGTCAACTAACAAAATGTAGCCCAAATTTTGTTCATCATTTTGTTAGTTGACAACTTTTTCATACCTCTTTTCATTCCCAAGATACACCCGTTTGTTTTAGATCTCCTTCCAACAAATGCTGCCACCACCACTGCCACCCACCGCTAAGGCCAAAGCGGCTCCGTGCATCGCCAGCGACATTGACTTCAATATGGCAAAGGCTGATAAGGAATTTGTGAAACCGTTTGCCAAGGCCTAAAAGGATAGAAGATGATTCAGCTTTTAAAGAGACAAAAATAATTGGAAAGAGGGTTTTTTGTAATGTGGAATAAGAATAAAGTATTGGAAATTTTGCTTTGTGTTTGGGGCAAGATAACTCGAGAACCACTGACGGGATCAAAAAGTTGTCAACTAGTGAAATGATTGTCATTTTATCAGCTACATTTCATTAGTTGACAACTTTTTGTTAGCTGTTTTGGTTCTCAAGATATAGGCAGAAATGCAAGTGCGCTCCACTGATTGTGACATTGAGAGTAGTCAGAAAGATTGAGATTTGGCTTGCTTTTAGGCTCGAGTTAGGCTCGAGAAAGTCTTGAAACATTACTTTATCATCTTATCAATACAAAACCCATAAAAACAGTTCAATTCAGTGCTCTACTTCTTGGTCTTCTCCTGTTTCGCCGTTTTCGGTGTCTTCTCTTGTTTCGCGGTCCTCTCCGCCGACGGTTTCACCGCTTTCTTCGCTTTCTTCGATGGTTCCTTGGACTTTTGCGGGGTCTTCGACGTTTTCTCGGCAGCACTCGACGGCTTTTTCGGTTTGTTACGTTTCGACTGATTGCGCGACGATTTCTCCGCCGATTTCTTGACTGGGGTGGGTTCCTGAAGCTTCTCGAAACTTCCAGCGGGTCGAACGGTCAGCAGGGCTTTTTCTTTCTTCTCAGCTGATTTTCGAGTGCTTTTTCGAACACTTTTCTGTCTCTTCGATGCTTCCTTGGACTTTTTAGCGGGGGACAACAAGTTTTCAAAGCTTCCCGCTGGCTTCACAGTCACCAATCCTTTGTCTTTCTTCTCTGGTTTTGACTTCTTGTCAGTTTGAGGAGCCTGGTCATGGAAGACACCAGCTGGAGTAGTGGTTTTCAAGCCTTTATCCTTCTTTTCTGCACCCTTCTTATCCGCTGCCTTCTGTTGAACCTGATCATGAAACACACCCGCCGGCGCCACCGTCTGCATTCCACCATCCTTTGCAGGTTCTTGGTCATGGAACACTCCCGCCGGATTCGTAGTCTTCAATCCCTTATCGACCTTCTTGGTAGTGGTCTTTGCACCCTTCTTATTGAGAACCTGATCATGAAAAACGCCCGCAGGAGCCACCGTTTGCATTCCACCATCCTTTGCCGGTTGTTGATCATGGAAATTGCCTGCATAGGCCACTGTCTGCATTCCACCATCCTTTGCAGGTTCTTGGTCATGGAACACTCCCGCCGGATTCGTAGTCTTCAATCCCTTATCGACCTTCTTGGTAGTAGTCTTTGCACCCTTCTTATTGAGAACCTGATCATGAAAAACGCCCGCAGGAGCCACCGTTTGCATTCCACCATCCTTTGCCGGTTGTTGATCATGGAAATTGCCTGCATAGGCCACTGTCTGCATTCCACCGTCTTTTGCGGGTTCTTGGTCATGGAATAGTCCTGCCGGGTTTGTGGTCTTGAGCCCCTTGTCCTTCTGGGCGAGCTTTGAGTGGAATTGGCCAGCGTTGTTGGTGGTTCGAAGGTCTGCCGCAATGGTTCCTGAAAAAGTCAATATATCTCGGGAACTACAAAAGATAGCAAGAAGTTGTCAACTAATAAAATGTTCCTTAAAATGCGGGGTACATTTTATCAGTTGACAACTTTTTGCTATCTCTCTTGGTTCCCGAGATACAAGCCCTTACCTGCCGGCGCCACCCCCATCTCTCCCTGCGGTCCCGGATTCAACTGGGTTCTTGCACCCTCTCCTCCTTCCACATCACCCACAATCTTCTCCGCCAACACTCCATGCTTCCCGACCATATCCCGATTGTCATTACTCGCATCCAACCCTTTTCCCGGTTGTTTCTTCTTCTCTTTGGCCAATTGGAAGGCACAGAGACAACAGCAGATGGAGGAGCAGATCAGGCCGAGCAGGATGATTCCGAGGATCGCCCACGACCACCATGGAGCATCCACGCTGTCGAAATCGTCGATTAGGGTATTGTTTCCAATGGGGGGAGGCAACGGGGGAGGCTTTGGCATTGGGGCACCCTGCAATGTACTGGGTTAATTGGCTACTGTTGTGTTTTTGTTGAAATTTGGCATCAAATTGAAGAAATTTTTAAAGTTCTTCTAATCATCCGAGAGCCCTTAATTTGTTGAACAATTTTGTAGTACTTTACTTTTTATGAAAACCCTTCTAAGCGCAGTTTCAGAGCTTCAAAGTTGGATGGCCTAACTTTTGCAGTGGTTGCAAAAGTTCGGCCACGACTAGAAACTTGGTGTTTTGATGATTTCGACTGATTTTTTCTAACTTTTTTAGACAAAAATGAATAGAAAAAAAACAAACGACTATCAAAACAAAAACAAACTCACAAAAATCCCCTTGTGCGCTTTGTCGATAAACTTTTCTCCTGGCAAAATTTTTGTCTGCGACGACATTTCATCAATTCAAACGATTTTTCCAGGAAATTAGCAAGAAATGAAAATTTTTAGAGCAGTTTCTTATCATTTTGCGTTATCAGCACTTCAAATCTCACTGATTAGCCGAAAATCTCGGGCGTGAAAAAGCGAAAAAGCCCGCCAGACGTCGGCAACACCGCGCTTGTCACAGCCCTCGGGGAACCAAGCTACCAGCGCGTTCGTGGTGTAATGGTCAGCATGGATGCCTTCCAAGCATTCGACGGGGGTTCGATTCCCCCCGAACGCATATCTTTTTTGTTTTTGTTCTTTATTCAAAAGAATAATTTATTATTGCAAAAATTTGAACTGTAATTGAAATCATGCTTGTACTTTTAGTTGATCCCGTCCAAGACACCTTCCAGCACTGTACTGATCGTTTCGATTGCCAGTTTCTGCAAAAAACACAGTTTTTTGTTGTGAAATCAGTAATTTATGTGCATACCTCATCTCCATCTCCGATTCGCTGAATTTCACTGGTGATTCGTTGACGAATTGGCTCGAGTTCCGGACGATCCATTCCGAGAACAAGGCTGCGGAGCAGGTGGAGGAAGCCCTTTTTGGAAGAGGTGGGGGCTTGGGTTGATGTATTTGAGGTTTTTGGTGCGATGGTAGATGTGGAAGAGGAGGAGGCTTGAAGAGGCGATGGAAAGGATCTGGAAACAAATTGTAAGTGAGAAATGAGTGCTGCGCCTTTAAAGTTACAGTAATCTACGCAGTTCATGGTTCTCGTCATGAACTCCGTTTTTTAGATGTTTTTGACGGTTTTTCAACCATTTTTCTTGAGTTTTTCGATAAGAAAATTGTAGAAAAAGTATTCGGAAACCAATTTCTATCAAGTTTTATCGGAAAACTACAAGAAAATCCACTCAAAACTCTCAAAAACCAACTTTCATGGCGAGATCGTTCGAACCGACCGCGATGCGACCGCAACGCGCCCAAATTGAAAATTCCTTTTCCTATCAATTTTTCTAGCGAATTTCAGATGTTTAGACAGAATTTCAAACAGAAAAAACAGAAAACTCACTCCTTTTTCGGATCCATTTGCATTTTGATCCATTGCGTCTGCGTCGAAACGAAATCCTTCATAACCGACATGAATTCTCCCAATTCTCCTTGATTTTCCGGTTTTTTGACTGGAACCACTTCAGAATTTCTCTCAGACATTGATCTACGGGAATTGGCTTCAGAAGCTCCAGAAGAACCAACATTAACGATGACAGGTTGCGGGTCCAAGTCGAAGTTGCGGTTTCGGTCCAGATTTTGGTTCAAAGAGCCAAAATTTCTCGGAGAATCTCTTCTAGACGGAGTGGATATTGGTGGAAATCCTCCTCCATTAGTTATCGGTGGAAATCCTGAACCCACAACCGGTTTGTACTCCGAATAGTCGTCTTGCTCTTCAATTGGCGCGAAATGGTCTTCATCCCAATGATTACTGTCATATTTGACTGGTTTCGTTCCATTTCCCATATCTATGTTGTTTTGCCAGTCATCGAAACTGTCAGGGCCGTCGAAAATCACTTCTTCGTCGTTTTCACTGTCATAATCCAAATCTGCCTCGGCTCTCTGTCGTTTTCTCGACGGTTCTTCATTTCCAGTGGTTACTGCTTTTCTTGTGAGTGCCAACAACTTTAGACCACCCGGTTTTTGATCGTCATACCCAACAATGGCTCCATTCTGGTCGACGGAGACTTTGGCGTTGCGGCGAAGCCTGGAAAGAGAAAGGTTCGGTGGAGCGCACTTGCTTTGGTTTCGGAGGGGAGAGGGCACCTACTTCAACGGCTTAGAGAGGAGCGAGAAGCGTCGCGTTCGTGGTGTAATGGTCAGCATGGATGCCTTCCAAGCATTCGACGGGGGTTCGATTCCCCCCGAACGCAGATCTTTTTTTTTCTTTTGCAAAAGTTTTTCTCAAAAGTTTTGAATCAAAACTCACTCTTCCAAAAACTTCTTATCCAGCCGACAACTCGTCACAAATAGCATTCGAACTCGGAGTTCCAGCGAGTAGTTGGTCATTCGATGAAGGTTCAAGCTCAGATGACGACGGAATCTTCCCCTCAATCCTTGAATCGTCCGTTTCGATCCACTCCACTCCACATATTCCTTCCACAAATCAGCCATGGAAAACGGCGCATCGGCGTGTTTCGCCCTTTCCGCCAAGTAGTGCACCATACCACGATCCTCCTCTTCCGGGTAATTCGAACTTCTTCGGCAGCCTGTGTTGATTTCCGAACGAGTTCGCTTCTTGGGGATTGACATGGCTGAAAAATCATGAATATAGGGTTAAAAGTGCTGATTAAAACGCGGTTTTCTAATGCAAAACCAGAGAAAAAGAGTCGTTCGTCGCAACGACCCGGCAACGCGCAAAATCGATAGAGGGACAACACAACACGCCGTCTCTCGGCCTCGAGTGCCCCTCGCGCTGCCCGCGGCCGCACAGAAATTGTCATGTGTTCGAGTGGCTGCGAAAGAGAGAGGGAGAGAGAAAAGGTCTCTCGAAAGGACGAGAGTCTCGTGGAATGGCGAGGCGCGTGGAATTGTGATGGGAAAGAGAAAATTGCGTACATACAATATACTTTGAACATGTTCTCGACCAATTTTCAGAGGTTTCCAATCTGTTTTCTTCACCTTTTTTGATTAGAATGAATAGAAAAACAGTTTGACAATGTTTTTTTGAAGGTTTCGCTTGCATTTTTGCTTTAACCCTCCATTTTTGCCCATTTCCCACGAACAATCTTTGAATGAACGAAAGTGAACATACCCATTTTCAAACGGGTATAACTCCACCAAGAATAGTCCGTTTGAATTCATCTTCTGATATGTTGTAGAGCAAATCTTTAATAACACCTCACAAAGTTTTCAAAACCCATCTTCAAGATTCCAATGAGTTTTCGTGCCAAGACCCGACCCCGCCACCCGCCAATTGTCAACTGTCTTGTAGTTTGTATTTAGTCGGGTAACATCACTTCTGATTAATAAAATGACATTTTCATTATAATGATGACACTATCAGTATTAAACAATCATTGTTTCACTGATTGGTGAGTCATGGAAGCTGACGGAAATGAAAAAAGTCGCGATATCATCGATAGGAAGAATCTGAAAAAAGGCTTGAAGTTAGGAGCAGTTTTTCCGCTGAAAATGAAAGTAAAAAACAAATTGGTAACATTAATGGATAGCTCTTTCCATGGTCTACAATTCTTTAGTACATCATTTTCAATGAAAACAATTGCTAAGGCGGGTTTTGGGCGCTCAAAGTTTGCGTGGCCTAACTTTTGCAGCACCAGCAAAAGTTCGGCCACGAAAGGGTATAGTAGTTTTTGGATAGTTTTTTGGGTTTTAGCTGGTTGTTTTTGAATGAAAAACAATAAAAATTAAATTCCCTAACATATTTCCATCCAATTTCAACGAAAATTCTCACACTTTTTCACAAAAATCTCCACCCATCCTCGATATCATGTAATCTCTAGTCTACACCAGTCATTTCCCCACCTTCTCTGTTGACATTTTCACTCGTTTCTCCCCGTTTCTAAACTCATTTGCAAACAGAAACCCCGGGAAATAGTGTGTGACGGGCGGAGAGTAATGCCAACTCATGGTTTTTTGATAAACATTCGAGAAAAATTGAGTATTGATAAGAGTTTTTGGCGTTGCGTTTTTTCAATGATAAGAGTACGGGAAAGCACATAAAAGACGGTTGGACGGTTGGATGGCACGTATTTCAAGTTTTACTTCTTTTCTTGATGATTTCCTCGATTTCTAATGGGATGACTCACTTCTTCCTAGTCAAATAACCAGTTGTAGACCTATAAAACCAATGATTTCTCTTGCTATTTGTTGAATTCTTTCATTTTCAACGCTTTCCAGGTGCAACAATGATCGGAGGAGGTGTCGGTATCAATTTCCGTTCGGAATTCTTCAACCCACCAACCCCAGTCAACATCCCAGTCCAGGGCTTCTCCAACGGATCCCGTCTCCGTCTTGTCGTCCTCCCACTTGCCGAGGGACGCTTCATTGTCAATCTCCGTACCCCAGAAGACATTGTCCTCCACTTTAACCCGAGATTCGATGAGGGAGCCGTGGTGAACAACTCGACTTCTGGAGGTGGATGGCAGTCGGAGGATAGACATCCATTGCCATTTGAGCAAGGAAAGGTGTACACTTTGGAGTTTGTGTCGAATGGAGGCATTATTTCGGTGAGTCCCCCCCTGATTGTGAATGTGAGAACGGGGAGCCGCGACGCGACCGCAACGCGTCGGGCTCGTTTTGATTTGGAAGGTTTTTGGCGGTTTTGGACCGTTTTTCCTAATTTTTTTGCTGAAAACTTAAAGAAAAAGAGTTTGAAAACCTATTTACAATAGTTTTCATGCAAATTTGTATGTTTTTCGGTGTTAAAACCGGCAATAAAAAGGTTAGTGCCGGGGCTTGCCACGAAACCGGTTTCTCGTGAATTTCGACGGTTTCGGATCGATTTTCTTGAACTTTTTTGCTGAAAATTTATAGAAAAAAGTCGTAAAAACTTATTTCCAACAGTTTCCATTCAAAGCTTCCTAGTTTTTGATAGGAAAACCGACCAGAAAGCTATCAGTTGCAAAGGCTTGTTTCTAGCTAGCTTCGCCGCTTCGGAACGGTTTTTTCAGTGAAAAACTAAGCGAATAGACCGAAAAAACATGCGAATAGGTTGAGAATCCTAATTTCTATGTGTATTTATCAAAAAAGTCCCGAAAAATCGGTCCAAAACTGTGAAAACCGCTCTCGTTTCGAGACCCGCAAAGTGTCGACCGCGACGCGACCGCAACGCGTCTCAAAATTTCAAAACCCTCGTAATTTGCCTAATTTTCAGATCTTCATCAACGGAAACCACTTTGCCGATTTTGTCGAGAGAACCCCATCCCACGGAGTCCACCTCATCGAGATCGAGGGAGGAGTTCATGTTCACTCGGCTCATGTCTCTCACTAAATCTGTGACTTTTTCTAAAATTTCGATCTGTGTTGTGATTTTGAGTAATAAAACTTTGTAAATTGATCTTCCCTTACTTGTTAAACCACAGATCACTCCGAAAGCCTTATCTTTCCGTGAAAACCATCAAATTGTTGACAACACTGCTTCGGAGCCAAATTCCAACTCGACAACAGACTGTTGATAACTTGATAACCACTGATAAACATCAACCAAAGGCCAGACCACATAAATAAAACGGCTTCAATCGCACGTCTGCCTCATTTTCCCCTCCTTCTTGAACCCCAAAACATCTCTAAAAATTTCCCTTGTTACAGCCTAAAAATGAGCACCAACACTCCGATTAACCAGAAGATCTCCGATTTCGAGAACTCTGGTCTAATCCGTTATGTTCTCAAGCCCACGGACTCGAGTAAGCCATTCGTGGTGAGATTGTTTGCCAACAACAACACTTCTCTGTTATTCCAAACCAATTTCGACAACAACACCTTGAGTATGAACCATTATGTCCTGAACAGAGGGTATGGTACCGCGGAGATGTATACGAATCCGTTTGAAATTGGGCAAACGTACACTTTGGAGTTTGTGGGGAAGGGGAATGTTATCAAGGTAAAAAGATAGTCGAGCCTCTACTCTAAACACCTGGTTTTCAGGTTTACATCGATGGAAGATTGTTCAAGAACTTTCAAAAGAGATCGGGGTGCGGAGCCTTGACGACTTATTGGATTGGTGGAAGTGCGAACGTTCAGGAGGTTGATGGACGGTTCAAGGATGAGAGGGAGGATGATCAGGAGGAGGGGTATGATAATTGGGATGATAATGGTAATGGAGGAGATGATAATGGGGATGACAATCACGATGATGACAATGGGAATGGAGGTAATGGAGGAAATGGAGGAAATGGAGGTGATAACGGAGATGATAATGGTAATGGTGGTAATGGAAACAATGGTGGTAACAACGGGGATGACAATGGCGGAAATGGAAACCGGGACGATAAGAACAGCAATGGTGAGTTGTCGCAGATTTCCTGGGTTTTGGGTCGATTTTCTCAAAGTTTTTAGACAGAAATAGATGAAAACAAGATTTTGAAGTTTATTTAAACCAGATTTTTATTGAAAAACCTGAAAAAACAGGTTAAAAACGACCAAAATCCAATCAGAAGGCCGTGGCCGAACTTTTGCAAAAGTTAGGCCATGCTAAGCAGAAACTTCCGGAGCTCAAAAGGGTTCTTAGACAATTTTTTCATTAAAAGTGAAATACTAAATAATTGTTTAACACGTTAAAATCTATCGATTCATATAACTAACTTTGCAATATTCTCAGTTTTCAAGAAAAACCGCAACGCAATCGTAACGTGTCCCAAATTCCAACTACATGGCTTTTAGGAGATAGATTTTCTGGGTTTGGCGTTGATTTTCAAGGGTTTTTGATGAAAAACAATAGAAACAATGCTCAAAAACAAAATACCATTCAATTTTAACAAAAAAAAATCAAAGCAAACTTGGTAAAACACCGAAACCCAATGGCAAGGCCATGGCCGAACTTTTGCAAAAGGACATGCTAACTTTGAGCATCTGAAACTTATTTTCAAAACAGTTTTCATCAAAAGTAAAGTACTACAAAATTGTTCAACACATTGAAATCTGTCAATTCATATAAAAAACAACCTAAAATCTTTTAGACAAGCGCTTCATAATCGACCAAGAGTACTTCCACCCGGATGGCCCAGCAACCTACCCAATCCAAAACTTCCAAGACCTTGGAAAAATCCGCCTGGTTATCAAAGTGATTGGTAGATTTCAAGTCAACCTGAACTCCGGGAACAACATAGCTCTTCATTTCAACCCGAGACCCCAGACTGGATTTGTGGTCACCAATTCGATCATTGATGGGCAATGGGGTGGCGAGGAGTCGCATCAAAATCCCTTTGAGTACAAGTTTTATACTTTGGATTTTCTGGCTGGAGAGAGAAAGATCCAAGTTTTCATTGATGGAAATCACTATTTGGACTTCCCGGAGAGAATTTCTAATAGTGAAATCACCTCTGTTTTCATTGATGGTCAAGTTGACATTCATTCTGTCCATATTGGAAAGAGACAAGTTAGGACAAACTATCTGTAACTACTCAATAATGGCCACTGACCCAATGCACAGGCGCCGAAATGTTTTTCGATCGGGCCGATTTTTTGCATAGGGGTAGTATAGGGGTACCTAAATTCAAAACAGGTATTTTCGAAATTTTTGCTCACCGGCTCGCGGAGCAGGGACCAAAAAGAGCCCGAAAAAAAAGTTGTCGGATCAGTCTAGAAATTGGTGCCTAGGAGTTTTTCACACTGTAGATCACGAATATGACAATGAAAAGTTTTGAAAAACTGTTTAAAAAATAGTCACAGTACAAAAAAGTGTGATTTTTTCAGTTTTTCGGGTCTACTGAAAAATTTAGTATGGGACGTGCACGAGATATTGTCAAATTTGGATTCTCCGTCCAAAAATACATCTAATAAAGCAAAAAAATCGAAAATCGCCGGGATGGTATTGAGCCGTTTTTGGCATTTTTTGAAATTTCACAAAAGTTGTCGTCCCGGGCACATGCTTCAAATTAGTAATTGTATTGTGTTATCAAAATTGACTTGAAACTTATACGTACATAGATAGATTATCACAAAGTTCCTAAAAAATTTCTTCTTGGTTTTATGAATTTTTCGAATTTTTTGTACTGAATTTGGGGGGTTTATTTGAAAAAATTATTTTGAGAGAATAAGATTTTTCCAGAAAGTTTTGTTATGTTTTCTGTGATGCTGGATGAATGATTGATGCAAAACTGATACAAAATAATGTTTTCGAAATTTTGGTTTTTTCCCATTTTTTGACCAACGTACCCCTATACGTTGTACAAAATGTGTTCAAAAGCTAAAAGTTGAAGGGTCCCCAAAATTTTTACCGAATTTTTTAGACTGAAACTTTTTGTATGAATACGCAGATACGTACTTCTAGTGTCATAAAAACCTAATTTGAATATATTTCTATGTAGTCTTCACCACATAATGATCATTTTGTGATGATCATTTTACTCAAGTAAAAACTCCTTTTCTGGGCCTATATAGCTGTTTCCAGTTTTGATTTCTGGCATTGATCTAGTGTAGTTTTGGACGTAGAACCCGAATTTGACATTAGTTTTTGTAAGTCCAGTTGAAAATTTTTCAGGAAAGTGAAAAATATACAGATTTCAGTGCAAATTTTCATATAATG
>LR538066.1:314154-328822 GCA_900883565.2 Caenorhabditis panamensis | reverse complement strand
TTTCATTGTCATATTCGTGATCTACAGTGTGAAAAACCCCTAGGCACCAATTTCTAGACTGATCCGAGAACTTTTTTTTCGGGCTCTTTTTGGTCCCTGCTCCGCGAGCCGGTGAGCAAAAATTTCGAAAATACCTGTTTTGAACTTAGGGACCCCTATACTACCCCTATGCAAAAAATCAGCCCAATCGAAAAACATTTCGGCGCCTGTGCATAACGTTATCGAGACTTTCTGGAGAACGAGTCTTAGAAACAACGGAGATACAGCAAAAGATAAAGAGGAAGATGATTCCAATGGTAAGTACCATTGCCACCCTCTTTTATCCCTATTTTCCAGTGAAAATGCTAAATTTCACCCAAGAGTACTACAACCAATCGGCTCCCTCCAGTTATGACATCTTTGGGTTCGGGGACTCTGGACGAGTTCGCTTTGTTATTCAGCCAATCGGACTTTTTAAAATCAATTTCTACACCGGAAACGACACCGCCATGCATTTTAACCCAAGATTTTTCAATAACACCCTGGTTTTCAATAGCTATTATTCCGAATGGGGTCCAGAAGAGACCCATCAACTTCCATTTGAGGAGGGGAAAACGTATGTGGTGGATTTTGCGGCGGTTGATGGAGTTATTAAGGTAAGTAAGCATGAAATTCAAAATCTCCGTAAAAATTGGGGTAGAATGAGTATAATCATGACAGGTTTTGAAGAGAAAAGTTGAAACTCAAAATTTCAGGTGAATATCGACGGAAATCATTTTGCGGATTTCCAAATGAGAAGGGAGAATCCTGGTTTTACATGTGCTATGATTAAAGGGGATGTGAAGGTTCATTCTGTGCATACTGGAAAGTTTATTGAACGAGGAAACGGTGAGCACGAACCGCGACGCGACCGCGACGCGACCGACGGTCTCGATACGAAATCCGTTTTTTGCGATTTTTGACCCATTATTTTTAATTTTTTAGTGAAAATAAACAGAAATAGAGGTTAGGAGCCTTGTTTCTACCAGTTTCCATCAAAAACTGGGAAAAAATGGTGCAAAACACTCAAAAACAGACATCGCGACGAGACCCGAAGCCGCGACGCGACCGCAACGCACCCTAACTTTTCAGCAACCGGAATTATCTTCCGCTATGAACGTTTTGATGAAACTCTTCCGATCAGCTTTGGAATTTCGAAATTCCACGATTCCGGACGCCTCCGATTCATTTTCAAACCTCTTGGAAACTTCAACATTTCCATTTACGCCGGAGGCAATCTTGCTCTGTACTTTAATCCAATTCCGGAAAATGGAGTCATCGTTTTGAACTCTTCTAGCAATGGACAATGGGAAGAGCAGCAAGTTGAACAGTATCAGTTTTATCCCAATCAAGTTTACACTGTAGAGTTTGCGGCGGGGAACAGGAAGATTAACGTGAGCTAGAAAGTTGCTAAGGACCTGAAACATCTTGAAGTTTAGATCAAAATCAATGGCAGCCACTTTGCGGACTTCCAGGAAAGATATCCGAATCGAGAAATCACCCAAATGACTGTTGATGGTCAGGTGGAGGTTGAGGCGATTCAACTTGGAAAATCGCAGTGATAATTGTTTCATGTTATGCTCTAGATGTGTTTAATAAATATTTCTGGTTTTTAAAGTCCTCTAAGTCTGTAAAATCTGTTCAAAGCCCATCAGAATCCATTCAAATCATGCATCTCTCGTTGTCGAAAAATCGCGGAAAAACCGCGCCGCAACATTGCAAAGGGGCGGAGCCTATTCGCCTCGATTTACGGCGAAAAACTTTTCATTTTCTCGCCGATTTTTTTCATTTTTCTCTTGTTTTTTGCTGTTTCCTCGTGCTTTTCAGTGATAAATAGTGATTATTGAATGACTTCCAAGTCCTGACAACTGTTTTATCATATGTTTCATCGACTTACACCGCAATTTTCACATTTTTCCCATTGTTTTCAAATTTTCGCTAATTTTCAGATGGCCGACGTCCCGCTCAACCAGATGCAGCCGAATATGACCGGTTTTAACACGACGGTCATTGTGCTTGATCCAGGTTAGTTATTTTAGTTGAAAAATGCAGAAACTCCTGAAAAATTGAGAAACCATGGAGATTATTTCGACGAGAATTGCGAAAAAAAAGCTTCAAGTAATCTGAAACACATAAAACATGTAATTTCGTTTTTAGGATTCAATCGAAGAACCCACAACGGATCGGTGACAACGTTCAAGGTTGCCGACGCAACTGGTCAGTGATTTTTCTAAAATTATGCAAAAAACCTGGGAATTCGTTGGTTTTTGACGGAAACTCTTGTTCCCAATGCAAATCAAGCTGAAAAATCAAGTTTTCTCGCTGCTAGAAGCCTAATTTCTCCAATTGATTGTCGTTTTCCAGGATCCATCAACGTCTCGATTCACAACCCCGAATTCACAGAGCTCTTCAAGGCCGGCGACATTCTCAAGTTCAAAAACGCGTTCACATCCATTTTTCAGGTAAGATTTCTGGAAAAAAAGCTGTTAAATTGAAGTCTTAAACACGAAAACTACAGAAAATTTCGCTGAAAAATCAAAATTTTGAAAAAAAAATTTTTTTTTTTTTTTTGAAAATTTGAAAAATTTCATTTTTTTGCAGGGCGGTCTGACATTGGGATTAGGAAAGAACGGCGAGTGCAAGAAGAGCGGCGAGTTCCTGATGGTCTTCTCCGAGACGCCCGACATCAGCACAATGCCCCTACCAGCCGGAGTCGTGGATCGGAGAGATGAGCGACGCGACGACTCGAGATCGCCAAGACCGCCTGCAAATCGGTACCAGAGAAACTAAACTTGTCAAATATTACTGGGTATTTCTCGAATTTTTCGTGTAAATTTTTTCCAATTTTTTCCAATTTGAATCTCAATTTTTTTCCCGATTTTTTCTTTTTTTTTCCCATGTTACTGGTGATAAAGCTATTTATTTATTTATTGAATTTTTTTCTAATTTTCTAAATTTTCCTAAATTGGTGGCTGAAAAATCCAATTTGATATTTATTTGAATTTTTTAATTTTCAAAAAAAAAATTTTTTTAATTTTGAAAAAAAAATTTTTTTTCAAAAATTTCCACAAATGGACCTCAAAAAATTTTTACCTCAAATCCCTTATCAATTTTTTTCTGAAAATAATGTCCGTAAAATCCAAGTGGATATTAAAATTTTTCAATTTTCAAAAAAAAAAAAAATTTCGAAAAAAATTTTTTTTCAAAACTTTTTAAAAATGGGCGGAGCTTCAAACCTTCCCTCTAAACCTCTCTAAACTTCCCACAATTTGCATAAAAGCGTCCCCCATCCTTCCTCCGCCATTCCGAAACTCCTCTCTGCGTCTCTCACTTTTCCCATTTTCTCTCTTTTCTGGTCCCGAATCGGTCTTTCCTCTCTTTTCCCCCTAAAGCCACGGGGTCCCTCTTTCCCTCCCTTTTCTCCAGAATATCTATATAGCAAAAGGAGCACAGAATCGATGCGTTTCCTAGTGTGGAGCCGGCAAAAAAAAGAGAGGAAACATGTCGTTTTCTACTCAAACATGGCCACGACACGACCACGCTTTTTCTTTCTTTTCTTTTCGTCTTCTATTCTTCCGGAGCCTCCATTTTTCTTCATATTTCCTTCGAATTTTTGCTGGTTTCTAAAGGAATTTCGTCTTTTTTTTTAAATTTTTCCAAAATGCTCACTAGCAATGCCTATTTTCTAGCTGAAAAGCCGCTTTTTGATAGTGTTCGAATCATTTTTCAGCGGTAAAATGCTGTTTTTCAGCTGTTGGAGCACGTTTTTTGGTTTCTAGGCTTCTTTTTGAAACTGCTAGTGTAATTTTTAGAGTCTCGCCACGAAATCAGTATTTTGCTGTTTTTTCGATTTTAAACAGATTTTTTCAAATTTTTAAAATGAATTCGGATAGAATAGATATTTTGAAACCGGTTGATAGTCAGTTCAACCAAAGCTGTCCAGTTTTTCAGCTAAAATTTCAGATTTCGTGTTTTTAGTTAAAAAATTACAAAAATGAGTAAATCGCAATGAAAAACTCAATAATTCTGATCGAATAAACAATTTCTATGTTCCAAATTCTGTTTTCTACCCGTTTTCATCAGAAAAAGTTCAAAAAAGTTGGTCCAAAAATGAGAAAACAGCAAAAAACCGAATTCGTGGACCCTTTCACAACGTCATCTGAATAATGCCACTCGGAAATTGATATCTTTTTGACCGCGCCAAATGTTTATAAACTCTGCGTCTCTCTCGCCTCCCCGTTCCGCCATTTGACCTCCTTCCGTTTCTCCATTATTTCCATTTCGTTTCTTTCTCTATTTCTCCATGTTTTCTTCTTTTCGGATAGTCAATGAGTCATTCCTAGTCCATTTTTCAACCTGTTTCACTCGTTTCTCTATCAAAATCCATGCCAAACCTCTAAATTTCTGATTTTCAGAAAATGACCAATCCGTGGGAGGTCAGCGAGCCCGAGTACCAGAAGAACATGGCGTTGTTCGGTCAGTTAACGGCCGGACAACCCTACATGGACGCCGCGACCGCCAGGAATGCGCTGATGAGGAGCAACCTGCCGAATCAGGTCCTTTCTCAGGTTAGTGATTTTTGAATCTTGAAAAATGACGGGGTTTCGATTAAAAAGGCTCAAAAATCAACGCGAATCGTCGAAAACTTTGAATTTTCGAAATTCTAGCCTCAAAATCAGAATCTCCATAAAATTCTAGGTCGAAAAAGTCTAATCATCCCTCATTTCCAGATCTGGGCGCTCTCCGACCTCGACAGAGACGGTCGCCTCGACCTGCGCGAGTACTCCATCGCCATGCGCCTCGCCCTCAACTGTCTCGCCGGCATGCCACTCCCACCACAACTTCCACCATCGCTTCTCGTCGTCCCGGCACGAAACACACCCGTCCATCACCCGACAATGCCGCCCGCATGGCCTGGAAGCCGTCACGGAAGCGTCGACTTCTCGGGAACTCCGGAACGTCGAATGTCGCAGTCGCAGGCGTTTCCGACGTATCCGACGGCGCCGGCAGCGATTCCGGGAGTCACTTCGAGACACAATTCCATTTCGGGTGAGTTGGTTTTCTGAAAAATTTGATGTTTGGAAAAGTTTGGAAGTGCTAAAAGCTCTGTTTTCTGCTTTCGAAACTGCAAAAAAAAAGCGATGTTCTCACAGCGAAATCGGTTTTTCGGCGTTTTCTCGTTTCTGGATCAATTTTCTCAAAATTAGGATCAAAATCTGCTAGAACAGAGGATTTGGGGCTCAGAAATAGTCAATTCGACTAAAATCAATGAGTTTTTCATAGCGAATTGCCCCTTTTTCCAACATTCTCGGGCAAAAACACAAAATCTGAAGTTTCTCAATGAAAATCTCTATACTTGTGGTCAAATCGACGATTTCTAAACTTTCAATGCTTTCCTCTAACAGATTCTCATCGAAATTTTGAAGAAATCGGCAAAAAACTGGAAAAAAGGGTTGAAAACCTATTTCGTCACACTACAAATGATGAAAATCATCATTCTCAGTACCAAACCTGGCCAGAAATCAGTTCAAATCAATCCTAAAACCCCCAAAATCCTTCCTAACCCTTCCAATTTCCAGCCGGCAGTCCCTCCACCACGGATCGTCCCGTCTTCGAAGGCCGTCAACTCGACAACTGGGCAATCCCACACCATCACCGTCTCAAGTACTCGCAACTGTTCAACGCGCTCGACAAGGATCGACAGAGCTTCCTCTCTAGCCAAGTTGGCCGAAGTGCTCTCGGACTCTCGGGACTCCCGACCAACGTGCTGGCTCACGTGTGGTTCCTGTCGGATGTGAACAAGGACGGAAAGCTGTCAGTGGACGAGTACGCCATCTCACAGTACATGATCGAGATGTTCAAGGCCGGTTACGCTCTTCCCAAGATCACACCACCAGAGCTCGTCCGAATGTGTGGAATCTCGTCGAGAAGCGCCAATAACACTCCGGAACTCGAGCCGGGCGCAGAGCCACCACAAAAGACACCAGCTCCAAAGACTTTCGAGGACAAGCGACAGGATAACTTTGCCAAGGGACAAGCCGAGTTGGAGAGAAGACGTCAGATTCTCGAGGAAGAGGAGCAGCGGAGAAGAGCAGAGTTGGAGAAGAAGGAACGAGAGGAGGAGGCGAAGAGGGAGCGGGAACGGCTCGAGAAGGAACGACAGTTGGAGCTGGAGAGACAAGCGGAAGCTGAGAGACAGAGAATTCTCGAAGCACAACGAGAAGAGGAGGAACGGAAGAGACGGGCGGAGCAGGAGAGACGCAAGGAAGAGGAGGAGAAGTTGCGGAAGGTGCAGATGGAGAAGGCTCGGGTGAAGCAGATGCAGAATCAGAAGCAACAGGAGAACGAGCGACTCGCGCAGAGACAGCAAAGGGAGAAGACTCTTCAGTTCCAGTTGCAGGCGTTGGATGAGAAGGCGACGGATATTGAGATGGATATCGGGAAGGCCAAGGAGTCGGTGGCAGAGGTGACTGGAAGCATCGAGCAGATGAGAAGTGGCAGGGATGAGAAGGTCGCAAGGATCAAGGAGCTTCAGGAGACCAATCAGAAGGTGAGTAGAGTTTTGCGAGACTTCTAGAAACGTAGAACCTAATCTAAGCACACTGGACCCTCATGAACCCATTTGAACCCTGATTCGCAGTCTCTGATGTCTCCAACGACCTTTTCCAAGTCGTTTGACTCTGAAAAGCAGCAAAAACACGTTTCTAGTTCCTTCCGAATTTTTCTAGACGATTTCCAAAGCCTCAATTCCCAAATTGACCCCAAATTTGCCAAAAACATGCATCAGATGGCCCCTGTGCCTCAATCTCTCCATGTCAAAGTCCTAAACGAAACGGACAATGTACAGTGGCACGTTCTCTTTCACTCGCATGCTAACGGGGGTTGAACAACGAATCTCAGGTCGATAAATGGACCTTTTAGCCACTAGGCCACAGGGGCTGTAGAGAGAGGGTGAAGAGAGGGAGACGACGTTTCAGCGCGGAGAAGAGGGTGAGAGAGGAGGTGCGGGTGACTGGAAGGGTCCTAGAGACTCTAGCGACTGTAGATCTTGTTCAGCGAGTTAGAAGTTCTCAAATTCGACGTTTTCGGACTACCAGAACCCCGAGACCCCCGAAATCAATTGAAAACAGGTCTAGCGACCTCGAGGACCCAAAGTTTGAATCCTAGTATACCTTCTCTGGTCTTTCACCGCCAAATCTGCTCGAAGACCCACAGAAGACTGCAAACCGACACATAGAACTTGCACTGTTCTTGACCACACGTTGACTGAACTGGGAAGGATCAGAAGACGTCGGTTGAGCCAGGATGATCATGAAAGTAGCTGTTTAGAGGGGGAAACGGGAATACCTTGAGTGAAGAGAAGCGGCATACGGCGCAGCAAGCCCTGTAAACTGCTAAAGCAGGAACCCGTCGAAAAGCTTATAGCTTGTAGATGAAGATGGAGAGGGACGTCGGGGTGGAACAGAAGATGCCAGGAGTGCCAGGTGTCAGGGAGAGCCAGAAGACATCAGAGGAGCCAGGTTGATCTTGAAAAAGTGATTAGGGGGAGGGGCAGAGGTGTACCTTTTGAATGAAGCGGCTAACGGAGCAGCATCTCTGAAAACTGCTCGAAGCAGATAACGAAGAGAAGAATCTGTAACTGCTAAAGCAGGAACCGGAGTGAAGGCGCTCGATATGTAGTTGTAATATCGGTGGAGCAGAAGGCGTCTGAGTCAGAAACGTATAGCTGGGAACGCCCCTACCGACATGAACATTGCTCCAGAGGCTCCAGAGAGCACCAGACACCAGAGAAGGGGCGAGGAGGACCAGAAGGTGTCAGGGAGACCAGCAGACATCGGAGAAACCAGTGTGAACTCTATAACCTGCCGTAGCAGTCCTGTAACCAGCCAAAGCTGTGTTCTCGTAGAATCCGTACTCGGTGTAGTTGTCTCGATGTTGATGTTAGGGACCAGAAGGTGTCAGAAAAGGCCAAACGACGTCGGGGGAGCCAGGGTGAATATGAAAGCAGATATTGGGATAGGGAAGTGTTATACCTCTGTTTTGACGTTGCAAATGACTCTGCATACTGAAGATCGACTCATGCCTGTAACCTGGTTCATCCAGTCAAACGTAGACCGACTGTAAAGGATTAGCAAATCACCGATTGAAGATCCTGCTGAAGCAGTCAGTGTTGATAAAGGCGCAGAAGACATCGGTGAAGATCAGAGTCGGGAACAGAGCAAATCTGAGTCAGAAACGTATAGTTGGGACGCCCCTACCGACATGAACATTGCTCCAGAGTCTCCAGAGAGACCACAGAAGAGGCGAGGAGGATCAGAAGGTGTCAGGGAAGCCAGCAGACGTCGGAAGAACCAGGGTGGACATTGAAGATTCTGAAACTGCTAAAGCAGGAACCGGAGTGAAGGCGCTCGATATGTAGTTGTAATATCGGTGGAGCAGAAGGCGTCTGAGTCAGAAACGTATAGCTGGGAACGCCCCTACCGACATGAACATGGATTCAGAGACTCCGGAGAGCACCAGACACCAGAGAAGTGAAGACCAGAAGGTGTCAGGGAAACCAGCAGACGTCGGAGGAATCAGGTGAACTCTGTAACCTGCCGTAGCAGTCCTGTAACCAGCAAAAGCTGTGGTCTCGAAGAGTCCGTACTCGGTGTAGTTGTCTCGATGTCGATGTAGGGGACCAGAGAAGAGGCGGAGAGGACCAGAAAGTGCCACAAGACATCGAAGCAACCAGGGTGAATATGAAAGCAAGGATTGGGTTTGGGAAGTGTTATACCTTTGTTTTGACGTGGCAAATGACTCTGCAGACTGAAGATCGACTCATGCCTGTAACCTGGTTCATCCAGTCAAACGTAGACCGACTGTAAATAATTAGCAAATCACCGAAAAACATCCTCGAGCTGCCAAAGCAGTGAAACGGAGAGATGTTGATGAAGGCGCAGAAGACATCGGTGAAGATCTGAGTCGGGAACAGAGCAAATCTGAGTCAGAAACGTAGATTTGGAGGCGCCCTACCCGCTGCTACCCGCCTAATCAAGCCCCACTTAGCGCACCAACAGTACTAACTAACAGTTCTAGAACTCCCCGGCTCACAAACTCTGTCCTTTACGGGATCCTGAACGTCGTAGCGGCCATCCAAACCATTCGAAACAACCCGAAACATCCCGAGTCCTCCAAACCGCTCATCCCGATCGTCGCATCGCCGAAAAACTGACGAACTGAGGCTTCCTTCCCCCTTTTATACCAGATTCTTATCAGTGCCCCACTAACCCAAGGTTTGGAATAGTGATAATCAGTTTTGCGTGAATCCCGTGAAGTTAAGAAGATAGTAGGGGATCACGTTGAACATTCGAGACGTGAAAATGAAATTTAGGCTGTTACAATTAGATTAGGGGGTTTTGAAGTCATCTCATCTTGTTGATAGCTACCGTAACCGCCCATCAATCTTTCTATATTTCAGACCGCCATCGAATCCCAAGAACTCGGCCACCAGCTGCTCCAGAAACAAAGTGCCCACAAGGAAACAGCCCAACGCAAATCCGAATTGGATGCTCTTCGTCGTCGCCGAGATGTCATGCGGAAAGCCATCGAAGACGCCTCCATGGAGCTAGTCGCCGAGAAGGAGAAGTCTGCGAAACAACGAGAAATCCTCAACTCAAAGAAGGAAAAGTACCAGTCGGAGTGCTATTCGCGACTTGTTGCAAAGCGAGACGAGTATCGGAAGATGTTCGAGTTGTTGGTTCATGCTCAGACTCACGCAAAGGACAAGTTGGGAGTTGTGGAAGCAGAGGCAGCTGCTTCGAGGGTTACTGTAGCTCAGGCTCCGCCCCCACCATCGGCGAACTTCCAGGATGCGTTTGCAGAGTTTGACAACAATCAGGCGAGTCAACGCTTCGATGCCGACTTTGGAAGCTCCAATTCGGATCCGTTTGGTCAGGGATCTCAAGCTGCTCCGAATGCTGCTCCAGCTCACCAAGGCCGTGCAGCCGTCGACCAATCCTCCTTCAACACCCACGACACCTACAAATGCCGAGCCCTCTTCTCGTTCGAAGCCAGATCCGAAGACGAGCTGTCCTTCGAGCCCGGAGATGTCATCATTGTCTTCCAGTCACATGCAGCAGAGCCAGGATGGAGAGCCGGACAACTTCGCGAGAAGGTCGGATGGTTCCCCGAAGCATTCGTCGAAGCCATCGCAGCAGTGCCGCAGAACTCATCCCAAGAGCCACCGATCCAGAACATGCCGCCGAACGTCACGCCAAGCTCTTCTCTCGATCAAATTGGATCCGCTGGAGCTAGAGCGGCGCGGAAAGCCGAGATTGCGAGAGTGATGGGAAGCGGATCGATGGATGCGAACATTGTCGTGCCAGCGCCACCACCAGAAGTCATTGCGCAGTGCATCGCACAGTTCCAGTGGAGGGCTCGGAATGAGGAGGACCTCTCGTTTGCCAAGGGAGACGTCATTGAGGTAAGTTCTATCTCCAGTTCCTTCCAAATACCCCCATTTCTGCGGTTCCAGGTCATCGAGAAGCAAGAGATGAAGTGGAAGGGACGAAACCCTTCCGGCGAGATTGGATGGTTCCCGAAGAGCTACGTGAAGGAGACGGGCGGCTCGCCGAGCAACACATCGCCGTCGAAGCCAACGCCACCAGGTGTCAATGGAGGAGCAGGAGCACAGTACGATGTGGTCCCCGCAGATTTGTCGATGGCAGGTTAGTATTTGATTCGAAAAAAGGGACCCTTGAAGCCTCGCAATGATTCTGGAGAGTCCTATACAGTTTCTGAAGTTCTGATGATCTGTAGTTGTAAGAAAGAAACCTATAAGAGCCAAACCAGGTTCTAGAAGTTCTTGAAACGTTTCAAATATATTGGGATCTCTAGAAATCTGAAACCTAACTGAACCTTGTAGTTTTGAAGAATGATACCCTAGAAGTCTAACTAGATCCCTTTCGTTTCGAAAAGTTCCAAAACAACAAAACAGACAGACTGGGGTCTGATGGAAAGGGACTCTGCTAAATCTAGAAGTCCCAGGGCTCCTTTCACATCTCTGAAGCCCTGGAACCTTTTGATTGTTCAAAACAAGACCCCTTGAATCAGTTAGACCTCCCTTCCACTATCTAGACATCTTTAGACTTCTAGATCCTCTCAAAAAACTTCACTCCATTCTTTCAGCCGCCGCCGACGATCTCTACACCGTCATCTACGACTTTGAAGCAACGGAGCCGACGGACCTGGCGTTGAGTGTCGGTGACACGATTCAGGTCCTTGAGAAGTGAGTGTGCTCTTGACAGCTTTTCTATTAGATTGACCAGAAAAGCCTTGAAATTTCTGCTGTATTTCCTGTTTTCCAAACTTATTTGCTTTTCCATGCCAAAACGACGGATTCCTAGGTAAAAAACATCCAAAAAACTCAAATTTCTTTGACCCATTACCAAAACCATGTGTTTTCCAGAAACGACGAATGGTGGAAAGGACGGTGCAACGGAAAAGAGGGCATTTTCCCGGCAAACTACGTGGAAAAGTCGACCACCGCGACGTCTCCGAACCAAGCCCCGCCCCCTCCAGTGGTCCTCTGTGAAGCGAAAGCCATCGTCGAGTTCACCGCCTCGGCGCCAAACCAGCTGGGTCTGAAGGTCGGAGAGACTGTCAAAGTGCGCGAGAAGTCGGCGGCCGGTTGGTGGGAAGGAGAGCTGATCAGGGATGGGAAGCCAGTAGCCGGATGGTTCCCTGGGGACTATGTCAAGGCTGTGGAGGTCACCCCCATCTCGCCAAAGTCCACCCCAACGCATCCGAAGGCCGTGGCACTGTACGACTACGACGCCTCGCAAGCCGACGAGCTGTCGTTCAAGACCGGAGACGTCGTCATCGTCACGGATCGCACGGAAGCCGAGTGGTGGTCAGGACATCGAAGCACGGACCCCTCGAAGACTGGACTGTTCCCGTCGAACTATGTGAAGCTGGATGGATAATGGACTTTTGATTTGAACAAATTGCATAATATCTTGTGAATTTTTATTTATGATGCACCCTTATTGTAGATTGTAGAGAGACTTTTTTGAACTTCTTATTGCATAATTTCGCCATGTTTTCCTACTTATTTGGCTCGTTTTTCGTTTGTAATTTATGTATTTGACAGAATTTGATTGGAAATTTCAAATAGCAATAAATTTTTTAGATTACAGTCGATACACACAAAGCAAATGCGCTTTAATGACAAATACAATTAGCAGAATCAAAGTCGATACAGTCGCCATCCCAGATTCATTCGCATTGAAAAACTGTCTGATTTCAACAAAATTAGGTATCGTTAGGTTATGAAAAAGTGATGTCGAAGATTATCAAGAGTCGAGATATTCTGCAGGGAAGCTTGATTCATGCTCACAGACGCGAGAAAAGAGCAGGGGATGATGGTAGAAATGGCTTGTAAGGCGTGAGCGGAGGGTTCCGTGCAATTTAGAGTACTAGACAGTTCTAATTTAGAAACGCAAGTTACAAAAATCACGTTCCAACTGCTAATTTCAACTGAAAATGCTCCTAAAAAAACAGTTCAAACGTTACTGTATTTTTAAAGGCGCACGATACATTTGTTCGCCGGGTCTCGCCACGATTTGCCGCAAATTTACGAAGCAGCAGCGACATACGGTTTTAAAGGCGCATGCTTCAAAACGTTTACGGGTCTCGCCACGATTTCTACAGAAGAAGTCTTGTAGGATCTGTCCCCATGTACGCATTTTTCTGACGAAAAAATGCACAGATTCACGGGCTCTGCAGCAAAACTTTTGCCACTTCCCCGCATTTTCTGGAATTTTCCTGAAATTCAATAAACAAAAACAAGGTGGGGATACTGGATTAGCACAGTATCGAGTTTATTCAACTTCCCGCTGGCTTAGACTACGCATACCGTCGGGAAGTTGGGGTGCCGAACACACGCTCGGAAGATCGTCGGCGGAGGGTTTTGAACGACCAGAAACTCGCCAAAAACTTCTATCCCCCACCGACGAATGCGCGTTCGGGTGTACCTGAATTAGAAGAGAACAATAATCTGGGGCAAAAAGCGATGAAAGAGAGAAATAAGAGGAACAGGATTATCAGAATTATACAAAGTCCTGGTCGTGTAGTCGCACTTCGTGTGAACTGCTCCTGGATGGTGCCGTTGATGGAGTTCTTGAAGGAGTACCTCCTGGGGCTCTTCCGGCGGACTGGTACAGCTTGGAAATGATGGGCTTGGCGAGGGACTCCAAGTCCTTCTGCTGGTGCTCGAACTCGTCCTTCTCGGCGGTCTGGTTGGAATCGAGCCACTTGAGAACCTCGTCGCACTTGTCCTCGAGCTTCTTCTTGTCTTCTGGGCTGATCTTGTCCTTGAGCTGAAACAAAAAGAGAATTAGAACACATTCAAACATCAAAATAGTTTACCTTCTCGTCCTCGAGAGTCTGCTTGAGGTTGAAGGCGTACGACTCGAGTCCGTTCTTGGCTCCGATGCGGTCCTTCTGGGCCTCGTCGTCAGCCTTGTACTTCTCGGCCTCGTTGACCATGCGCTCGATGTCATCCTTGGAAAGACGTCCCTTGTCGTTGGTGATGGTGATCTTGTTCTGCTTTCCGGTGGACTTGTCGGTGGCGGAGACGTTGAGGATTCCGTTGGCATCAATGTCGAAGGTAACCTCGATTTGTGGGACTCCACGTGGTGCTGGTGGGATTCCGGACAGCTCGAACTTTCCGAGAAGGTTGTTGTCCTTGGTCATGGCACGCTCTCCCTCGTAGACCTGGATCAACACTCCTGGCTGGTTGTCGGAGTAGGTGGTGAAGGTCTGGGCGGTCTTGGTTGGGATGGTGGTAATTCTCTTGATCAGAGCAGTCATGACTCCTCCAGCAGTCTCGATACCGAGGGAAAGTGAGGCGACGTCAAGAAGAAGAAGATCCTGGACAGCCTCAGACTTGTCTCCCGAGAGGATAGCAGCTTGGACGGCGGCTCCGTAGGCGACGGCCTCATCTGGGTTGATGGACTTGTTGAGTTCCTTTCCAGAGAAGAGGTCAGAGAGAAGCTTCTGGACCTTTGGGATACGGGTGGATCCTCCAACAAGAACGATTTCGTGAACCTGAAAAACAAAAATGAACAAACGTTCCAAATAATTGAGTTACAAACCTGGCTCTTGTCCATCTTGGCGTCACGGAGGGCCTTCTCGACTGGGTCCATGGTGGATCTCAAGAGATCAGCGCAGAGCTCCTCGAAACGAGCACGGGTGATGTTCTTGAAAGAGTAGGAGTAGAGGAAGACGCAGATGAAGTAGCAGGTGAAACAGTTCATTGACGATTCCGTTGAAGAACAGATATCTTCCTGAAAATTAGCCGAATTAGAGTTAGAACTTCCAATTTTGAGAATGTTTTAGGGCTTTCAGCACTTCTGAACAACGAAAACCTCAGATTCTGATAAATTTGTGCTCGACAACTGAACTTTTTGAATCTGTTCTTGCCATTTTCAGTGTTTCCAAGCCAAAAACCTTACCCCTTTTGTGTGCGCGATGGAGAGCGTCGAGATGCGTTGACGACGAATGTGCAGATGCTTGATGGCTCCGATTTCCGAGGTGATAAGATCGAAGATGAGAACGTTGCGCTCTCCCTGTCCCTTCTTGTCGAGTCCGTAGGCGATAGCGGCGG
>LR538066.1:249102-313952 GCA_900883565.2 Caenorhabditis panamensis | reverse complement strand
GACCTGGACCTTGGTCTTGGCTCCCTCAGCAGAGATGACCTTGAATGGCCAGTGCTTCATGTCGGACTACACAGCTGGGTCGTCGAACTTACGTCCGATGAGACTCTTGGCATCTGGAAAATGAACAAATTGATAATGGAATCAGGATAGAACAAAGGCTCTAGGGGTTTGGGACAGGGTGGATTGTAAGACCGACAAAGAAACTGAGTACGCATGGGGGCGCCAAAGCAGGGTTACATCCATTCACTATTTCCTCATATTATATCGACAAAAACCACAAGGGGAGAAGCCGGAACAGAAGAGGACACAGGTAAAGCGGGAAGGACGAAGACGTTTCTAGAAAGAATTCAAAAAGAACTAACCGAAGACGGTGTTGTGTGGGTTCATGGCGACCTGGTTCTTGGCAGCATCTCCGATGAGACGCTCGGTGTCGGTGAAAGCCACATACGATGGAGTGGTGCGGTTTCCCTGGTCGTTGGCGATGATCTCGACCTTTCCGTGCATGAACACTCCGACGCAGGAGTAAGTAGTTCCCAAATCACGTTTTGTTACAGTGGATTGATGAGAAGAGGCGGAAATGGCGGCGGTTGATGTATCCAGTGTTGGTTGACATGTGACTGATTCCAGTGATGAGTCCCAAGAACGCAGCCAGTGTTTTTGAAGTAGATCAGTAGATCAGAGTCATGATGTACGAACGCGGCATGCTTGAAAGAGCTCCGGTGACACTGAAGGCGTTGTGGCAGTACTCGGTGATGTCGGTGAGAAGAAGCGACCGGCTATCGGTGTGCATGACGAGTTCGATGGCTTGCGGCAGGAAGTCCATGAATCTGTCCTCGTAGGTGACCCTGGCACACTCCTCGTCGTCGTCGTAGTCTGATCATGACTGCAAATGAAACATGAAATCTAGAAAATAAACTAAAAGTTACTCACCACCTCCTGGTTCCGAGTTTTCATCGTCCTCGTTATCGTGCTCACACTCGAAGAAATGTTGGCAGGGAACTCTCTGATGCAGCAACTCGTGGCAAACTCTCCGGACTTCATCAGTGCTTGCTTCCGACTCCATGGGATGATTCCTTGTGTCAGTGACGTAGTGGTAGTTGACAATGGCTTTGCAGGGTTGTTCAGAAGGCTTGACTGAGAGCGAAGCATGGAGCCGTGAAAGGCGTCGTGGTGTTTGCCGTAGAGGAAGAATCGGTCTTGACGGATCTGAATGTTCAACCTTGCTTCTAGAGGAATATTCCGAATACTCACTGCTCTAAAACTTGTGAAACATCCTGTCCTGCTCATCCATCACGAATCACACAGCTTCGACGCGTATCTCTTGAGCTCCAGAAGAATCTGCGATCGTTGCATCGAATCCACACTCCAGAATACGACGCCATCGTCGCGAAACACGAATATCTCTCCGGGACTGATGGTGTACTCCAACTTCTTCACAAAGTGTAATGTCTCATCGGCATCTGGCTGGCTTCTTTACCGTCGTCGATGCATGTGATGTTGTACATTGCATTTGGATGAGTGTTCATGGCGACGACAGATGGCTCTCGAAGCTGAAAGATTCTAATTCATCTCGGATCTTAATTTATGTCCTCTTACTCAATCTTTCTACTCTTCATCACATCGATCGAGTCCGACAGCATGGATCCGGGTCCAATGACAGAGTTGAAGATTTGTCTTCCGACATTAGCATCCACGGCACTCATCGGGTCGTCGAGCAGGTGAATATCATGATCTTGAGTGGAGCGATGAGGATTGTGGAGCCTAAAAGAAGAAATAAGACACTAGAATATGACTCAAAAACACTCTACCGTACTGTTTCCAACCGTGCGACACTCAACACTCATTTCCGTTGCTCGAATCGGCCGATCTCGGTCCAGAGAGAAGCATCAGATGACGATTCAACGAGGTATCCGTCGCGAAGTTCCGGACTCGGTGAGCGTGACGAGTTCGATGGCTTGCGGAGGGAAGTCCATGACTCTGTCCTTGTAGTTGATGCTGGCACACTCCTCTTTCAGCAAGTTGTATCCCTTGACGAAGAATGTGGGGACACGTGACGGTTCGTCGCGGTACAGCTCCACTTGATGCTCGATGAACGAAGCGTTTTCTTCGTCGAGACACCGGGCAGCACTGCGAACGAAAGGATGACTGAAAAGAAGAATAAGGTCTCTAGCTCTAATTAGAAAGGCAAACTCTTTTTCAAAGGATCCAAGTGATTAGAACTGATGGTACTCGAGATCTGATCCTCGCTTCATATAGTCCGCTGTTCAGTCGAAAGTTGGCGGTGATCTGCTCCTCGGTGTAGAACCTTCTTCGGAAGTAGATCAGAGTCATGATGTACGGGTGCGGCATGCGTGGAAGAGCTCCGGTGACACTGAAGGCGTTGTGGCAGTACTCGGTGATGTCAGAGAAGAAGCGACCGGCTGTCGGTGTGCATGACGAGTTCGATGGCTTGCTGTCCTTGTGGTTGATGCTGGCACACTCCTCCTTGTCATCGTAGTCCGATCATGACTGCAAATGAACCATGAGCTCTAGAAAGTTAACTAAAAGCTACTCACCACCTCCTGGTTTCAAGTTCTCATCGTCCTCATCATCCTGTTCACACTCGATGAGGCGTTGCTCGAAAGATCCCTGCTGCATCAGCATGTTGTACTTGTCCTCGTACTCGATCTTTCCGTCCTTCATGGCAATGATCTAGTCCGACATCTCCAAGAACGACAACTTGTTGAGCAGCATCTCGTCGGGCCCAATGGCAGAGTTGAAGAGCTGGCTTCCGACACGGGCGTCCACGGCACTCATCGGATCGTTGAGAAGGTAGACATCCTGGCTTTGAAGCCTTTTGACCAGCGGAAACTGAAAATTAACAGAGGTTTCCCAATTCTCGTAGCCCTAGCTACCTTTTTGTAGACGGCGGCTTGTCTCAGCACGAGTTCCTGTCGTCGTAGACGCATCATCCATCCCGAGTCGCTCGCTCCTGAAAAAAAAACCGAGAGAAGCGAAAAAGAGCCCTAAAAACTCCCATTTCCTACTCTCCAACCTAACTCATCATCCTCATACGCCCCCTCAACTGTCCGTCCTCAATTCTGAAGAGGTCGTTTCATGGCGGCGTACAGCCAATAGGACCCTACTTCAGAATCTCGGGATGTAAGGGCAGGAAGGGACCTCGCTACCCCATGTTTCCCAAGCTCTGATCATGGCTTTGAGGGGGATGCACAGGAACTCTCTGTGATAGAGGATTCCCGACTCTAGACCGTCCTCGTTAGAGACGGTACCGCTACTGAGTAGGGGCCTCACGAGACGCTAGGGGAGGGAGCGAGGTGGGGGAAAGCGAAATTTTCGTCGTTTTTGACGTGGGGGGACCTAATTCTCATGTATTCCTAGAACCTAATGGCTCTAATGTTTCCCCAGGTACTCACAGGATTCTTTGTTGATGGTAGGGCTCCTCCTGGACGCGACACTCCACGTGGTTCTCCGAGTCATGATGTACGAGTGCGGCATGCGTGAAAGAGCTCCAGTGATGATGTGGCAGTACTCATGAGGTATCCGGGTCTGGACTCGGTGAGCATGACGAGTTCGATGGCTTGCGGCAGGAAGTCCTTGAAGCTGCCCTTCTGGTTGATGACAGATCGGCGAATCGCAGCTCCACGTCCTCTTCCACGCTGATCCATTCCTCCGAGACCTATTCCGATGGCTCCCTTCTGGGCTCTCTCGATGTAGAATCTTCTTTGGAAGTAGGTTAGAGTCATGATGTACGAGTGTGGCTTGTGTGGAAGAGCTTCGGTGACGATGTGGCAGTACTCGGTGATGTTGGAGAAGAAGCGGCCAATCTCGGTCCAGAGAGGAGCATCAGATGACGTTTCGATGAGGTATCCAGATCCGGTGAGCATGATGAGTTCGATGGCTTGCGGCGGGAGATCTTTGAAGCTGTCCTTGTGGTTGATGCTGGCACACTCTTCCTTGCGAAAGTTGTATCCCTTGACGATGAATATGAAGACATGTGGCAGCTCCTCGCAGTACAGCTCCACTTGATGCTTGATGAACGGAGCGGTTTCCTCGCGGAGACACTTGGCGGCACGGCGCATCTCCTTCTTGAGCAACGGGATCTCGTCGTCGTCGATGCGTCCTCTTCCACGCTGATCCATTTCTCCGAGACCCATTCCGATGGCTCCCTTCTGGGCTCTTCCGATGTTCTTGAACTTTGGTGCGTTTTTGAGCATGTCCGGCAAGATCTTGAAGCGAATCTTGTTGCTGCGGATGAACACTTTCTCCAGCTGAATGCTCCGACCGTCGCGGAATGTCACGATCGTCTCCGAGAGCTGGCAGTCTTCGCCGTCGATGAACTGTCCTCTGTAGATTTCGCCTGAAAACGAGAGAAAATGGGTTTGCAAAGAGGAAAAGAGGGAAATTTACCTGTCACAGTCTCAAGAGTGACGACATGACGACATTCGGCTTCGTGGAGGAGCTCGGGGATCTCCTAGCGAACGGCGTTGGTGGCATGGTGACGAATGGACGAGTCGGAGGCGGCGTACGGGTAGTTGGCGTCGAATTGATGGCTGAAAGGAGGAAAACATTAGAAAAGAACGGTTTTCAAAGCGATCAAATCGAGAAACAATGAGGAAACGAGACTGTGCAGCAAAAGCGATCAGAAAGTGAGCGAAAAGACGAGAATGATTGCTCGCTGGACGAACTGAACGAGAATATACGAGTTCGCGGTTGCGCCATTGCCTAGATCACTGAAAAAGAGGCGCCGACGTCACGAAAACACTCGCAATCGTCGAAAACATTCGAGAAAAGGGAGAGAACGCGAGAAAAAACCGAAAAAATGAGAGAAAGGGAGGCAAATGAGCGGAAGAACGGGTATTTATGGCGACGGGTCGCGACGGGCGGCCCAAAATCCAAAAGAGCGCGCGCATTTTCGAGATCAAAAATTGGCGCCGAAACAGGAGATCAACGCAGAAACTCGCATTTTTCACTGAAATTTGCAGAGATTTGATAGTTTTTGGCGTGAAAATTGATTTCTAAACACATTTTGCTTGAAAAAACTCGAAAAAAACATAAAAAACACTCGAAAAACTCAAAAAAATGGGAGAAAAATGAGAGAAAATTGAAAAAACAAAACATATTCTGTAGAAATCGTTGCGAGACCCGTCGCCGTTTTCGCCTATGCGCCTTTAAAGTTTTAGGTCTAAATTTTTAAAGTTTGCGATTTTTCTTGTTATTTTCATCACTTTCCATAGATTTTCATAACCAAACAGTGATTTTTCATACATTTATTCAAAAAAAACCATGTTTAGTAATGATCTAACAATGGCAAGTCTTTATTTGAGCTATCCGTTGGAAAAATGATGTTTGTGAAGTAGATTGACTGGTTGTAGTGACGAATCTGAAGCTTTACAAGGTTTAAAAAAAACGAACTAGATAACCAACCTGTCCAGCCAACATCCTCTGCTCCAACTCCAAAATCCCCACCAAACACTGTCCGAAAACGTACAGAAACACTGCCAAATAGACCAGAAACACACAAATGTGATCGGCACGCATTGACGAGGTCCAAAAGTGAAGATGGATGCATCGCTTTGGAATACCAAAAACTACTTCACCAAGTTCAAGTTTGATTCTGAAGCTAGCAGAAAGTCTTGCTTTCAATTAGACCAAGTAGAATTTGAGCGAAGAAGGGCACTTATTCAAAGCATTGTCTTTTTGGAAGTGAAGACAGTTCTCTACCAGTTAATGACAACTTTCTGCTCAATGTAACAAAGTTATTCCCAGCAAAACACTACACTCTCCACAACCAACAGTTTGTGTGTCAAAAGAAACGAAAAGATGGCAATTTGAGTGCAAAAACACTCGAGAGATTGGTGGAAAATGTTTGGAAAGGCGCAGAAGGAGGATCAGTGCAAGAAGTGACCATCAAATTCAACACAAACGTTTCGGAATTTTCGGAAATACCACAAAGTTTCAAAATTGCTCATAGATCTTTCACATGTCAATTATCCCCGTCGATTATAACCAGAAGAAACCCGTACTCATTTTTCAAATTTACTTTTTTTGAGCCTGGATACGTCGAGCAAACAGGAAGAGTGTTCCGAATCACTGATAACTTGTCGAGCTTGGTGCTGAACTTGGAAATTTATGTGGAAGTGTCGGAGCTGAAAAATTGTCCGTGTGGAAACAAGTTCTAACAAGGATTCTTGTAAGCAAAGGATTCTTACAGCATTTTCACTGATGTTTCGCTCTGTTTGATATTAATAAATCATTTCTTCGCCAATACAGATACATAGCAAATGCGCTCCAATGACAAATACAAATTCTGGGACTCAAAAAATCCCAGTCAGTCCTATCCCCACATTCCTCCAAGACCAGAATGGACCGTTGTCTCAATAATTCTCTTATTCTCGACAAGATTCTCAAGTTTTTAGTGCGAAACCCAATGGAATTGATAAAATGGAGAGTACGTTTTTTCGACCGAGCAGCCGACATTTCGCGGGGTTGGGTCTCGCCACGAAAATTGATTTTTCGGTGTTTTCGTGATTTTGACGGATTCCCTTACGTTTTTTTGATAAAAATTGATAGAATTGAGCATCGGGAACCTATTTACAAGTGTTTTTGTCAAGAAATTCTCGTTTTTTCGAGCTGAAAACACCTAAAAACTACAGTAGGCTACAGTTGGCGGAGCTCGTCACGAAATTGGTTTTTACTGTGTTTTCTCGGTTTCGGACCGATTTTCTTACGTTTTTTTTAATGGAATCCCGTAAAAATAAAGATCAGAAACCTGTTTGCAGTTAGTTTTGTAAAAATTGCTTTATTTTTCAAGGAATTTAAGCCGATTTTCCAAAAGACCACTTTGGTGGCGAGACCCGGATCCAGCTGTCCTCTACTTCGATACTTTCCCGTTTATTATAGTTATTTGACCGATTTTTCAGACACTCAATAGAAACTTCAACAAAACCATCATTCATTGGATGCGAATCTGGTTTAGCAAAATACGAATCAGTAGTGTGACTTCAAAACAGGATAAACTATCAAGATACTGCATAACTGTGAACTTCCATGCTATCAAAATCTCCGATTTACCTCTTTACGTTGAGTTTTTGATCAATGTGATTGGTGTTCGGGTACAGGAATTTGGAATGGCAGGGTTTTTTCGATATTCAGTGGGAACAAAAGAGAAGATTCATAAGGCGATTGTGGGGACACTTCTTAGAAATCGTGAGTTTTTATTAGTTTTTCTGGGGGTTTTTGTAGTGTTTGTAACATGAATTGGTAGATTTTGATGCGCTGAAGATAATTGTAGTATTTCATTTTTGACGGCAAACACTTCTAATGTCACTTTTAGACCTTCATAGTCCGGGAAACACTCAATTTCAGGGGTCAGCGTCCAAGAGACTTCATAGAAAACAACAAAAAAAAATGAAATTTTCAGAAAACCCAACAGTTTTCAAGTCGATTCGAGACATTTGCTTGTTAGGATGCCCGGATTGTCAACGGTTACACACTGAAGCAAAAGTGTGTGGACCCCTTCAACCCGTCGTCCTTTGGGGAATGAATAAAAGTGAAAAGAAGCACTTTGAAAAGCTTTCCATCGATTCTATGCTCATTTGGCGGATTGCAAATTACTGTGTTGGACGTTCAAAAAGTCTGGAAGAGTGTCTGGATACTCTAAGGTCACTGTTATACAATATCAGTTGTGAAAACCTCACTTTTGTTATACATGAATTCTTCAGAGTGGGAATTGCCCCCATCCCACAGGAGGTGGTAGAGTTGATTTTGAATTATTGGAAGCCAAAATCAGTTCGAATTGTATTTTGTCATAATCGGCATGAACCTGATGAATCGTTTGATTCTTTAATGTGGAATCATAAGAATTTCTTCACCGAATTCAAATTCAGTGGTGCCGAAAACCGATTCACAAATGTTGAAATCCCATTGGAAAAGGTGGAGATCGATTCGAAAAACGGATTTATGTCAAAATACAGTATCTTTGGATTAAGAAACAGTTTATCTTCAAGATATAACCCTCAAATAGCAGTGGTTTATGAAGATTTCATGCTCAAAATCCGAAAGTTGTTACCTGGAAAGCACTATATCCTCAATAACGAACCTCTTCATGACCAAATGGATGAAGAAGAAGGGGAATTGAGTGAGGAAACGTTTTATAGAATGGTAGAGAACATTTGGAAGTGTGAAAACAACCAGACAAAGTGTGAAGTGACCATCAAACTTCACACATACCTTGGGGAAAGTGACATGGAGTTCACGATACCAGATTATTTTCAAATCAGTAATAGAAGCTACAAATCAGAGTTATCACCATTGGTTATCAAAGGGGAAACCCCGTATGAGTACTTGAAAAATAGTCCTTTCATGAAATCGAATCTGGAGAAGACGATAGGCAGAGTGTACCGGGTTACTGAGGACTGGTCGAATTTGGTGTTGAATCTGGAGATTCATGTGGAAATGACAGAGATTGAGGATTTGTCGGAAAGGAGGCAGAAGTTTATAAGCAGGGGATTCTTGAAGCATTTTGTTTGATAATTTTTCTTCTCTTGCTAATAAACTCTTTCTGTAGCAGTTATTTTTGCTCTTGTACCACTAAAATAATCCTCGGAAAAACCGCGCCGCAGTCTTGCAACTCCAAGCCACGCCCACAAAACCGTGCCGCACTTGCCGACTTTTTCGAATTTCGATCGCGTCACTGCGAGAAAATTGTTGTTTTCTGTGGATTTGCTGCAGATTTTTTCGATTTTCTTGTTGTTTTATCAAGTATTTCACATTCTAGAGTGTTCTTTTACCTATTTTCACCGAAAATTCTGAAAATTTCGCTCCAGTTCAACCCAAAATCAAGGTTTTGGAAATTTGGTTTTTTCGCCGTTTTTTTCCAGGATCTTGGCGTTTTTCTTGAATGTTCGGGTGTTTTTAGAATCCACTGAGCTCTGTTCCAACTGTTTCATCGAAAAACTTGTAAAAATTGCAGAATTTCTCGTGATTTTTTTTCAAATTAAAAAAAGTGGGTTTCTCGATTTTTTTCGCGAAAAATATTTGAAAAAGCCCATTTTTGACAGGGAAAACTATTGTTTTTTGCCAATTTCACTTTGCTTTCTCTGTTTTGTCAGATGTTCTGTCGATTTTCTGTCCCTGACCCACTTTCGCCTTTATCTATTCGATTCGCACTGTTTCCCTATTATCTCTGGTCCAGAGCAGTCTCACAATAAAAAAGAATCGATAATGCCGCGCGGGGAGGTTCTCAACCTAGCATAGTCCTTTTTTGTGGTGTCCCTCCGCCAATTGGTCAAGTGACCATTCATTCTCGTCTCGCTCTGGGTTGTTGTCTCCCTCATTTTTTCGCTTTCGTCAATTTCTTCGATTTGTTCTTTGTTACCCACTGATCTTTTCATTTTTAGGCCTCTCTCTAGGATGTCGTACGGCGATGGGCTCTCCGGAGCCGAGTACCTCGCCTCGATCTACGGAACCGAGAAGGACAAGGTCAACTGCTCGTTTTTCTTCAAGACCGGAGCCTGCCGTCACGGAGACAAATGCTCTAGAGCCCACCACACTCCGACGTTCTCGCCGACTGTCGTCCTGAAGAACTTCTACCACAATCCCGTCGTCGATGTCCGTCAGGCTGACGCTTTTGACAGTGAGTTGACTCGAAACCGATGTTTTGACTCTAATTTTCTCATTTTTCAGAGGTCGGAAAGCGCAACGACGAGGAGCAGCGATATTTCGACGACTTTTACGAGGAGGTGTTCGTGGAAATGGAGAGGAAGTACGGAGAGGTCGAGGAGATCAACGTGTGCGAGAACATCGGAGAGCACATGGTCGGCAACGTCTACGTCAAGTTTATGAAGGAGGAGGACGCCGAGAAGGCCAAGAACGACTGCAATGAGAGATGGTGAGTGGGGATTCGAAGAATTCTTGGGATTCGGAGACTGTGCGATGAAGAGAACGTGCCACTGCACATTGTCCGTTCGTTTTGGACTTTGAAATGGAGAGATTGAGGCACAGGGGCCATCTGAGCACGAAAACATCTCAGAAAACTATCAGAAAGCTTCTAGAAACCTTGAAATAGCACCTGAACTTTACAAATTTCCAGGTTCAACGGTCAGCCAATCTACGCGGAGCTGTGCCCCGTCACGGACTTCCGAGAGTCGCGTTGCCGTCAGCACGAAGTGACGACGTGCAGCAAGGGAGGATTCTGCAACTTCATGCACCTCAAAGCCATCTCGTCGGAGCTCGGAGACCGTTTGTACGGAAGACGTGGAAGAAGAGCCGACGCAGCAGGACACTATCCATCTCAACGTGGAGGCGGCGGCGGAGGATACGGAGGCGGTGGTGGTGGCTACGGAGGAGGTGGCGGTGGATACGGCGGAGGAAGAGATCGCGATCGTGGAGGCTGGGGAGGCGGCGGCGGTGGTGGCCGATATGGAGGAGGCGGTGGTGGCGGAGGCTACGGATACGGAGGTGGAGGCGGCGGACGTCGTCGCAGCAGAAGTCGTGACCGCAGACGGTACTAGGATTCTCAAGGACCCTCCAGAAGACCCCCCAAACACCTCAAGTTCTCTCTAAATCCTCTTTATTTTATCCCAATCTCATCTAATTCCTCTCTGATTTCTCTTAATATTTCACTGTTATCCTCCTTAAACCCTCGTTTTTGCCTTTTTCTAAACATCTGAGCCTGTAAAACTCGCAAATTGCGTTCTGATTATTCTGTTACCTATTATTTATTCACTGTCGCCTCTATCTCTCTAATTTTTCTCTTGTAATGAAGTTTATTTTTGCGATTTCCCCCCTTAATTTTGCATTTTTTAACTTGATTCTCTGGTTTTTAGCCAGTTTTATACCTTTTCAACTCTCATTTTGTCTTATTTTCTTCAATTTCCACATTTTCTAATCCAAATTTCGTTTCCAGATGAACACCAACTTCCCGCACAATCGCAAGCGCACGCTGTACGTCGGTGGATTCTCCGAAGAAGTCACCGAGAAGGTGCTGATGGCCGCGTTCCTGCCGTTCGGAGACGTCGTCGCCATCTCGATTCCGATGGACTACGAGACGGGAAAGCATCGAGGATTCGGATTCGTCGAGTTCGATATGGCCGAGGACGCGGCGATGGCCATTGACAATATGAACGAGAGCGAGCTGTTCGGAAAGACTGTTCGGTTAGTGAGGAATGCGAGAATGAGGATGAAAATGGCAGAAATTGGTCGAAAACGCGTCAGAAATCATGTTTTCAACGACGAAATCAACAGAATGGTCCAAAACCAGCGATTTTTCAATCAAAATGAGTCAAAAACTTACAAATCTAGACGTTTTTCAACCATTTCGCATCATCTTTGAGTCAAAAATGATCAAAAACCCCCTCTAAAACCTCCCATCTTGCAGTGTGAACTTCGCTCGACCACCCAAAGCCACGGAACGTTCGCAGAAGCCAGTGTGGGCCGATGATGAGTGGCTGAAGAAGTACGGAAGAGGAGGAGAGGCGGCGGAGAACGAGGAGGAGGATGCGGTGGAGGGAACGACGTCGTCGGCCGGATCGACAGCTCCGAAGCTTCCGAGAGTCTACCTGGGAGTGAAGATCGGAATTCGATACATCGGCCGGATCATAATCGAGCTCAGACCCGACGTCACTCCGAAGACCGCCGAGAACTTCAGATGTCTCTGCACCGGCGAGAGAGGATTCGGATACGAGGGCTCCACATTCCACCGTATCATCCCCAAATTCATGCTGCAAGGCGGCGACTTCACGAAGGGCGATGGTACGGGCGGAAAATCGATCTACGGAGCGAAATTCGAAGACGAGAACTTCACGCTGCGCCACACGATGCCCGGAACAGTGTCGATGGCGAATTGCGGACAGAACACCAACGGATCGCAGTTCTTCATTTGCACCGAGAAGACTGATTGGCTCGACGGAAAGCACGTGGTGTTTGGACATGTCGTCGAGGGAATGAACATTGTCAGGCAGATCGAGCAGCAGGTATGGTTTATCTTATCTTATCACCCTCTCTAAACAATCTTATCTTCCAGGGAACCCCGTCCGGCAAGCCGCAAATGGTTGTGAAGATCGTGGAAAGCGGAGAAATCGAGCCGGAGAAGCGAATCGCGGCGGAAAAGGCGGCTCAGAAGGAGGCGAGGCAGCAAGCAGCAGAAGGAGCCGAGAACGAGCAGCCCGTCGAGCAGATGGAGCTTTGATTTTTGTTGAATTTTTTGCGATTCCCTCCTATTTATTTCTATTTTTCCGGTCCAAATTGCATCTCTTTGACCTATTTTACTGATTTATTTGAAAAAGAACCCGTATTTCTTGATTTTTAACCAATTTTCTCTAATTTTTTACATTTCTACAAGCGTTTCAACAGCTTTGATACCTTTATTGATACTTTATTCACTCTATTCGACCATTATTTTATTTCTCATTGCCTAATCACGAATTGCAGATGTCTTCGAAGACTGGAGGCAACATGGAACCGATGCCGTTCACCCGAAAGTGGGGAAACGCCGAAGAGGAAGGGAATGGAGCCGGAGCACCACCACCGCCCGGAATCATGGCTCACGCGCCGCCGCCGTCGCTCGTCGTGCCAACCATCTCGTCGTTGAGTTCTGGTGGAGGGGCTGGAGATTCTCGTGAGTTCTACACTTCAAAATTGCTTCAAATGATCCAAACAGGCCTCAAAATGATGCTTTCTAGCTAGGAATGGTGGATACAGTGTTAAAAAGGATCTTAAACCCTATCTAAACCCAATTTTCTTCCAGAACAACCATCATCCCGCACGTCAACCCCGGATCTCGTCTCGGAACATCGCTCCTCGTCGAAACGCGACCGTTCCCGATCCCGATCTCCACGTGACCGAGACCGCAAGAAGGATCGTAAGAAGAAGGACCGATCCCGCTCGCGTGACCGTGACTCTCGTCGCTCCCGCTCCCGAGACCGTGATTCTCGACGTCGCCGAGGATCGCGAAGCCCACGTCGTCGCAGTCGAAGCCGTGACCGCCGTGATCGTGATCGTCGCAGAGAGAGATCGCCGCCGTCGATGGTGCCGAACAGTCCGCATCGCATCAAGGAGCCCGTCATCAATCCGCTGATTCGTGAGGATCTGGCGGCTGCGGTGGAGAGTGGAGAGGTGCCGATGGAAGCGGTGCAAGTTGGAGCTGTGGTGCCGTTGAATCCGGCGAGAAGGTGAGCTTTTTGAGGGGAAATGGTGCAAATCAACCCATTTTCTTTTACAGAGAACGAAAAAGTCGCTGGTCGACAACGAAAAGCTTTGTGCCTGGAATGCCCACCATCCTGCCGTCGGACTTGACTGAGGATCAGAGGAACGCCTATCTCCGTAAGTTTCATTCATTTTTCAAAATTTCGGTTCAAACACATGAAAACCGGTAAGTTTTGTCATTGGAATGGACGATTTTGGATGGAAATGGGTAGATATCAAGCAGAAACTTGTCAGGTTTGCTGAAAAATTGGAAATCCTTCCGATTTTCCACCATTTTTTCACTGTTTCTTATCTTTTTCCATCGATATCACCCATATTAATATCCGGGCTTTGATGCCCGCCATTTCAGTTCAACTCGAGATTGAGGACGCCACTCGCAAGCTTCGACTCGCCGATTTCGGAGTTCCGGAGGGCAGAGAGAGGTAATTTTGGCTGAAACCTGGTGGTTTTCGCTGGGATTCACGCCATTTTTTGGGTTTTCAAAGCTTTTTTCAAACATTTGGGGGTTTTCGCTGGGTCAAACCTCAAATTTCGAGTGTTACAGATCGGCTCGGCTCCTCCGCCAATGCTGAAAATCTTCCTAATTTTCAGATTCCCCCCAACATCTCTAATCCTAATCCTAATCGATAATTTTTAGGCCTTTAGCGCAGATTTTCGTCTCTTTTTCGAGCTCAATTTGCTCTTTTTTCAATCCTAATCCTAATCCTAATGATTTAAGGACTTTCAGCCAGCAAATTCGATTCGAAAACACTAAAATTAAAATTTAGAAAATCATAAAAACCCCTAGGTCTCCCCAACTCATTCTCATCATCTTGCAGATCTCCATCCCCAGAACCGGTGTACGACGCGAACGGCAAGAGGCTGAACACGAGAGAAGTGAGGAAGCGACAGGAGTTGGAGCAGCTCAGACACGAGAAGATCCAGGCGCTGCTGAAGATCAATCCGGCGTTCAAGCCACCAGCAGATTATCGGTTAGTGATCTCCTCAATTTTTGAAGCTTTGGGACCTAGAATCACTGAAATTTCACAAAAGAACCATTCTCAGAGCTTCAACTATTCTAAAAAGAGTCTCACAGTTAGATTTTTGAGTCAATTTTGAGTTCGAAACCCCTAAACTCTTTCTATTTCAGTGCCCCGAACATCCGCCTCCACGACAAAGTCTGGATTCCACAGGAGCAATTCCCAGACCTCAATTTCGTCGGACTCCTCATTGGCCCCCGCGGAAACACCCTGAAGAGTCTGGAAGCGGAGACTGGAGCCAAGATCATTATCAGAGGAAAGGGCTCGATCAAGGAGGGAAAGCTGACGAATCGAATGGGTCCGATGCCGGGAGAGAACGAGCCGTTGCACGCGTATGTCACTGGAACGGATATGACAGTCATCAAGAAAGCGTGCGACAAGATCCGACAAGTCATTGCTGAGGCCACTGCGCTTCCGGATAACAACGAACTTCGCAAGTTGCAGCTCCGAGAGCTCGCACTGCTCAATGGAACCTTCCGACCGGAGGATTTGGCTAAGTGAGTATTTCTTGTCTATTTTTGGTTTTTTTGAATCTAAACCTCCCAATTTTCAGCGGAGCTCGCTGCTCGAACTGCGGATCCGATGAGCACAAGTCGTGGGAGTGCCCCGATGCGCCGAACGTGAACAATCAGGTCAAGTGTACCAATTGTGGAGCGTTTGGACACATTTCGAAGGATTGCAAGGGTGCCAAGGGATTCTACGCGACAGAAGCCGGGATGGACGACGAGTACTCTGCTCTCATGGCCGAGCTCGGTGAGACACCAACTGGAGGATCCGTCGGAAGTGGAGGAGGTGCCGCGGCTGCTGGAGGAGACGCAGGACACGCTGGAGGACGAGGAGGAATGCACGGAGGATCGGGAAGAGGCGGATATCAAGGAAGAGGAGGACATCGTGGAGGATTCCAGAACCCGAGAGAGCTGTTTGGACCACCGAAGGGAGAAGAAGAGCAGACGGGGGCGAGTGCGACGATGGCTGGGTATTATGGTGAGTTTTTGAGGGGTTTTGGGGCTAGAAAGGTCCAGTAGAGCCCTATTGCAATTCATTTGACCTGAAAAATATAAAATTCTCTTGAAAAACAGCCCAAATCGTCAACATGTTGACTGCAAACTTTACTAGAAGCTTTCATTCTAACCTTTCTCCATTTTCCAGAACACTACAACCAGTACGCCTACGCCAACCAGTACCAACAACACGCCTACGGATCGGGTGCCGCTGCCGGAGCCTACGGACAATCAGCCGCCGCCACTGACTATTCGGACTTCTACTCGAGCCCAGGAGCACGTGGAGGACAGGGAGCCAAGGGGAACAAGGGGTGAGTATGGCTTTCTGTTTTCTAGACTGATTTTCTTTATGTTTGTTGGGCAAATGTAATAGAAAAGAGATTTGGAGTCTAGAAAAAAGTCAATTTGACTCTGCCAAAACCGCGAAAAATAAAAAATTTTAAAGAAAAACTCAAAAATTCTGGTCAAACTGACAATTTCTAGGTTCCAAATCATGTTTTCTATCAGTTTTTATCAACAAATTTTTAACAAATCGATCCAAAAACCAAATCCTTTTTCAGCTGGTACGGAAGCGGATCGTCGTCGATGCCGATGCCAGTGCCACCACCATCATCCGGAATGGGCGGTTTCATGCCTCCACCACCACCACCGCCCCCAATGCCGTCGGATCTGTCGTCGCTGCTCGCCGCAGCTCCACCACCACCACCGAGCTAATCAATCTGCGAATCTGTTGATCCTTGGTCACTGAAATCAGTCTTGACCCCCCGTATTACTTGAAATTTCTTTGAACAAAAAAATCTGAAAATTCTCCCAAATTTCTAGGCAAAAATCACCAAATATGCTCCCCCTCTCGCTTTTTTCTGTAATTTCTCTCTGATTTTTGCAATTTTTTCCAAATTTTTCCTCTCTTTTACCCTGAATACTGTACCCTATCCTTCAATGTTTTTTTTTATGTTTTTCTCGGAAATTTTCTAAAATTTTCCCCTTTTCGCTCTGTTATCACACCGCCTCTAATCAATCTGTTATCATCCCAATAATTACCGCTTTTCCTCTCTTTTTCCAGATTTTTTCTTTTAAATTTTTAAAATAAATTCAAAGGATGATATTGAATGATTTTTTGAAATTTTTCGTTGCCAAATTGGCTCGAATTTTTACTTTTTTTGGTCCATTTTTTAAATTTGAATTTTTTATTTTTTTCTAATTATCAGAATTCCAAATGAGTCGCCCAGGAGCTTGGAGCCGAGTGGCCACAAATTTTTGGAAATATGTGAAGGGCGATTTTTCGAAAAAGGTGAGAATTTGTGAAAAAAATGATCTAAAAAATGGAAAATCGACAGGAAATTGACAAATAAATTTTCTAAAAATTCCAAAAAAAAATTCCTAAAAGTTTCAAAATTTTCTAAAAGGCTTCTGAACTTGGAATGAGATGGGTAAAAAATTCGTAAGATTTCCAGAAAAATTTTAAAAAATTCTACAAGCTTCAGAATCCAATGAATGGCTACTGGAGTTTTAAAAAATATCCTGAAAAAAATTAAGAAATTTTTTTAAGAGCTCCAGAATTTTCTAAACAGTTTCTAAAAACGTGCGGTGCATTCTAAAATAGAATTGGACGTATAAAAAACTCTAAAAGCCTTGAAATATTTTTGGAAAGTTCCTCGAAGCTCCAGAAACTACTGGATAAGTGGTGAAAATCTGAAAAAAAAAATTGTAAAAAATTTTGCAGCTCTAAAACTTGTTCTTTCACATTTATTTTACTTCTTTCTTGTTTTAGAGCTGGATTTTTTATCAATAGAAATTTTTATCTAAAATTTTCCAGAACTACGTCGCAGAGGATGCCGCCGGGAATCGATTCTACGAGATTGCCAACAGTCGACAGAATGTTTCCAGGTACTATTTTTCGAAAAATTATGAAGAAAAAGTAAAACTGAGTGGATTCCGTCATGAAATCTGTTATTTGCTGCACTCTAAATTCTGTTTTTATCAATTTTTATCAAAAAACTTTCTAAAATGTTTTTTTTGAAATTTTCAGAGGCTTCGACCCGCCGACTTCTGGAGCGCACACGGAACCGGATCTCGAGTGGCAAGCATGGCTCAGAGGCACACGCAGGTAACGTTTTCCGTTTCATTTTGCGAGCCGGTTTCACTGGTTTCACCCAGAAACGTGGATGTAATGTATTGGAATCTGTACTTTGACAGATTCCCGCCGTCCGACAGAGAGATCGCCATCAATCGAATGAAGCAGCAGGTGAGAGAATATGTTTCTGATGTTTCTGATGTTTCTGATCTGTTTGATCCTCTAAATTCTGAAAAATCCTTCGAATTTAACTGAAAATGATCTTTCGACCCTCCAATTCCCCGTTCACTGAAAAATCTCTGAAAATGAAAAAAGCAAAGGTTCTATGATCTTCCGATCCTTGAGTTTCTAGGGATCCTTGATGTTTGTGAACCCGATAGTCAACATTTGTGAAAAACCAAACAATACAATCATTCTCCGATGTTTTTTCCTTCTCCTCTGACTTTGGTAGGAAATCTCTGAAAATGAACAAAACAAAGGTTGTCTGATCTTCCGATCCTCCAATTCCCAAGGATCCCTGACATGCTGGAACTTCTGAATCAGAAGTTCTGATCCTCCAAATTTCATAAAATTCACTGAAAATTCCCTAAAATATGATCTTTCTGATCCTTTTGATCCTTCCAATCCTTTATTCCCAAGAACCCTTGACCTTCCTGGACCCCATTTAGAACCAAAGAACTCTGTTTTTGCTACATTTCTCCCCTCATTCATCACTTTTTCCTCTCTCTTTCTCCCTTTTTCAAAAGATCTTTTCCCTTTTCCCATGTTGTAACAATTGAAACAGCACGTAACCTCTTCGAAATGATCGCTCTTTGCTTGTCTGATTCTCCATTTCACTGTTTTCTTATCATTTCTTATCACAGAACATTCTGTTTTCGTTCAATTTTCCTCAAAAAGCGGTCAGAAAATCAGTAAAAATCACAGATTGCTGACTTCCAAGTGATCTATGAAATAGGGGAGGCGGCGACTGTTTCTGTTTGTTACTCTGGGGAATGGAGAGAATAGGGAATTGATTTTTTTGTTCTGTTTTTTGCAAATTTTGAAGAAAAAAATTCAACCCAATTTTCAAAAAATTCTCTTTTTTTTGAAAATTGAAATTGATTTTTTTTTTAAATTTTTCACACCCTTTTGAATTTTTCGCTTCATTTTAGCACTTTTAAACTTTTCAGAGACAATAATCATTGATTAATGGGGATTTGAAAAAATTGGAAAAAATATAAAAAAATTAACAAAAATGTTCAAATTGAAAAAAAAAGTTTAGAAAAAAATTTCACATTTTTTAAAAACATTTTTCTAAAACATTCTAGCTCTTCTAAACTTTTCAGTAATAACTACTGCGGTTGATTAGGTGATTAGAAAAAAAAAACAATATAAAATTAGAAAAATCAACACCAATTTTCAAAAAAAGTGAAAAAAAAAATTTTTTTTTCGAAATTTTTTTGTTTAATTTTTTAATTTTTCCAAAAATTCTAGCTCCCCTAACCTTATCAGTGATAGAAACATTTCCAGGCCCAACTAGCGCAAGACTCGGCCACCGAAAAACGTGCGCCACACGTTCAATCCGAGGGAAAAGGCGCTGGAGATCACAACCCCCAAAAGTATGTTTTCCTTCTCTAAATTCCTGATAATTATTGCAAATTTCTAGATTCCCCAAGTACAAAGACATGGAATTGACGCCGGGGTACAAGGAGAAAAAATGAGAAAAAAATTTCTAATTTTTTTTTCAAAATGTTTTATGTTATTTTTTTAATTCAAAATAGCATTTTATTAGGATTTGTATAGTCGAAACCATGAGTAATGATTTGAAAATCAATAAAAATCCCAGTTTTCTAACCAATTTTCTAAATTTTTTTTTCTCGGAAAATTTTCCAATTTTTGAAATTTTTTTCTAACCTTTTTTTTGAATTTCTCACATTTTCCGTAACTTTTCCAAACAAATTCAAATCTAAAGAATTTCAATTTTCAGAAATGCCAGGACTTCAAAAGATTCTCAACGGAGTCATTCGGTTCAGGCAGACGGTTAGGAAGGATTTGGTGAGTTTTTGAAATTTTGAAAATTCTGTTTAAAAAATTGATTTTTCGCTGAAAAAGAGCTCTAATGAACTGAAAATTGAAGTTTTGGCATGAAAAATAGCCTGGAATTCTGGAAAAAAAATTAGAAATTTTTTTCGAATCATTTGGGTCAAAAAACTGACTTTTCCAGATTTCTAAATGTTCAGAAAATAGTCCGAAAACCTGTAAAAAATCAGAAATAAAAAAAAACTTCCTCTGAAAAATTTTGATCAAAAATCTGCTCGAAAAATTAAAAAATAGGTTCAAAAATTCAAAATCCCTCTAAAAAAAATCCAAAATGAACCCCTTTTCCAGGTAAAACAATTCGAGCACATCCGCGACAACCCACACCCAACAGCTGTCTTCTTCACTTGCATGGACTCTAGAATGCTGCCGGCTAGGTTCGAAAAAAGTGTGATTTTGCCAATTTGAAAACTTCAGAATCACATCTTCCCAAGTCGGAGACATGTTCGTGGTCAGAAACTCGGGAAACATGATTCCACATGCCAATAATTACGGTAAGTCTTTGATTTTCCTACAAAAACCCTGTTTTCCTGCGACACTTGCTAATACCTTCAACAAAAAACCATTCCTAAAGAGAAATCTTGTCGAAATTTTGAAAAAACTGCACTTTTTCGCAAAATTTTGGTTCTACGTCTTCAAATTTTAACCTTTTCATTGCAGGACCCTCCGGCTACGAAGTCTCCGTGACCACCGAGCCAGCTGCTTTGGAATTGGCTGTGAAGCGTGGAAAGATCAATCATGTGATCGTTTGTGGACATTCCGATTGCAAAGTAAGGTTTCTAGTCTTTTTTGTTGAAAAATAGATGAATTCCGTCGAAAACCAAGTGATGTAAGGTCTAGTGACCTTTTTCGTTATGTTTCTAGCCGTTTTCTCCAAAAAATCAATGAATTTCATCAAAAACCAACTGGAATAAGGTTAAGGGACCCTTTTTTAATTGAAATTTCATCAAAAACCTCTTGAACAAAGGTGTAGAAACTTCCTTTTCGTTACTTTTCTAGTCCTTTTCAACGAAAAATTTGAGAAATTTCATCAAAACCCAAGTAAAAGAGTGTCAAGAGACACTTTTCCGTTTCCTTTCTAGTCTTTTTCTTTGTAAAATCGATAAATTTAATCAAAAACCAACTGGAATAAAGTTAAGGGACCCCTTTTTAATTGAAATTTCATCGAAAACCTCTTGAACAAAGGTGTAGAAACTCTTTTCCGTTACTTTTCCAGGCATTTTCAACGAAAAATCGACAAACTTCATTCAAAATCAAATGGAAAACAGTCCCCCGGACCCTAAAACATATAAAAAATTGATTCAAAACCAAGATTTCCTCCTGTTTCAGGCCATCAACACCCTGTACAACCTGCACAAATGCCCCAAATCGTTCGACCCGGAATCCCCAATGGATCATTGGCTCCGTCGCCATGGCTTCAACTCTATCAAGAAACTGGAAAGACGACTCGCTGATAAAGAGGCCGGACCCATTGAGTTCGTCAGTGATAACCCATTGTTCACGTGAGTTTGAGTTTTTTGGCTCAAAAAAAATGAAATTTTTCAGATTCTCAGCAGTAATCGACCCGGAAAACAAGCTAAACGTGGAGGACAAATTGTCGCAGATCAACACTCTTCAGCAATTGGAAAATGTCGCGAGTCATGGATTTCTAAAGGTAAGACTCAAGATTTTGAATCTGGTATTGAAAAATTGAACTTTAGGAGTTCCTCGAGTCGAAAACCGTCGATCTACACGCAATGTGGTTTGATATCTACACTGGTGAGTCTTTTTTGAAACCAAAAAGAGCTTTTTGGGCTTCAAAATAATGACCCGATTTCTCAAAATCATCAATTTTCCAGGAGAAATGCACATGTTCAGCAAGCCAAACAAGAAGTTCATTCTGGTCGACGAGTCGAACGTCGAGGAGCTGATCGATGAAGTTGAGAAGCATCAGGCCTAATTTTTCCCCGATTTTTCTCTGTCTTTTGCATTTTTTTACATTTTCCAGTAGTTTTTATGTAAATACTCACCCGAATTTGCCATTTTTCGCATTTTTCCTACTAATTGTGCCAAATTTTTCCTCGATTTTCAGTGTTTTTCATTGATTTTCAGTGCTAAATATTTAGATTGAAAAAAAATTTTCAAAAAAGTTTTTTCCTTTTCATTTTTTTTTTCTTAACTGTCCAAATGTCCAGTGTGTTTTATCGATTATTTTTTATAATTTTTCTTTTAAAATTTAGATTTTTTACCAGATTTCAAAATATTTTTCAGGTAAAATGGCCTCAAAATTGGGATTCGTCGCTCGGAGATTCGCGTCGAATCAGAAGATTGCAGCGTCGGCGCTGACGAAGCCGAGAAAGTTTTATAAGGTAAACATTGAATTTTGCAAAAAAAATTAGAGAAAAAATTGGGTCTCACCAAGAAGTCAATTTTCTGCCGTTTTCCATTTTTTTGCCAAAAACTTGAAATCTAATAATTTTCTATCAAAAACTCAATAATTCTGGTCAAATTGAGTGATTCTAAACTTCAATTCCTCCATTCTACAAAAAAATCGCTTCAAACCCAACAAAATCTTTCAAAAATCGCTTCAAAACCATTTTCGTGGCGAGACCCGTCAAGGCATTTCTGTCATGCGCCTTTAAATTTTTAGGAGTACTGTAGACATTTTTCAACGCGCAGAAAAGAAAATTAGTGGTTTTTCGAGTTTCTGGAACGATTTTCTTAAGTTTTTAGTAAAAAACGAATGAAAAATAAGATTCGAAGCCTAGAAATAGTCAATTTGACCAAAATTGTTCAGTTTTTCATTGTGAATTACCCATTTTTGTCACTTTTTGCCAAAAACTCGAAATCTGAAAATTTTCTATGAAAAACTCGATAATTTTGGTCGCATTGAGTAGTTCTAGGATCCACATTATTATTTCTATCCAATTTTACCACAAAATATTGAGAAAATCGATCCGAAAATGAAAAAAAAAACCAGAAATCTTATTTCGTGGCGAGACCCAAAATCCAAATTTTCCGATTTTTTCTGGGTGTCGGACCGATTTTCTTGATCTTTTCTGATAGAAACTAACAGAAGAGAGGATTTTAGAGCTAGAAATAGTCAAATTGGCTGAATTTTATGCAAGTTTTCAGTTTCTGAAAAAATTTCAAAAAAAAAATTGAAATCGAAATTTTTTTTTTTCCGAGTGGAAATTTTCTAAACTTTTTTTTTCTGATTTTCCAAAAAATCTCTGGATTTTTTAATGTGTCTCCGCCACGAAAAACAGATTGAAAAATGATTCTAATTGGTTCTAGAATTTCAATTTTTCTAAAAAAGCACATCGAAAGTGAAAAAAAACGACAAAATTTCAAATACCCCTCTTCTTCCAGGAAGTGTCAGTGGTGTCAGAAACCGACGAGAAGACCGGGGACCAGTTCCACAAGGTCCTTCTGGACCATCGGACTCTCAAGACTCAAGGAGGACAGGTTCTCAAAGTGAGTTTTCAAACTTTTTTTATTGAAGAAATTGAAAAAAATGTACAAAAAACGATCGAAAAAACGTTATACAAACTCCGGAGGAACCGAAGACTTCTGATCCGGAAGATCCTGGGAATTCGCGTTGGTGACAAGGTTTATGGCGCATTGGCGGGGATTGTTCTAGAAGAAAACAGCGATTTTAAGAAAAAAGAGGAAAAACATAGAAAACTTACGGAAATACTGGATTTCCTAGAAGCCAATGACATTTGACTGGATCTTCGAGAAGAAAATCGGGAGATAATTTTGGAGTCGGCTTTTTTGCAGACAAGGTATAGGATTAGGAGGAACTGAAAGATTCTTGATAAAAACATATAGAAAATAGGATTAGGAGCCGAGAAATAGTCAATTTGATCCTGATTTTTGAAATTTTCATTGAAAATAACTCATTTTGTAACTTTTTCGGTGAAAAACAAGAAATCTGAAATTTTTTTAATGAAAAACTGAATAATTCTGGTCAAATTGACAATTTCTAGGCTTCAAATTTTCTTTTCTATCAGAATTTTTTTTTTAATTTTAAAAATTGGTCTTGACACAAAAAACACCAAAAGTCTGATTTCGTGGCAAGACCCACTAACTGAAATTTTTTAAATTTTTAGTTGCTCAAAAAACAAAATTTTGTTTTTTTTGTTTTTCCTGAGTACTCTAGGTCAATCTAAAAGGATACAACAGATTCTAGAATTTTTAAAAATAATTTCTAGCCAAAAAAACTCACCACTGCAAATACCAGAACTGGTAGCAAGTGAAGGAGAATGTTGTGGAGGGTCATTTTCAGAAAGAAAACTGCGATTTTTCAACTTTTCTGTGTTTCAAATTCTCACATAATTAGAAAGTTTGAATCATGGGATTTGATTTTCTGAAAATGATAGAGTAAGAAAAGAAAATTGCAAATTTTCCGACATTTTGATAGGAATTTTTCCGAAAATCGATAGAAAAAAACGCAAAACTTTGAAAAAGAAGAAAAATCGAGAAAAAATGGCATAATGTAATGCAAATATTTGCCTCACCACCACCGACGAGTCACTCAGCCAGTCAACTTTCACAGTCAACTGACCGCAAAAAGTATGTCGAAACAGGGAGAAAGAGACGGAGAGATGCAGTATTTGTATTGGTTTCTTTCTTTCCTACTTGAATTTCACCTTTTTACTTTGAAAATTGCAGAAAGTGATGTTTTTCCTGGTGTTTCCGGGAAAAAGTTGATGAAAAATGAGATTGTTGACTCTGTTCGGTAAAAAGGGAATGGAAGGGGGGTTAGTTTACCCCCAAAGTAATCCTTATTGGGGTTAAGTGATGGATGACGTGGCAGAATAGACAGGAAATTGAGGGGAAATAAGGAAAGAATGATGGATTTTGGCTGTTGCAAGAGTTTGGACGCTTCTGGAAGGGTTAGAAAGGGACTTTTTGATGTCTAGGAGTCTCAATGATAAGTCGTTTGGAATCTTCTAAAAATCCAAATAGATAGTGGATAACAGAAAGTTGTTTTATCACTAATTCACCACCATAAAAAAATCTGAATTTTCCATTTTTTTGACTGTTTTTTTTTAATTTTGAAAATTTCTGAAAAAAATTGAAGCTCATTTGACTCAATTTTAGGCTTTCCGTAAATACTCTAGAAATTTTTTATCCATGATCTATAATTTTTTTTAATTTTCAAGATCCATTTTGATTGCTAAAAACGTTTGTGGGTCTCGCCACGAAATCAGTTTTTTGCTGTTTTCTCGATTTTGAACCGATTTTTTAAAATTTTTTAAATGAATTCGGAAAGAATAGAAAATTTGAAACCGTTTGATAGTCAGTTCAACCAAAACTGTTCAGTTTTTCAGCAAAAAATTTCAGATTTCGTGTTTTTGGCCGAGAAAATGAAAAATGAGTTTTCGAAAATTCGCAATGAAAAACTAAATAATTCTGGTGGAATGAACTATTTCTAGGTTTCAAATTTTTTTTCTATCTGTTTTCATCAGAAAAAAATCAAAAAAAGGAGAAAAACGAGAAAACAGCAAAAAAACCGATTTCGAGGCGAGACTTTAAATATAAAAAAAATTTAGAAAATTATCATTTCAACTATTTATTTATCTCAACATTTTCCAGGTCACCTCCCAACCCCTGGCCCTCGCCATCGCCGAGGAATGGTCCTCCCAAGACGAGTTCCTCCAACTCGGTCAGATGAGACTCACCGGACTCGCCTTCACCGCTCAGGATAACCCGTTGGAGCAGTCTGCGTGAGTTTTTTTGTGAATTTCGAAAATTTTGCATCAAAAACACAAAAAACTCGCTTCAAAACCAATAAAAACCCACAAAAATCGTTAAAAAAAAACAATTTCGTGGCGAGACCCGTCAACACATTTGTGTTATGCGCCTTTAATTTTTTGGGGGTATTGTAGAAAAATAATAAACTCAAAGCTTCTCGGAATTATCTTTCTTTTTTCAGCGACACCATCTCGCAAAAGATTCTTGACTACGTTGACGGAGACACTGTGCTGTTCTTCAACACGGAAAGCTCGAAACTTCATCGTTATCAGGAGGAAAATTGGACTCCGCTCATTAAGAACCTCAATGGAGATCTGGGAACGCAAGTTCGCGCTAGTGAGAATATCATGGGTACGGTTTCTCTCTTTTGGAGGCTTAGAAACTTTCTGAAACTTGTGTTCTTGCAGATTGCGACGTGGCGAGTGTTGCTGATAAGGAAAAGATCGACAGATGGATCCGGCAACACAATTTCCCGGCATTGATCGGATTGCAATATGCTGTGGAGTCGGTGAGTCGTTTTTCTCTGATTTTGTTAATGAAAACGAATGAAAAATAAAATTTGGAGCCGAGAAATTGACAATTTGGTCAGAAACATAAGGGTTTTCCTAGGAATATTTCAAAAAATTGCGTTTTTCGTAATTCTGAACCGATTTCTTAAATTTTTCGATGAAAACTGATAGAACTAAACAAGTCTCTGAGTTTTCAGGTCTGTTTCTCTCATTTTGCATCAAAAACACAAAAAAACCCACAAAAATCGTAAAAAAACCAATTTCGTGGCGAGACCCGTCAACACATTTGCGTTATGCGCCTTTATTTTTGAGGATACTGTAGAAATTTTCACGCGTTGAAAGGAGAATTAGTGGTTTTTCGGTGTTTTCTAGTTTCTGGACCGCTTTTTGAAAATTTTGTTGATAAAAACGGATAAATAGGAAGATTTGGAGCCTAGAAATATTCAATTTGACTAGAATTTATGAGCTTTTCATTGCGAATTACCCACTTCTCTAACTTTTTTGCCGAAAACACGAAATCTGGAAATTTTTCCTAAAAAAACTCGAAAATTTTCGTCGAATTGACGATTTCTATGCTCCAAATCCTCTATTCTTCCCGTTTTTTAACGAAAAATTCGAAAAAATTGATCGAGAAACGTAAAAACACCGAAAATCTGATTTCGTTGCGAGACTCAAAATGCAAATTTTCTGAGTTTTGGACCGATTTTTTCAATCTGTTCTGATAGAAGCAAAAAGAAAAGAGGATTTGAAGCTTAGAAATAGTCAATTTGACTAGAATGTTATGCAAATTTTTCAATTTTCAAAAAAAAAATTACGAAAAAAAATTGAAATAAAAAAAAATTTTTCAAAAAAAAAAATTTATTTCTCATCCCAAATATTCCCATTTTTCAGATCAAATCCTTCGTAATCGCCTACAACGCTCTGCGACTTCACATCGACGCCGAAACCGCCGTCGACGCTGCCACATTGGAGCAGAGAACTCAAGCCGAGACCTGGGGAAACGTGGAATGGGCGCATGGACTGGAACGAGAGGAACTGATCACGAGACTCTCGGCCGCGTGTCTTTTTGTCTATTTTAACTCGAACAATTTCACTTCCAAGGTTATCAAGGACTAGAAAGGTCCCCATTTCCAAATGTTCACTTTTTCTCTAAAAATAGGTCGTTTTCTGTTGTTTTGTTCATTGTTTCTGACTATTTATAGCTCTGAAAATTCATTTTATTATCTTTTATCATCATTTTATCACAAAAATCTTCGAAAACGTTGAAAAATTGATCCCCAAAACCCATATTAGGAAAATATCATTAGAAAAAATGGCAATTTTAAATGCAGCACCAACTGCGTTTTTTGTAGTTGGAATTCATGTCCAACTTCAATGCTTCTTCCAGATGATTGTCCTCTCGGCGTTGCAGGCTTCTGAAGTTCCAAATCAAAAAGGAAATTTGGATTTGATGGCCTGGAAAACTCGACTTACTCGGCCATTTGACGCATGCAATGTTCGATACCGTAACCGGTGTACGCACTCGTTTCGTAGAAGGGGATTTTGAATTCCTGGAAGAAAATGGGTTTTGCGACCTAGAAATAAGGGTTGGATGGCCTAGAAAACCAAATTTGGGGTTTCTAGGCCACAGCTTTTCAGAATTTCTAGGCCACCAAAAAAGTCCAGTTTTGGAAATCGAGTACTCGGATTTTCAGTTTATCTTCCTAATTTAGAATTAAAGACCTAGAAAACCAAATTTGATGTTTCTAGGCCACCAGGAAAAAAAGAAAAATTTTGAGGAGATGGCCTAGAAAACCAAAAGTTGGAATTCTAGGCCATATTGAAAAGTTAACGGAATATGGTCAATATGGGTGTCAAAACTCATGAATTTACAAGGAAAACCCAGATTTCAAAGTTCCAGGTATTGAAAATCAAAGGGTTCCGAGATAGACCTAAAGGGGCCTTTCTGGGTGGACCCTATGTCGACCAAAATTAAACTTCACGGAATATGGTCAATATGGGTGTCAAAACTCATGAAATTGCACAGGAACTCCATATTTGAAAGTTTCAGACCTTAGAAATCAAAGGGCCTCGAGATAGTAATAAGGGACCCTTCTTGAGGGACCCAATTTCGACCAAAATCAAACATCACGGAATATGATCAATATGGGTGTCAAAACTCTTGAAATTGCAAGGGAATTCTATATTTCATAGTTTTAGCCCTCAAAAGTCAAAGGGTACCGAGATAGACATTCGGGACCCTCTGGACCGGACCCCAAGTCGACCAAAATCAAACTTCACCGAATATGGTCAATATGGGTGTCAAAACTCATGAATTAACAAGAGAATTCTGAAAACTCACCAATGCCAATCTCTCCGCTGCCCTGTATACCCCACTTCTAGCAATATCACTTCCAAAAAGGTCCACTTTGTTGCCAACAAGACACATAACAGTCGAGTCATCCACTCCTGCGCGAACCGAATCGATCCAGTTGCGAACGTTCAGAAAACTTTGTTCCGATGTCACATCAAACATTAAAACGACTCCATCGGCCTTTCGGAAGTATTGCTTGGTGATGGAACGGAATCTTTCCTGTCCCGCAGTATCCCAAAGTTGCATTGCGATTGCTCGATTCGGTGGGATTTTCATGGTCTTCACAGTGAAATCCACTCCGATTGTTGCGTTGAAAAGTGGTTTAAAGCGGTTGTGACAGAATCTGAAGTTTAGACTGAGTTTAGAGCCGCGGCCTAACTTTTCATTGGTGGCCGAGGTTTTGCAAAAGTTAGGCCATCATGTAAAAACGTTTAGGAATGTATGATTTGCTAGAATTTTATGTTTTTGAACTTTTTTGTCATCAAAACCCCTAGAAACAAGTCAAACCCTGGAAAAAAGACGGTGGCCGAACTTTTGCAGAATTGAAAAGTTAGGCCATCAAGCTAATTTTGTTCAGGAACAGTCAAAACGTCTAGAATTGCTATAATTCAAACATTTAGAGCATTAGAAATTACTAAACACATCCAGAAACAAGCCTAAACTCGAAAAATCAGCTATGGCCGAACTTTTGCAAAATTGAAAAGTTAGGCCATCATGTAAAAACGTTTAGGAATGTATGATTTTCTAGAATTTTATGTTTTTGAACTTCTTTGTCATCAAAACCCCTAGAAACAAGTCAAACCCTGGAAAAAAGACGGTGGCCGAACTTTTGCAGAATTGAAAAGTTAGGCCATCAAGCTAATTTTGTTCAGGAAAACTAAAAACAGTTAGAATTGCTTTGATTCCAACTTCTAAAACACTAAAAAATATTACACACATCCAAAAACAAGCCAAAACTCGACAAGTGGTGGCCGAACTTTTGCAAAATTGAAAAGTTAGGCCATCAACCATAAATTTTCAGAAACGCTCAAAACTTTCAGAATTGTGTAGATTCAAGCTTTTAATCTATCCAAAATTACTGTAAACAACCAAAAAAACGCCTGAACTCAAAAAACTAGCTATGACCGAACTTTTGAAACGAAAAGTTAGGCCGCCTGTTTTTCAACGGATTTTCAACCTTACCTGTGCAAAAAACAAGTCTTCCCAACCGCTGAATCCCCCACAAAAACCACTTTGAAGATTCGATCCGGTTGTGCCAATTCCTCCTCAACTTCCTCAATTGGCTTTACTTTTTTATCAATCGCGTAGAGTTCCTCAGCCAAAGAGGACACTTTTGGGAGAGTTGGTTCAGGTTGAATTGGTCGGTAAAGTGGTTTTTTGATGACTATTTGATCGACTGATAACTCTTCAGAGGGGTTGGTCGATTGCTCGTACTTCTTGATGTCTTCTAGTTCTTTTCTAAATGAAAAAGTAGCTAATGAAGGAAAAAAGTTTGGGTTACTGTAACTTGACCTACTTTAGCATTTTGGTCAGTGGGTCCTCCAAATAAGACCTATTCTGCTCAATCGCTCTCATTTCCTCTTCTAGGCTGGATTCTTCCAAGTATTGGTTTTTATCGAAAACTGGGATCTGAAACAAAAAATGATAAATTTGGGTTTCTAGGCCACCAAAGTTAGGCCACCCTTACCGTTGCCTCAATTCTGGTCATATCTTGTTGAAGTGCTTGGCTGACGATTGCTTCTGGAAAACACAATTTGTACCTATAATTTCATTCCATTTTTTTTCTATTTACTCACTCAGAATACGACAAAATGCCGGCTCGTTGACTTTTTGTTCGCCGATATAGCGGGCGATTTTTTGAAGGTCTGCTGGAGGGATTAGGTCGATTAGGACTTCTAGATCGGTCTGGAAACAGTGAATGAATAGGAAAAGCTGAAAAAACGGTCTAAAACTCTCAAATTTCGTGTTTTGGCTTGATGGCCTAACCTTCCGTTGGTGGCCGAGGTTTTGCAAAAGTTAGGCCACCATGTGAAAACGTTAAGGAACTGTATAATTTGATGGAATTTAATGTTTTCAAGCATTTTTATAATCAGAAATAATTAAAAATAAACCCCAATCCCATAAAACAAGTGGGGGACTAACTTTTGCAATAATGAAAAGTTAGGCCATTAACTAAAAAAGCTCAAAATCACTTTGAAACGCTTAGAATTGATGGAGTTCCGGTTTTTGAAGCATTTCTAAACTTCAAAAACCACCCAAAACAACCCCAAATCACAAAAACATATGGGGCCGAACTTTTGCAAAATGAAAAGTTCGGCCATCAACTCAAAACACTCAAAAAACCCCTCAAATCTCTCTTTTTTGTTGGTTCTTCAATGCTAACCCCTAGAAAACAAGGAAAAAACAAAGAAAAAACAGAAAAAGAAAAATACCTTGCCAATCAAACCAACGTTCTGCGTGTCACACAATCGAAACAATTTTCGTGTCTGAAAAATGAATAAAAAATGTCTAAAAAGGGGAAGGAGAGAGGGACAAGTGTCTCCGTTTCCGTTTTCCCCTCTAATCACATTTCACTTAGCGAGCCAAAAAACGGATACAAGTGGTATTGGAGGAGGGAAAACATGACGAGAACGGATTTGGGGACTAACTTTTGCTATTGAAAAAACTAGGCCACCAGGGTTTAGTTTGGTGAAATATTGGGTTTAATGCGAAGAATAAAAAAGGGAAAAGGCAGTGAACTCACTTGCTCATGAAAAATCGACTCCTCGGATGACGAATTCCCGGCCGATTCCATTTCACTAAAAAGAAGGAAGTAGAAGGAGAAAAAAATGTATTTGGAACAGAAAAAAACACTACAAAAAGAACTAGATTGTTTGAGTTTACTTGGAATTTGTATTATACTGGAAATGAGCTCTCAAATTCTCACTAAAAACAGCATTTCTGGCCGTGGCCGAACTTTTGCGAAAGTTAGTCCCCCTTGGATTTCTAGGCCATGCCAACTGTTCGGGACATTTCTAACTTACATGAGTCTCTGCCACATTGTATAAAACATGGTTCATCAGATAGAAACAGTGGAAAATGAAAAACCGGGCCGAGAAACCAAAAAGAACGAAAAGAAAGAATCGCTGATTCGATTTCTTTTATCGTTATGGGAACCACAGAAAAAACGGTTTTATGGTGTTGGGAAAAATGAAAAACTGTAGAAATATGGGAAAATTCAGAAAAAAGCTTTCAAAACTCTCGAAATCTCGCTAAAATTTGACGGGGACTAACTTTTGCAAAAGTTCGGCCACGGCCACCCTTAAAATGGGTTACTGTAACATTTGTGCTCACAATGGCCTAGGTTTATAGAGTTTTAACAAATTATATTTTAAGATCTTGATTTTATGGTCTAATAACTCGAAAAAGTAAGTTTCCTTCAGATTCGAAGCTTTTGACTCAGTTTGACGAGTACACCCTGAAAACCAGGGAATTTTTGAATTTCAGAACCCTCTAGGACCCTTTAAAAATGCTTTTGAATCCACGTGGCACCACCAAAACCATTCAAAACATGTCAAAAACGAACAAAAGAGAGAAACAGAGCGAGAGAACAATATCACATAAAATAGCGGAAGACACTCTGCGAGAGAGAGGGGGGTAAAAGCTGTGTACATACACATACAGCTGGATTGAAAAGTGGAAAAAGTAGATGGAATAGAAGAGAATATGAAAAATTGAGGTATCGATTGATTGAAAAATGAAAAAAAGGAAATATGGAGAAGGGAAAAAGGAAAAAAGGTGAAAATGTGACTGGGGGGAATGGCATATTCCCAGGGAAAATTGGATGGTTTGGACTGTTTGTTTTGGGTGGAATGGTTGGTTTTTGGAATGAGAATGTAGAAAAAAGTGTTTTCAAACTTATCACGAACAAAAAAGGCTGAAAAAATCGATCCAAAACTTTCAAATTGAATCGCTCAAATCCCTCCCTCCCAATTTTTCAATATGACCTAGTTTTTTGCTCTATAACTCAAAAACCAAAAGAGCTCGCAAAAAGTTGTCAACTACAAAGTTGTAGAACGGGTTTTAAATAACCTATTTCTTTTAAATTCGCAACAAAAAATTTTATCCCAGAGCTTCCACGCCAAGTCAAAAAGTGTCTAGTTTAGTGAAACGTCCATCCCCCAACCAACACTCACAGTGGGGGGTCCATCAAATACTGAAATTGGTAACAACACACGTTTTTGGCGTACATATGTATGAAAATGAAGAGGGTAAAAAGGAAAAGAGACAAATAGACATGCGAAATGAAACAAAATGAGATACAAATGGGTGGAGGGGATGAGTGGAATGGGGAGGGGGAGAAAAAGGGGGAGAGGGTTTCAGCTGGTTTTGGGTTTAGAGGGACTAGGTTTAGGGGACAAACAATATGAATTTTGTTGTTCTCTGTGTTCAGATCATCTAGAAAAATTGTTGATGATGAGTTACTGTTTTCTGTTTTCGTGGCGTGACCCAAATTTTTGGCATAGTGCCAATTTTTACCGTGGTTCAGTTTTTTGGTTATAACTTGGTCCAAATTTGCCTAATTGGGTTGAATTTTTGAGAGTATAAAGTTGAAACAATCTGTTATACGTGTGTGAAATATCAAAGCTTTAGGTGAAACTCAAAATGAGCTACGTGACCTCAAAGTTTGAGAAATTTGGAAAATTTGCTCTTGGAGGTGAAGGTGTGCAGCCTGTTTTTCGAACTTTGTAACTTTTTTCAAAAACAGTTGTTTGAGTTGAATTTTGGAGAGTATACAGCTGAAACAATCAAAAATGTGTCTGTGAAATTTCAAAACGCGAAGTAAAGTTTCAGATAAGCTACGACACCTAAAAGTTTGAGAAATTTGGGAAGTTTGCACTTGAGGTAGAGATGTGAAGCCTACGTTTCAACTGATGTAACTTTTTTCAACAAGTTTATTTTGAGCTGAAATTTTGTCAGAATTTAGTTAATACTATCAGCATTTTTTATCCAAAATTTCAAAACTCTATCTTTAAAATCAAATGAGCCACGTCACTTAGAAGTTGGAGGTATAAAAGAAGATCGGAGCTTCAGAGTGACAACATACAAAATAGGTTTATTTCAAAATAAATGAGTTATCAACAACAAATTCCACATAATCAACACATTTCACACTATTCAAACCTAAAAAATCAATGAAAACCTTGAAAATCCGGAAAAATTTCTCTCTTTCCCAAAAATTCCCCAAAGGTGAGCGCAACCTGAAGAGATGGAGAGAAAGAGTAAGATATTCATGAAGAACTCGTGGCCAACGGGGCCACGAAATGTTCAAGATTAATGAGAATGGCATTAAGGATAGGAAGCAATTCAAACAGAAAAAACTCAAAAAACTGGAATGGCGCTCAAAAAGATGACGCTCAAAATTCAAATGAGCGGCAGTGGGTAATTAGGCATACATTTTCGAGTCTCTGGGGAAGAAACGGGAAGAAATTGAGAAAAAAGAAGAAATTCACATTAAGATGAGGGATATGGAGTGGAATATTGATAAGGGAGAGGACTTTTGACTGACTTTTGAGGGAAATTTGAAAAGTTGAACTTTCTGCATTTCTTTTCCAAGGGACCTGGAAGGAAAGTTGATGGAGTAGGGTTCTGAAACATGGAATCTATGTTTTTTGATTAAAAAACTTTGAAAATCACCTCGAACGTTGTATTCAATCCATTTTTTAAGGTGAATCTTCAAATCCAGACTTCAGGGTTACTGTAGGTGGGTCTCGCCACGAAATCGATTTTTTGCTGTTTTCTCGTTTCTGGACCAAATTTTTTGCATTTTTCCTAATAAAAACGGATAGAAAAACGAATTTGAAACCCAGAAATAGTTCATTCGACCGGAATTATTGGGTTTTTCATTGCGATTTACTCATTTTTGTAATTTTTCAGCCAAAAACACAAAATCTGAAAATTTTAGCTGAAGAACTCAATAGTTCTGGTTGAATTTGCCATTTCCACGTTTAAAATCTTATGTTTTGTCAATTTTTATTGAAAAAATTCTAGAAAATAAGTCCTGAAACACCGAAAAACCAATTTTTCGAAGACTCTTGGGTCGAATGTATGGTTCCTTTTCACTGCTCTTCAACATTCCTTTTTCAATTTGCTTCGAAGTCCCCAGAGCCCCTAAAAAACCTGCAAACCTTCAAAACTTCCTCTTTTTTGCAAAATCCTTTCTAAATCTAAATCCCATAAAACTCTTTATCAGCTCATCCGGTGTGCGTAGTTCTGTCCCTTTTCGTTTCCGGTTACCCCGGCTTTTTCATTTTTTCAACTCGCCAATGACGTTGTTTTTTGCGGTTTTTCTATCTATCAGTATTCCAGTCATGAAATGGAATTGTCATTTTCCATCTCAAACCGGGAAAATAATGCTAATCCCCAAAAAAAAGCTGAAAACTGCTCGAAGATCACGGAAATCCGGAAGGAAAGGATTGACGTGTGGCACCTTTTTGATCACTTTTTTGATATCTTTGACGCATTTTATCAAAGTGATAAAAGGATAAAAGGCCTAGACTATTGATCCAGTGCATAATGGGGTCAATACTACGTACGTACTGACGTAGAGAATTACAAGGTCTTGAGGGTCTTCTGACTCTTTTGTGATATCTTTTGTGATATCTTTTGTGATAAAAAAATGATAAGCAGGATGATTTGGTTTGGTGGTATGATGATATGATCTTGCTGGCTTCAACTGATCCTATCAGTGTCTGGCTAATCTGTAGTTTTTCTGGCTTTAGTTATCACGTGTAAATATTTGTTAGCAAAAAGCCGGAAGTCTAAATCGGTTTTTTGCTGTTTTCTCGTTTTTGGACCACTTTTTTTGAATTTTTTCTAATGAAAACGGATAGAAAAAAGAATTTGAAACCTAGAAATAGTTCATTCGACCAGAATTCTTGAGTTTTTCATTGCGAATTTTCGAAAACTCATTTTTCATTTTCTCGGCCAAAAACACAAAATTTGAAAATTTTTGCCTAAAAACTGAAACATTTTGGTTGAATTGACTATCAATCGGTTTCAAATTTTCTATTCTATCCGAATGCATTGGAAAAATTGAAAAAATCGGTTTGGAATCGAGAAAACAGCGAAAAACTGGTTTCGTGGTGAGATCTTTGGAATATCACAGGTCATTTCCGTTATCAACTGACTCATTGGGATGTTATCAGTTGAAAACTGATAAAAACTGATCAGCAATGTTGTTTCCTAGGCTCAGACATGGCTCACAGCTCAGTTTGGATGTTTTGCTCACATTCTGAATCCTGCAAAATGTTCTCCTTATCACCTTATCACCCCCACAGGAATGGATGATCATTGAAATCTAAAAATTCTGACCAATCAGTGGTGTATCAGGTGTTATCAGTGATGAAACGGACGTCATTTGAGGGGCTCTGGGGGCGAAATGCAAAATCCTGGGTGATAAAGGAAAATGAAGAACATTGTTTTCTTGACGGTTTCGAATGTTCAGGAACGATTTTTCATGAAAATCTGTGTAGAATACATTTCAAATGTTTGTTTCTATCAATTTTCATGAGAAAATTAGAAAAATATCGGTCCAAAAACCACAGAAACCCTCTGTTACGCAAAGTGGCACTCGGCGGGTCTCGCCACGAAGCCAGTTTTTTGCTGTTTTCTCGGGTTTAAACCGATTTTTTCAAGTTTTCTTACTGAATTCGGATAGAATAGAGAATTTGAAACCGGTTGATAGTCAGTTCAACCAAAACTATTCAGTTTTTCAGCTAAAATTTCCAGATTCCGTGTTTTGGCTGAAAAATTACAAAAATGAGTATTTCGCCCTGAAAATCTCATGAAGTCTGATCGAATTGAATATTTCTAGGCTCCAAATTCTTTTTTCTAACCGTTTTCATCAGAAAAACTTTGAAAAAATCAGTTCAGAAACGAGAAAACACCGGAAAACCAACTACTGCTCAAAGTGGCACTCGGCGGGTCTCGCCACGAATTCAGTTTTTTGTTGTTTTCTCGGGTTGGATCAATTTTTTGAAATTTTTGTAAATGAAAACGGTTAGAAAAAAGGATTTGAAACCTAGAAATAGTCGTTTTGACTAAAAAACAGTTAGTTTTTCATTGCAAATTTGCGAATTACCCGTTTTCGTAACTTTTTTGCTAAAAACACAAAATCCAAAAAATTTTCTCTGAATATCTCAATAATTCTGGTCAAATTGACTATTTCTAGGCTTCAAATGGTCTTTTCTATCCATTTTCATCAAGAAAAACTGAGAAATTCGGTTCAGAAACGAGAAAACGCCAAAAAGGCTTCCATATGACCAGAACCTTCAAAATTTTTATCACCAATGATTAGATTTCTCTGTGATTTTTTTTGGGGAGTCTTTCTCGACGGAAAACACGCTTGTTTAGTCTTGCTCATTTTTCGTCACTTGACTCATTTAATGAGGTAATGGGCGAGGTGACATGCTGCACGAAAATAAGCTGTTTTTCTTTTTCTCTCTTTTTTTTCTTTTTTTCGTGTCAAGACCCTTTGCCCCCGAAAAACAGGAAATCCAGACCCCCGGTTGCGTATAATTGAGCAATTTTCACGCGTTTTTGCTCTATAAGATCTCTGAAAACCTGGAAAATTCAAAATCCCTTAGGCTCCGCCCCCTTTTCAAAAGTTCCCCTAGTAGGATGGCACGGATTAGGCCATTTGCGTGTCTTTAAATGAAAATAAAAGAGACGGGAGAGTGTGCAGGGGATTAAGATTAGTTTCGTGTGTCTTTTGGAGTGATAAGCAAGCCAGGGAAGAGCCAGATTAGCCGGGAAAAGGGGCGGAGCCTAGCGGCTCCGCGCATTCTCCCGGCTAGTCGGGACAGATCTTGTTTTATATTGATGGAGGCTTTTGGGGGAAGTTTTGGGGTGTATTGGGGTTTTTTAAGACTTTTTCCTTGTTGTTATCACTTATTTTTCACTGATAAACATACCGTGTCGAAATCTGAATTTTTCCATTTTTTTGAGTAATTTTTTTTTAATTATTAAAAAATTTTCAAAAAATTTTTGAAGCTCATTTGACCTAATTCTAAGTTTTCCTGAATTCGGAAATTTTTTTAAACAAAGATCTACGTTTTTTTTTTGATTTTTTAAATTCATTTTGGCTATTTTTACAAATGCCAAAAAATTAGTGGGTCTCGCCACGAAATTGGTTTTTTGGATTTTTCTCAATTTTGAACCGATTTTTTTACATTTTACTGCTAAAAACAGATGGAAAAAAAATTGAAGCCTAGAAACAGTCCATTTAACCCAATTGATCCAGTTTTTCGAAAAAAAAATTAGATTTTGTGTTTTTTCGGCGAAATTTCAAAAATTGGAAATTTGCAGTGAAAAATTTAAAATTTCTGGTCAATTTTACTATTTCGAAGCTTCAAATCCTATTTTTCATCCGTTTTTAACACAAAAATTTGAAAAAATCCACCCAAAAACAAAAAACATCAAAATTTTTGGCATTCGTTTGAAAAAAAAACAAAAAAAATTTTTGAAAAAAAAAAATTTTTTTCGCTTTTTTTTCCAATTCTCAATTTTTTTTCCATCTTTCATCTTTCTTTTTTCAGTCCCAAACTGCTGGAACGTGTGCGAATTCGCGTAAAAATGTGGGATCCAAAAGACAATATCGAAGGGGGTGGTCCAGTGGAAGAAGACGTTCTTTTTCCACCCAACTACACACCGTTCTTCAGTTTGCAAACTGTTGTTTCTGTCGTTGTTCCGGTTTTTGCGTTTTTTATGATGTTTGCTATTGGTGAGTGGGAAAAAGAAAAAAATTTCGAAAAAAAAAATTTTTCGAAAAATTTTTTTTTTCAAAAATATTTTTTTTTTCGCAAATTCAAATTTTCTTCCAGTAATCTTCATGATGTACGTCTACCGTCGTCTCTGCACTCGACATCCAGTCTTTGAACACATCATTTGTGAAGAGGAAGGCGATTTTGAAGCAATGCCAAGACCCATTACACCTGGGTATGTTTTTGAAAATTTCTAGTTTTTTTGCAAACTTGGTGAAAATTAGGCTTTTGTAGTGAGAAACAACTACAAGAACCTAATTTCTACAGAGATTTCAGAAATCTAGGGTGTTCTTGTCCCATTTTTCATTTTTTTCATTTTCTAGAAAATCCATAAAAATAATTTGAAGACCCGAGTCGTTCCGTCGAAATTCCGCCCAAGCACAATATCGTCTATTGATAAAAAGCAAATTCGAGAGGGAATTCGGCAAATCACGAGCTGAATGTGGACTTCTAATGCCTGTCCGATTGATAACTTCTGTTTCTGAAGAGGAGACTGATTATTTTTGATTTTCTGGGTTTTACTGCTTTTATGAGCTTTTTTGGGTTATTAATTGTGTAGATTTTTGTGTCAGGACCTCAAATATTGTATTCTTGATTCTTTTCCTAATTTTCCAATGCTTGAAACATACGTTGTACCTATAATACGCGATCTCTTCAATAAACCTTGATTTTTATCAATTTTTCATGAAATTTCGAGATTTAAATTGTTATAGCTGGGGTCCTCATGTTTTTCTCTACATAACCAATTTTTCAAATTTAAAATTGCTTGGAAAATTAGAGAGAAAACTTGCTTCAAAGTTGAATAATAAAAAAATCCCATTCCTCACCGTATTTTTCAGCCGTGATACGGTATGCGATTGTGTGCATTTGCGCGTGGCGGTGTCATACACTGCGCGCGAAATCCCATTTTCAATCGCCGAAATTTCGCGCATTATCATCATTTTCGCCTATTCTTCTCGGTTTTTCCGGCTTTTTCCTCGATTTTCCGAACTTCTCTCGATTTCTCAACCGTTTCTCCGTGTTCTCATCTATTTTTAACCTCCAAACGTGCCCGGAAACCTTTCCGAATCTTCTAATCCGTCGAGATTATCCAAATCCCCTATTCTTCCCAGAATTTCTGACATTTTTGTAGAGAATGATGTCCTCGAGCACTCACAACGAGGAAGACGCCCGAGACGGTCTGGGACCATCGTCGACGTCGTCTGCCGTCGCTTCAGAGTCCACTGACTTCTCGCAGATCCTCTCCCAGCAATCGGCGGCTGATGAAGTTGCCGAGAAGTTGTTGAGGGAGCAGAAGGCCAAAGAGCAGAAGAAGGAGGTCTCCAGTACCAGTACCACTCCGAATCGTCGCCGACAGTCCAAGATGCCGTCGTTGTTGGACGAGGACTCGTGTGACTTTGTCGCCATCACAGCCACTCCACCATCTTCCCGAAAGGCACGACTCACCGATCGCCAGAAAGAGAAACTCGCAGAGGCCAGCGCTCCAAGGACCACGATCAACTACATCGACGAGGAGTCGCAGAGTGGATTCCAGAAGAAGGAACAGTTGAAGGCCGCTCTCTCCGCTATGAATTTCGATGTGGGAGAGGACAGTGTGAGTGCTCCCTGCCTCCCGAAACCATCTACTCCAGCGAAGAAGTCGGTTGAGAAAGTGGAGAACTCCATGGAAGTCGACGAGGAGCCCGAACCAGCTCGCCGTGTGACGCGAGCCCGGAAGAGTCTGTTTGACGATGAGCCGAAGGTTGCGGAAGCGTCGGAAGCTCCAGAGGTCTCCGATGACGTAAAAGAGGAAGCTGACGATGATGTGGTGGTTTTGGAGGTAATTTGAACACACTTTGGTCTCGAGAAATCATAATTTCATTCCAGAAGATCCCGAAAATGGCAGAGACGACGCCGACGAAGCGACGAGGGGGTGGACGAGTGAAGAAGACTCCAAAGCATTGCCTCCCCGACAAGACGCCTCCGACGAAAAAGAGACTCCGGTCGTCTGCGCTGAAGACCAAGGATTCAGAAGACTCGGACGACGTCGTATTGATGTCTCCAGAAGCCAAGACACCGAAGAAGAACGTAGAGGCGATTCCTGAAGCTTCAGAGGCTCCGGAAGTCACCGAAGTCGTCGAAAAGAAGCCCGAGGAGGCTCCAGAAGCCATCGTCGTCGACCTCGAGATGAAGGACTCGGAGGAGGGTCTCGAGCAGTCGCCACCGAAGACACCGAAGACTCCGTCGATTCTGAGGATGGCGAAGCGCGGAATAGCCACAACGCCGAGTATCCTGCGTCAAATGGACTCGCCGGCCACCGAGAGAAAGGTAAGGAGGAAGAAAAAATGAATTTCTTGACTAATATCTTCATTTTTCAGAGAAACCGCGTCCACTTTGGCGAAGAGTCGCTTCCACAAGAGGAATGCTCGTCTCCACAGACTCCACGTCGCAAGATGGTCGCTCGAAGCATCCTGCCAGCTCCAGTCGGTCAAATCGTTCTCGCCGTCGACGTGAAGAGCCCTCAGAAGACGCAGAAGGTCCAGAATCCAGAAGAAGTCGAAGAGAAGCCTTCTGAAACGACGACGGACGTCAAGACGACATCTGAAGTGGATTCCTCCGATAACAAGGCTCCAGAGAAAGATCAGCCACGGGGACTTTTGGAGATTCAGGATCCCAGCTCGTCGACGTCTCCGTTCTTCAAAGGACTCGTTGGATGCAATGATCCGATAGATCGAGTCGTTCGGAAGTTGGCTCCGATGTGCTTGAAAACCGCTGTCGACGCTGTCAAGAGGTGAGTATCTTGTATTTTTTGCGCTTTTCAACATCACGCTTCTATTTTCAGATCCCTGACTCAAGCCGGAATCAAGACGATCGGAGATTTTGCGTCACTGTCGAAGAAGCAAGTCAACGAGTTGTCGGGACTCAAGAACCCCAAGGAGAAGTGTGCTCGATCGGTGCTGGTCGAGTATGAGGCGAAGAAACGAGCCGAGGTTCGGGCGTCGGAAGAGCGGATTCTGGCGGAGAATGAAGAAGAGAAGGTAGAGGAGGATCCGAAGAGAGAGTCGTCACCACCACTCGAGCCACTTCCGATGTTTGTGAGTGCTCCAGGAGCCAATTCGAAGGAGTCCCAGGACACTCTAGACTCTCAAGGATCCACAGATTCGTCGAATACTGAGAATCTGGAAGCGGCGTCGGAAGCTTCAGAGGTGAAATCCAGCGAGCGGAAGCAGCTGGCGTCCATTTTCGACCGCAAGATCGTCAAGAACGAAGTGTCGAGTCCGAAGAAGGTTCAAATGGTTCAGAACCCGGCAGAGAGCAAGGAGGCAGAGATGGAGAGGAAGATGATCGAAGGTTGGTAGTAAATTTCGAAATTCCCGGTAAATTAGAATAAAAACTTCAATTTTCAGACTCAAAACTGCTCCATCGTATCACGACCAACCTCTCCCGTGCTCATTCCCTCAAGGAACTGCCAACCGAGAAGTGGACTGTTCATCAGGGAACCATCAACATCGCGGCCATGTCATTCCGATGCATCGTGCAGGAGCGAGGAGCCAAGCTGTCCAACTGGGAAGATGTGGATATGGATGATGTGGAGAACGCAGAAGACGTGCAGACGACTCCGGAAGACGAGCTGAAGGCGTTGCGAGGTGTTAGTCAACGATTCGGGCGTCAGCACACGATTGGATCGATTCGGGATGTCGTCTGGGAGAAGGTGATGCACACGATCAACGAGGCCGCCATCCTGCTCCGCGCCATAGCCGTCGAGAACAAGTGATTTTTACCATCTTTCTCTCTCACTTTTTACCTGTATTCCATTTTTTCCCTGAATTTTGAATTTTGAATTTTTTCACCAATTCCTCATCTAATATTTTGTCTAATATTTCTGAACTCCTAATTCCTCTCCCCTCCATAATAATCTCATGAAAATCTCTGCGAAAATTGTAAAATTGTCCCGTAATCTGCTAAAATGTCAATTGTATTTTCAAGTGTGACACACTTTACGAATGAATAAAGGCCTCGAAATGCCATTAGTCGCGATCCTCTTGAAAACTGTTTTGTCACACATTCTTTGCGTTTTCCGGTGATTCTTTTCAATAATGGGGTGTAATATTTTCGAGGGCTTTTGTCTCTTTTTTGGAATTAGAAAAAAGTGGAAATTTTTGAAAAAATCGAAAAAAAAAATTTCTTGAAAATTTTTCCAAAAAAAAATTTTTTTTTTTCAATTTTCAGATTGATTCTAGTTTTTCCAACTTATCAATAGAGTGCATTTGTAGTTCTGTAATCTCTGATCTTTTCATTAGAGCGAAGATGGAATTTTTTGAAAAAATTTGAAAAAAATCGAAAAAGTTGAAAAAAAAATTTCAAAAAAAAGTTTTTCAAATTTTTTTTTTCATTTTTCAAGTTTTTTCCATGTTGTTTCAGCTAATTAATTGAGTCGATTTGAAATACTGTAATCTCTAATCTTTTCATAGTTTAATTGAAGGGAATATGAGATTTTTTGGAAAAAATTTAAAAAAAAATTCGAAAAAAAATTTCAAGAAAAATTTCAAAAATTTTTTTTTCCAATTTTCAAATTTTTTCTGATTTTTCTGAATTATAAGTAGAACGCAAACGCGGTATTGTAATTTATAGTTGTCTCATTGGAGCGAAACTAACTTTTTTTTAAATAAAATGTCAAAAAAAATTGAAAAAAAAAATGTAAAAACATTTTTTCTTCTTCAAATTTTTCTGTTTTGGATCAATTTTTTCAAACTTTTTCGATAAAAACTCGTAAAAAACAAAATTTGAAATTTATAAATGGCTGATTTGAACGTAATGCATCAATTTTTTATTGAAAATTATCCAATTTTTGAGAAATGAAAAAAACAAAATCGTTTGAAAAATGGTTTTCAAATTTTATCTCAAAATCTAGAAGAGATAGCAAAAAGTTGTCAACTAGTAAGTTGTAGAGCATGAAATTTTCTATTGATTGGTATGTTTATCTTGTTTTTCAGATCTAAATGGAATTTTCTGGAAAACTTTGAAAAACAGTTTTTTTTTTCAATTTCTAGCTTTTTTTGAACAAAAGTTTGTGAGTTCTATCTCAAAAACCATGAGTGGTTTCAAAAAATTGTTAACAGATGGATTGTAGCGCGTAAAATTCTCTATCAATTGATATAATTATCTCATTTTTCCTAATCAATTTTCCTGTCAAATTGGTGAGTCAAAATCTGTACATCTGACATAACCACCCCCACCCCAAACTTTTCAAGGAGGTGGGAGGTAAATGGTCTCCAATATCAAATGGATGCTTCTGTGAGTGTGCTCACTCCGATATATTTATATACACACACGCGGGACTGTTTTGTCTGCTCCGAACCCCCCGAACCGCACACTTCTCCAAAGCGGCTTTTGCGGCCGGCGGAAGGTCATCATCACCTTTTTGGGGGCAGCAGCTGACCTCTGAAGGGGCTGGTTTCGAAACAAGAGAGCCTCTTGTTTTGGAATAGAACACCGCATCACAACATGTGTGCCTTGTATCATTTTCAATTTTCACAAGTTTTGGGGTTTTTTTCGTTGAAAATGGGACTTGAAATTGCGATGCCGAAAGTTGATGCTAGACTTTCATATTTTGAATTTTATCTCTGAAACCAATAAAGGTAGCAAAAAGTTGTCAACTGATAAGTTGTAGAGCGTAAAATTTGCTATTGATTGGTATGTACAAATTGTTTTTTGCATAAATTTTTTTTTTTGAAAAGTTTGAATTTTGAGAAAAAAAAATTTTTTTTCAAAATTTTGAACAATTTTTAAAAAATTCTATAAATTTTCAAAAACAGTTTCCAATTATTTGAGTTTTATCAGAATGTACTTCAAAACCTCTTCTAACACCTCCCAAACGTTCAAACTTTCATCTCCTTTCCCCAATTTTTCCTGGTTTTTTGATCCTCCCCTCCCAATTTTCGCAATTTCCACCAAATGCACGACTAGTTGGCAAATTTTATCTCAAGAACCAATAAAGATAGCAAAAAGTTGTTTATTAATAAATTGTAAAACGTAAAATTTGCCATTGATTGGTATTTACAACTTGTTTTTTACAATGATAACTTTTTTTCAAAAAAAAGTTTGAATTTTAGGAAAAAAAAATTTTTTTTTTCAAAATTTTGTTCAAGTTTTCGAATTTTTTTAAAAACTTTAGAAACGTTTTCTGCTATTTCAAATACACTTTAAATGTACCTCAAATCCTCTTCTATCACCTCTCGAATTCTCAAATTTCTATATTTTTTCCCCGATTTTTCCTGATTTTTTGATCCTCCCCTCCCAATTTTCCCAATTTCCATCAAATGCACGACTAGTTGCTAAATTTTATCTCAAGAACCAATGAAGGTAGCAAAAAGTTGTTGATAAATAAGTTGTGAAGCGTAAAATTTGCTATTGATTGGGTATACAACTTATTTTTTACAATGGGAACTTTTTTTCAAAAAAAAGTTTGAAATTTGGGAAAAAAAATTTTTTTTTCAAAATTTTGTTCAAGTTTTCAAATTTTAAAAAAAAATTCAGAAACGTTTTCTGCCGTTTCAAATAAACTTTAAATGTACCTCAAAACCTCTTCTATCATTTTTCAAAATTTCAAGCTTTTACCTCGTTTCCCCGATTTTTCCTGATTTTTTGATCCTCCCCTCCCAAATTCCCGATTTCCCAAGTAATCCGATGCCCTACTGACTAGTTGCCTCACTTTTGCCGCCGCCGCGGAATGCTGCGTTTGCGACGCGGAAAGGTGAGAGAGAGAGTGTCTTTGTGAACGATTTGTGCTCAATGAATAGTTGACTGGTGCTCCGGAGAGAGTATTTGCTCGGAAGAGGGCCAACTTGGTTACCCGGTCAAACGAGGAAACTTGAAATTCTTCTTTCAACTTGCCTGCGTTTTTTTCTTTGTGAGGAGTCATTGAGGGGGAATAATTTGTTTAGGGAATTATGGGTATGACTCTACTCTTTGAATACAGTAATCCCGGTTTTCATTTTTTTTTGACTTTCTGAATCCATGTGACCCAATGTTTTAGGATTGTGGGTATTCTCGAAATTTTTGAATTTTGCTTTTCTTGTTTTTCTAAATTTTTTAAAATTCTCTAGATGCTTTAAACATTTTTTTGAACTTTTGAAAACATTGTTTTTAACATTCTAAATCTTTCTGACGCTCAAAAAAAAAATGAATTTAAAAAAAAAATTTTTTGAAAAAAAAAAATTTTTATGAAATTTTTTTTTTCAAATTTTCTCAAAATCTCATCAGATTTGAAAATAGTTTTTTAGATTTATTTTTAACACTATTTGAATCTTCTAGAAACCACCGGTAACGCCTTCAAATGGGCACTTTTGATCCCTCAAAGTCTCAAAAAAACCCAAAATCGGCTGTTTGAGGACCCATTTGAAGGGGTTCCCGATGGTTTCTAAAAGATTTGAATAGTGTTAAATAAAGATCTAAATGTCTACTATAAAATCTAATAAGAATTTGAAAAATTCTTTAAAAAAATTTTTTTTTTCATAAAAATTTTTTTTTGTGTTGAAAAATTAAAAAAAAAATTTTTTTCTGGAATGTTTTAGATTTTTAAAGGATTGATAGAAGATGTTTGAATCTATTTTTAACATTATTTGGATCTTCTAGAAACCAACAAAAACCCCTTCAAATGGGTCCTCAAACATCCGATTTTGGGCTTTTTCCTAGTTAGAAGTTCCCGAACCTTCCGAACCAAATAATCTTAACTTTTTTTATGTTTTCTTTATTACCAACACCACCAGAATCTCCAAATCCTTTTCTGATCACGCTTCTCAAACATTCCTGCTAACTTTCCCATGATCCTCCTCCCCCCATTCTTCCCCCCAACAGTTCGTCTTCTTCGTCTATTTGCACAACGTGTGGCCTCGCCGTCCGGTCAATTATGTACCTCCGGGATGATCCTTTTCAGAAGAAACTTTCTGAAGACCGCCTTCGCAAAGTTTTCATTTGGAATTTTCCTGAAAATTTTTGAAAATTTTGAGAGAGAGTTAGGCTCCGCCCCTTTTTGGAGGGTCTCATAATGATAGGGGTTTGGACGGTTTTAGGCGGATTTTTTGTAATTTTTTGTATGAAATGTAAAGAAAGAAGGTTTTAAAACCTATTTTATTATCTAAACTTCTCGAAAAATTAGTCAAAACCCCTCAAAAACCAACTTTGCCGCAAGTCATTTTTTCCACCCAAATTCAAAAAAAGCATTGTAGTTTTTGCGTTATATCTCAAAATCTAAAAAGGATAGCAAAAAAGTGTCAACTAGTAACTTGTAGAGCAGGAAATTTTCTATTGATTTCTAATTTTACTTTATTTTTAAAACCAAAATTGACCAAGTTGCACGCGTTTGAAAAAGTCGAAATTTTCAAAATTTCAGTTGGTCATGGGTTTGCTTTGGGGCTCTCAAAAACTGTTCTGTGCTCATTTTTCATCATTTTTTCAACCTTTCAAGATAAAATAATCCAGCTAAAACCCAACAAACGTTCCTTTCCTCTCGTCTAGCCCTCCCCTACCCGAATTACCGGTTCCCCTTGCGAAAGGGACTAGAAACGCAGACAGCCCTACACATCAACTAGTAACTTTTGTCGGATATGTTGCTGGGTTGTTATGTTACTGCGAACAGCATATTATCCACTTGCAAGAGGAGACGAATCATGTTTTACCCTGGAAACATTCATATTACCATCATTATTATGAGTGTTTTCCGAGGGGGGTTTTTGTGGAGTACCGTTATTATGAGTACTGTATCTTTGTTTTTAGCTTTTTCTAGCATTCTAGCTGTATGCTGCTCCAAAATAACGCCTATATTACACTTCAAGAGACTAGAACCCTGACGCTTGAAGCCCCGCCCACTTTCCCCGCCTAATCTCCTCGAAAAGCCGATTGTTCCACGTCATTTTCCCTCTCTTTTCAACGTTTTCGCTACTTTCCCACTCCATGTTCGTCTTGTATAAACTGTAAACTATGCGTTTATCCTAAAAGATATAGTGCTTGACCCAAAAAAAACGACTTTCCCATCTTTGCAAAAAAAGAAAAAAAGAAACTTCCCATGCCGGGAATCGAACCCGGGCCGCGTGGGTGAAAACCACGAATCCTAACCACTAGACCACATGGGAGGATGGAACTGCCGGCGCAACGGCCCGTTATATGCTCGCTGCCGCCAGCTGGCATCCGACCCGAGCGCGGGCGAAGCGCCCAATGGTAAAGAAACAGCGATTGCAAAATTTAGCTAGAAAGTGTCGAAAAATCGCAAAGACGCGTGTCTAGACACTGTAAAGCGATTACGTGGTAATGGAAGAAGCCGTTGCCGTAATTGGAAAGCACTATTACGCTTGATTTTGCACTTTTTCAGGGGGAAAAGTTGTCTTTGCCTTGCCCCTAGGATAGGGGTAACTTGGGACCAGGTTAGATCAGATAAGATAACGATCAAAAGGTGTTGTGTTGTGTCAATAACAAAGTGTAAAGATAATAAGAGTGAAATATGAGGGAGAGGACACGGGTGGGGCACAACAAATCACTTTCATTTTTCATCATGCGTGTTTTCACTTAAGCTAGAATGATAAGCGTACTAGACTTTTTTAAGGTCGAATTTCAGCTCCATCCCTTGATTTTTTTCCCTTTTTTCTCTCACTTTCCCTCTCCCAATCAAAGCTAACGCATCATCACTGCCCACTTCTTCCATGTCTCCCCTTTCCTTTCCCCCACAAGATATCCTCCCTTAAACAGTTTCTTCCCTCTGTCTGCGTCTCTCTCCCTTTTACACTCTCTCACCAATCACCCCAAATCACCCTGTCACTAGAGACCATCTAGGGATGAGAGATGCGAGAGAAGGACAGCCAAAAGCCGTTTTTCGACCGACGAAGCCAACAGCCAACGACGGCTTTTCCTCTTCTGTTACTGTTGGCTAATCGGAAGAGAGAAAAGGGAGAGGGAGAGAAAGAAGAGGAGGACTAATAGTATCCCTCCACCTTTTCCGTCTTTGTATGTGTTTCGTCGCCTTTCCACTACTTTCGGAGAGGATTTATCTTTCTTATCAGAATCATAAGATTTTCCTTTTCTTTTTGTACTGTTTGGATTGAAGAATCAATGTTCTGAAACCGGGAAGACTAGGTCTGAAATTCCCGCCTAATGGGAGCCCCAAACTCTTCTAGACTTTTTGCTCTTTTTATGACATGAATCGATAAATCTTGACGTGTTGATTACAATGCCGTTTATTGTTTTTGTTGAACAAGCCTTCTAACTACTATTTCTTGCTTTCAAAAGCAAAAGTTTGAAAAAATGAGATTTGTAAAAATCCCAACTTTGAAGTTTGAGGACTTATTTGAGTAATTTCTAGAGCGTTTTAGTAGGTTTTAAAATTTGTTCTAGACAGAACGCAATTTAAACTATTGTTTAGAAAAAATTTCTCAGAAGATTTTGAAAAAAAAAAATTTTTGAAAAATTTTTCAAAAAACCGAAAAAAAATTTTTGACCAATTTTACACAAAATTGGTTTCAAATGACATAACTAGTTTTGATCCATTCAAAAAATTGTGTCAAACCCTTTAAAAAACTCTGAAAGGCACCCAAATTTCCAAAAAATCTGAAAAAAAATTTTGAAAAAATTTTTTTTTTGAAATTTTTTTTTTGAAATTTTTTTCGAAAAAAAGTAGATTTTTTCACCAATTCTACCCAAAACTGATTTTAATCAAAAAAACTAATTTTGCTGTAATCAGAAAACTATTCAAAACTTTTTGGAAGCCACCCAAATGTTCCAAAAATCCAAAAAAAAAATTTTTTTGAAAAAAAAAGTATTTTGAAAAAAAAAGTATTTTGAAAAATTTTCAAAAAACCGAAAAAAACTTTTTCTCCGATTTTACACAAAACTATTTTCAACTGATAAAACTAATTGTGGTGTATTAAGAACAGTATCCAAAACCTTCTGAAAAGCTCTGTAAGCCACCGAAAACGGTCCAGAAACAACAAAAGTTGAGCTTTTTTATCATAAATTAGGGATCTGAAAATAGCCCTCAGGAGCCTGTAACCGAAACGTAACAGAACCCCCAGAACCCCCCGAAAACTGAGAAAATTGAAAAACCCCTCCATTCAGCAGTAAAGTGACCATAAACTGGACGTACTGCTCGTCCATCTGGCTCATCCGCATTGCATTTAACGACCCATCGTTCTTTATCCACCACACCACTTTTCATCTTTTTCGAGTTTTTTGGATGGCCTAGAAACATCTAGATGAGTTTTTAGGCCATGTTGACTGTACTGTTAACTGATCCCTCCTTCTAAACCCCGTCCGTTTCCCTCAATCGCCATAATATCTGTGCTACTACTACAGTGTGCAGCGGTGCATGAAGCCGTAAGCGGCTAGTATTAGTGATGGCACGTACGTCCAAACACACACACAAAGCGATTGTTACTATCCACCATTCCACTTTATGTGTTCTATAAGTGAACAGTTACTTTGTTGTCTGGCAGAGAAAACGGTCGTGATGTACTTGAAAATCACGGAAAATGACTGCGTTTCCGACTGGGTTTCCGGAATTTATGAGTGGTTTTGGGTTCATAGAAGGAGATGGCCTAGAAATTTCAGTTTTGGAATTCTAGGCCATCTCAGGCCTGAACCTCAGGCCTGAACCTAAGAGCTGTTTCTAGTGGTTTAGAACCCCATTTCCGAATTTCTAGACCTCCGTTCCACTGTAAAACACCACTCTATTCCCGTTTTTAAGAATGCTTCGGTTTTGCCACTGACCACCACCATTTTCCGAAGATGATTGTCCTCCTCTGCCCGGAATGTTCTTTTGATTGCTTTTCTCTTCTCGGTTTGTGTTTCAGTGGTAAACCACCTGTCCTAGATGACGTATCCCAAGGGTTTATGAACATAAATGAGTTTTGACCTATTTTTGAGCTATAAGAATCGAGTTCTTTTGTTTTTTCCCATCACCCACATTTTTTTGGAATTTTCAACATGTACTTTGAAAAATTAGAAAAATTAGGTCGACCTGGTGGCGGCCGAAAAGCGCGCGCTCCTCTATGCCCTGGGCGCCGGCAGTTGCCATCGGTCTCGTGGTGTAGTGGTTATCACATCTGTCTAACACACAGAAGGTCGGCGGTTCGATCCCGCCCGAGATCATTTTGCTTGGGTTTTCTTTTGCTTTACTTGAATTTGGTTTTTGAGTCGTTTTGAAGCTTCAGGGACCTCTACTTGCCCTAGACTTTCAATTTTAGACTCTATGTTTCACTTTTTCTAATCTACCGTACTCCTTGTCTCTCATAACCTTGGCATTTGTCAACTCCTTCCCGTTTTTTCCCTCACCTCACCCATATCCCAATTTCCTCCCACACACACAGTCCGTTTTTTTTCGGATGCCCTTCACAGATCGTTCGGCCGACCCGGGCCGGGGGGCCGCTAACGGACTTCTCCACCAATTTTCCCATCTTTTATGTAATTTGTGTGAGTGTTTGGCTACTATAGAGGAATGGGGGGAGGAAAAACGAGGAGGAAGGTCAAATCCCCCCTCTTTTAGATGATGGAAGTATCGCTTTAGCCGTTCGGATTGGTTTTTGGGAATGGAATGTGGTTTGAGTTTAGTGAACATGCACTGCACTTGTTAATTGAATTTTAACTCAAAATTTAGAATAGGTAGCAAAAAAGTGTCAACTAATAAGTTGTAGAGCAGAAAATTTCCTTTCAAATGCTATGTTCACCTTATTTTTCGCTTTAAAACTGAATTTTTTATAAATGTTCAAAATTTGTCTTCTTTTTAAATTTTTATTTTTCAAGTTTTGAACATGCACTTGTTAATTGAATTTTAACTTAAAGTTTAGAATAGGTAGCAAAAAGTTGTCAACTAGTAATTTGTAGAAGAAGAAATTTCCTTTCAAATGCTATGCTTACCATATTTTTATTGTTAAAACTGAATTTTTTATGATTTTCCAAAAAAAAAAATTTTTTTCAAAACAATTTTTTTTTCATTTTCTCATTCTTCAAGCTCCGCCCCTTCTGAACTTCATGACCAATTTAAATTTTGATTTTTCAGATCCCCAAAAGCTATGCGAATAGAAAAACACTAAACGAAAAATGGGCACAACTCCACCGACACGACCCGAACTCGAATGGCTGTTTCCAAAAGAGGTTAGAATTTTTTCGGTTTTTTTGTTTTGATTCTTTTTGATCACTAAGTGATCCAAAACCACTTTGTTTCTCATTTTCTCATTCTGGGTGGTCTTTTCAAAGACTTCTTTGTTGAGGAATCAGGGCGGAACCAAGGAACAAAGAGGGTTCTGGAAATGGACATTTCTCTTTTGATTTCTGATTCTGAATTCTTAATTTTGAGTCTTTTAGGAAATGAAAAGCTATTTTTACTACACGGTAGGTTATTTGGGTTACTGCAGCTTTGAAAAACCAAGTCAAACCTGAACTTTAGGTAACCACATCATCCTCGGCGGTTCTTCAACGAAACTCTGCAGAGATCCCGTTGAACTTTTTAGCAGAACACTCATTGGCATTGATTGCGGCGCTTTTTGTGAGTTTGAAAGTCTTGAAAAGTAGTAGAAAGTTTTGAAAAGCTTCGTTACTGTGGTAACGCAAAGTGGCACTCGGCGGGTCTCGCCACGAAATCAGTTTTTCGCTGTTTTCTCGATTTTGCACCAATTTTTTCAAATTTTCCTAATGAAAACAAGTAGAACAGAAAATTTGGAACAGATTGATAGTCAGTTCAACCAAAACTGTTCAGTTTTCCAACTAAAATGTTCAGATTTCGTATTTTTGGCAGAAAAATTACAAAAATGAGTAAATCGCAATGAAACCCTCCAAGATTCGGATCAAATTGACTGTTTTCCGGTTTGAAATCTTGTTTTCTTTTCGATTTCATCCGAAAACTGCAATAAAATCGGTCCAGAAACAAGAAAAACACAAAGAAAACCTACTACAAACGCAAAAAAGTTGACACTCGGCGGGTCTCGCCATGAAATCGGTTTTTGGCTGTTTTCTTGATTTTGAACCGATTTTTTAAAACTTTGTACATAAATTCGGACAGAATAGAGGATTTGAAACCGATTCATAGTCATTTCAACCAAAACTGTTCAGTTTTTCAGCTAAAATTTTCAGATTTCGTGTTTTTGGCTTGTTTTTCGGAAAAATCACAAAAATGAGTAAATCGCAGTGAAAAACTCAATAATTCTGGTCAAATGAACTATTTCTAGGTTTTAAATTATTTTTTCTATTCGTTTTCATCAGAAAAATTTCAAAAAAGTTGGTCCAAAAACGAGAAAACAGCACAAAACCGATTTCCTAACGAGACCCGCCGAGGGCCACTTTGTGCAGCCGCGCAAAATTGGTTTTTTGCTGTTTTCTTGTTTCTGGTTCGATTTTTGCAAGTTTTCATGCTAATATCAGGTAGAAAAGGAAATTTGAAGCATAGAAATAGCCAATTCGATTAGAATTTCTGAGTTTTTCAATGCGAAAAACCTGTTTTTATAATTTTTCAGCCAAAAACACTAAATCTGAAAATTTTTTCAGAAAAACTCCATAATTTTAGTCAAATAGACTAATTCTAAGTTTTAAATACTCTGTTCTATTTGATTTCATTAAAAATTCAGAAAAAACGGTCCAGAAACAGCGGAAAAACAGATTTCATGACGAGACCCGCCAAAGTGACACTTTGCCTTTCTCGGTTCTGGACCGATTTTTTCAAATTTTTATGCTGAAATATGATAAAAATAGAAATTTGAAGCATAGTAAGAATTGATTTGATCAGAATTGTTAAATTTTTCAATGCGAAAAACTTGTTTTTCTAACTTTTCATCCAAAAACACGAAATCCAAAAATTTTAGCTGAAAAACTGAACAGTTTTCGTTGAACTGACTATCAATCGGTTTCAAATCTTCTATTCTATCCAAATTCATTGCAAAAAATTGGAAAATTCTGTTCAAAATCGAGAAAACAGCGAAAACCGATTTCGTGGCGAGACCCACCAAAGTGTCACTATGCCGTTCTCGATTCGGGACCAATTTTTTCAAATTTTTATGCTGAAATATGATAAAGTACTCGATTTGATCAGAATTTTTGATCCTGAAACCTGAAATTTCCACTTTCAGCTAATAGTCCTCACAGTGGCCCTCCTTGCCGTTCTCGTCCAGTACCACTGCCAAAAGGCAACAAGCAGTGGAGCATGTGCAATATCTCCCAAATCCTTCTCCACATCTCCCTCTCAATGGACTACGTGTAGTACAGGTAAGCCACTGTAAAAAAAGTTTATTTGTACTGGTATGTAGCTGCCCTCAACTCAAAACTTCTTCGCCTGTGTCCTCTAGCTCTCTCGGTCGTCAAGCCCTCAGCCCCGCCCCCTCTACGAGAGCTCGTTCGGCTCTCTTTCGAGTGTGTATAGGCCATGCAGAGAGAGTCATCTTCACTTTTCTTTCATCCCCCATTCACTTTTTTTATTGGCTTTGATACTATTTTTACTTTTTCGTGGTATCGGCTTGGGGAAGAGCTGAAAGATCAGATGTTATCAGTGTGATTTGGGCGAAAATTGGAAATTCTTGAAGCGGAATGAACATTAACAACGTATTTTTATCATAGTTAGCTTCTCTTTTCCTCCTCTTCCTCCATTGTTTTGATTTTCGTCATTTTTTCCAAAAAAAATTTCAAAATTTTTTTCAACACTTTTGAAGTTGTTCGTTCTAGCCTAGTTTTTGATGGAGATCCATGTTTCAATTTTTAACTTTGTTTGTTTTTTTTTGTGCTATCAATTTCAGTTAAATTCAAAAATTCTGCGTAAAAAAAATTTGGAAAAAAATGTTTCAAAAAAAATTTCAAGAAATTTTTTTTTTCTAAATTTTTTTTTTCACAACTTATTTACAAACCATATGAATAGTCGGACTGCTTTGGTTACCATCGGATCCAGAGTTGAGACTATGTGCGCTGGATAGAGCATGATCTGAAACCCCAGAATCCAAAGTAACTTTTGCCCTCGAAGCCTCTTGACCTAGATATGAGCCGCCAAAGTTTTACCCACGGAATAGTCTATCGAATTGGGATAGGCTTGAAAACAAGAAGGATTGGCCGAGGGGTGGAAGCGTTGGGATAGTAGTTGAGAGGTCACGGGTTCGGTCCCCGCTGACAAAATTTTTTTTAGTTTTTTTCGCTAATAATTTTTTCAAGTTTTTTCGAACTGGCAACACAAAATAGATAGTGCCCGATCGTTTTTTGCGATTCATAAACCTTTCGAAAGTTTCTTTCTTGAAATTTTGTCCAAAAGCGACTGTAGTTACGGATACTACAAGTGCTCATGAAAATCTACTTTTGCTAGTAAAAAGAAGTTTACTGGTAGTTTACAAATTACTAGACACTATCTATTTTGTGTTGCCAGTTCGAAAAAACTTGGAAAAATTATTGCCGAAAAAAACAAAAAAAATTTTGTCAGCGGGGACCGAACCCGTGACCTCTCAACTACTATCCCAACGCTTTCACCCCTCGGCCACTCCTTCTTGTTTTCAAGCCTATCCCAATTCGATAGACTATTCCGTGGGTAAAACTTTGGCGGCTCATATCTAGGTCAAGAGGTTTCGAGGGCAAAAGTTACTTTGGATTCTGGGGTTTCAGATCATGCTCTATCCAGCGCACATAGTCTCAACTCTGGATCCGATGGTAACCAAAGCAGTCCGACTGTTGACATTGATAAAACTAATGCAGATTTGTGAAGTTTATGTTATAAAACTGATAAAAAACATGTAATAACATTTAAGAATAGCAAAAAAAACTTTTCAAAAAAAAATTCGAAAAAAAAATTTTTTTTCGAAATTTTTTTTTCGCACAAATCATCTACAAACCTTTTGAAACTGATAGGACTAGTTTAGATTCATAAATTTCATGTTATGGAACAGATTAAAAACACCAGGAACCCACTAAAAACAGTCTCAAAATACCTGATTTTTGAGCTTTTTCTAAACTTTGAAGTCCTAAAAGTGTTTCAGCAATTTTTTTTGTCAAAATAAAATACTGCAGTATTACTCAACATGACGAGATCTATCATTTCATATGAGAAAAATTAGAAATAGAAAAAAAAATTTTGAAAAAATTTTCTTCTTTTTTTCCAATTTTCTAGTAAGCCCCGCCCCTTTTTTATTCAAACTCAAATTTGAATTTTCCTGAAACCATTCGATTCGAGGAAGCTGAAAACCAGTCTACCCCATAAGTGACACTTCCTGACACATTTTCCCACCCTCCGGAACACTTTTTCCCACCTTTCCCAACCAAAAAACCCCCGAGCAGAAAGTGTATGCTCGGCGCGCGTCCATTGTATGTGTACAGGAGAGAGAGAAAAAGAGCGATTTAGAGGCGAGCGCACGGGTTCCCGTGTGCTATTTTGCAGTCTGCTCTGATCTGCGAGAGACAGAGCACACATGCACACGTATGAGCATTTGTGTGTGTGTGCGATTGTGCAACGGAGAGCTAGTACTGTCATGGCCAGACAGACATTCCAATTATTTCATTGAATCCGTTTTTTTGGGATTCCTGGATTTTAGGGATTCTGAGAACCTTTTTTTTGCTCAACAAGTCCATTTTTCATCGCCAGATCATCTTCTTTTCCTGTTTTTCTATTTCCTACTAAAACCACCAAAAAAGTCGGTGGGCCTTTATATGGTTTTTTGCTGTTTTCTCGTTTCTGGATCTATTTTCTCAAATTTTCTACGTATAATCAGATAGAACATAAAATTTGAAACCTAAAAATAGTAGATTTGAAAAGAATTATTCAGTTTTTCATTGCGAATTGCTCATTTTTGAAACTTTACAGTCAAAAACTTGAAATCTCAAAATTTGCAATGAAAACTGCGTGAATCCGGTTGAATTTACTACCTCTAGGCTTCAAATGTTTTGTTTTATTCGATTTTACCAGAAAACTACAAGAAAATTGGTCCAAAAACGAGAAAATACCAAAAAACCGGCGTCCACGCAAAGTGGCACTCGACGGGTCTCGCCACGAAATCGGTTTTTTGCTGTTTTCTCGATTCTGGACTAATTTTTCTTAAATTTTTTTGTTGAAAAAGGATAGAAAAGAAGATTTGGAGTCTAGAAATGGTGAATTTGACTGGAATTATGGAGTTTTTCATTGCAATTTACCCACTTTTGTAAGTTTTGAGCTAAAAACAGAAAATCAGAAAATTTTACTTTGAAAAATTGAAAAATTGTAGTGGAATTGACTATCAATCGGTTTTAAATTCTTTATTCTGTCCGATTTCATCAAAAAACTTTGAGAAAATCTGTCCAAAAACGAGAAAATAACAAAAAACCGATTTCGTGGCGAGACCCGCCGAGCGCTAATTTTTTTGCCATTTGCAATACATTTTCTGAGCCTATCCTACCTAGTTTCCCATGCTGATTATTATTTCCCTATCACCCTTTTTTTCAAACATGTTTTTGGCTAGAAATACCCCTTTTTTTCCTCCCAAAAAACGCACTTTTCCCGGTGCAAAAGGTGCTCAACACCCATAAAACATGCTCGTTTTCTTGCTCGCTTATGTATTCCGTTTCGTGTGTTTTGACATGTCAGAAGCATAAAAATCCCTTTTAGAAAAAGAGCAGAGTGTGTATTTCCTATACTTTCTCTTTTTTCTAGAAACATTGAATTTTTGCAAATTTTTTCTTAATTTTTTCTTTTCTTGCCGTCTCAAAATCGTACCGTTTTTCAATGTTAAATCCTCCAGAAAAAAAGATCTAAAAAATGGGAGAAGTGTTCATGAATCCAGTATTTCTGGACACTTCGGACTCTGATTCGGAGCAAAGTTCGTCGAGTCGCTACCGTAGTCCATCTTCGAATCATCCAAGTCTGCCGAGGTCTTCTAGACAGTCTTGTCAAAGTGGTAAGAACTCCTAAAGCCCACACATCTCATTTCGCAACCCAAAACCCAAAGCACGCCATCTGGATTTTTGAATAATTTATTTTCCCCTTTTTCCCCACATGAAAATTTTTTTCTCATTCCCGTTTCCTCCCTCGAAAAATGACCGTGAAATCAAATTCTGGGGGCTAGAAATGCATAAAAATGTGTTTTTGCATTGTTTTCAATGTTCAGTTTTCACCTGGAAATTGGGAAATTGACCAAGAATCGGCGAAAATAGAGGAAAAATGAGGGGAAATTGGAGGGAAATTGCCGGAAATTCAAGGGGAGCGGCGGTTTTTATTGTTCTACACATCTTTTTTGCCTGGAACCCCTCTGAACGGGGGGTTTTATCACTTTTTGACCCAATTTTCAAAATGCCAATTTCTAAACCATTAGGTCACCCGGGGGATCAAGTTCCCGTGGGCGCCGGCCACCCACGCTCTCCTGTACGCCTTGGCGTCCGGTCGACTCTTGGCCTGCTTAGTATAGTGGTTAGTACTCCACGTTGTGGCCGTGGCGACGCTGGTTCGATTCCAGCAGCAGGCATTTCTTTTTTGCTTTCTTTTCTGGCCTAGTTTTTGCTGTTCTTTCATGTTGGAAGCTTCAAAAATAGATTTTCCATGGGGCACCGACCGTTCCTTCAGTTTCTAAGGGCATTGGCAAATAGAGAATGACTGGTAACCCAGACTGTAACAATGGGGAAGCTAAGAATAGCTACTCCACACCTTAAAGTCAACAAAGTTCTACTAAAAAGAACTAAAAAGTTCCGGGAACAGAACATCATAACAAATAGTGATAAGAGAGGGTATAAAATGGCTGAAAATCTGAAAATATTAACGAAAATAAGTGTCAAAAAATGAAGATCAAAAACGTGCCTAGAAGTGGGTTTTTATTTCAGTATTTCTCGGTTTATAGAAGCTAATCTTTCTAATTTCAGTTTCCTCCACATACTCCACTCAAAGTTTGCTGCAACTCATCGGCTCCGAACTGCGCCAGTCACTACAGGGACTTTTGTTACCCTCTGAAGCAGTGGTTTTGGAGACGATTGTTGGTAAAGGTATGCGAAATAGTTCTGTTTTCCCCCTATTCTCGCTCAAAAAACAACGAACCCTTTGTTTTCTCGTGTTTTCTCGACGCCACGGCGGATTATAGTGGCTGGGGCTCACGCGCATATTATTATTTGTTGTGCTCTGGCTTTCCGGCTCACCCTTCTGCACACTTGCCAACCCGAAAATTGTAGCTTGGGGGGGGGGGCTGCGATACTCTAGAAGCCTCAAAAACCAAAAAGAAGGTTGAAAATAGGTCAAGGGGACGGAGCAAAAGAGAAATGCCTGCTGCTGGAATCGAACCAGCGTCGCCACGGCCACAACGTGGAGTACTAACCACTATACTAAGCAGGCCAAGAGCTGCCGCAGCGTCAAGGCGTATAGGACAACGTGGGTGACGGGCGCCCGCAGGAACTTTTGCGTGCCGATGGCGTAGTGCTTTATTTTTGTGACATCCAAAAAAGTATCAAAAAATGCTTCTATCGATTGATCCGCGTGTCCATATCCCCCGAGGCGTGTTTCTTTGATGACAAACACCACTCAAAAGTGTGTTTGTCAGAAGGTAAGCAGGAAGAAAGCTTGTTGCACCTCGAGTCATACGGCAAACACAAGATAGACAACTCTTTCGTTTGTTTAACTGTGTGTCGGCCCTAGAAATGATGAAGAGGGGAATTTGGAGTTCAAGGAGGGCTTTCTTTCGGCGGGGAAGTGCTAGGGAAATTGCAAAATTGACAAAAATCCAATGGTTTTTCAGGCTACTTTGGCAATGTGTATCGTGGACGGATGAGGGACCCAGCTGGACGTTTGATTCCTGTTGCTGTAAAGACATTGAAAGGAGAACGCGCTCGGGATATCGCCCATATTGAAAAGTTCCTTCGAGAAGGTGTAGTCATGAAACACCTCGATCATCCACATGTTTTGAGTCTCCTCGGGATCTCTATATCTCCAGCTGGCAATCCATGGGTAGTACTCCCTTATATGGAAGGAGGGGATCTCAAGACGTATATTGCGGATCCAAATCGAGCTCTTTGCGTTTTGGAGCTCCTAGATTTCGCTCATCAAGTCGCGCAAGGAATGGCGTACCTCGCCGCCCAGCATTTCGTTCATCGTGACTTGGCTGCCAGGAACTGCATGATTTCCGCGGATCGGATAGTCAAAGTTGCGGATTTCGGTCTCGCAGTGGATCTATTGGACAAGGAGAGTTATATAGATGAAAGTGAGACAGGACCAGCACGTCTACCCTTGAAATGGCTCGCCCCTGAGAGTCTCCGAGACAGGAGAATCTTCAATTCGGCGACCGATGTGGTAAGTGTTACTCGTATTGTTTCAATCCTTATTTTCCCTGGTTTAGTGGTCATTTGGAGTGTTGATGTGGGAATTGTTGACAAGAGCAGCTTCTCCGTATGGTGAGGTGTCGAATGCAAAGGTCAGGCATTATTTGGAACAAGGAATGCGGTTGCCGCAGCCGACGCATTGTCCTGATATTATGTAAGTGGAATTGATTTGGTTATAACTCAAGATAGAGCAGAGATATTGAAAAGTTGTAAACTACAAAAATGTAGCTTAGGTTGTGATAAACAATTTTGTAGTTGACAACTTTTTGCTATCTCTTATGGTTCTTGAGATATTTTACAAAATGTGTAGACTATCATATCTTCTTGAATAGAAGGGCGCTCAAAGAGCAAAGTTTGAAGCTCGGTAATAGTTCAAAAGTATTACTTTCAAAGCAGGAAAACCTGATAAAATCATGAAAACAACCTTTTTCTACCTAATAAACAACAAAAACTATAAAGTTTCATCAGATTTTCCGGTTTTTTGAGCCCAAACGCCGCCTCGGTGGGAGCACCCTTCTACTCAAGGAAATACGGCCGTTTTCAACATGGAATATCTCTAGAACCAAACAAGATGTTCAAAAGTTGTCAACTGCAAATTTATAGCAAATTTTATCTAGTTTATTTTTGTAGTTAACAACTTTTTTCTATCTCTTATCATTCTCAAAATATGAGCGGTTTTTCTAGCTACGACCTAATGCAATGTTGCTGGCGGGCCACCGCTGAAGATCGTCCGGACTTTGTCTTCCTTTCTCATCGATTGAGAGGGTTGTTGCAGGTATTTATATCCAAAACAATTAACGCTCTTTTTAAACTGATATTTTTCAGGAAAACTCGCCGGATCCATTCACCCGTCGAGTTCGTCCTGGATCCGAGCAATTCCTACTTCCAGTTTTACCTGGCCGTCTGTTCACCAACTACTTTGCGGCTCAAATGCACGCTTGATAACTTTTGATATTAATATCAAAAAGTGTCATTTCATTCCTCAAAACCTACTTAACCCTGAGAAACCCTAACTTCAAGAAAAAACGGGTAGTCTTCCGTTCTAGGAACCTAAACCTTTTTTGTGCTCAACTCATCTAATTTTCTGAAACTTTCTAAAACTTACTAGCCTTGTTTTACTGTTCCCCCACTCCAAATCCATCCCCACTGCAATTCAGGTCAATCTCACCCAAAAATCGATTACCCAAACCCAAATTAGAAATATCCAATTTTGGTCTTTCTTCACTGAACTTTCATATGTACTTTCTTTCTGCTCCAATGTCTTTTTTTATCGATAAAGTAATTATTTCTTACATTTTTAAGCTTGTGATAGCTTTTTTACAATCAAAATACAAAACCCCAACCCGTAAAAGTTGAAAATGTAGAAGCAAAACATGAAACTTGGGATGGAGACGAACAAGGAGCAATCGTATGTTCCCCAGTTTGAGAAGAAAATGAGTTGGATCAGGCAGATGGTGCCAAATAAAGCTCTGAAAACATTAAAAATCAAAGTATAACAAGAATTGGGGTGTTTTATCAGTTGAAAACTTCTTGATATCTTTCATGGATCACGAGATATGTGCAATATTGCAAGCTTTGCATTTTGCCACAAATCTCAAAAACCAAAAGAGATAACAAAAAGTTGTTAACTACAAAATTGAAGCTAAGATTATGATAAACATTTTTGCAGTTAACAACTTTTTGCTATCTCTTTTGGTTTTTGAGATATAAAACAAATTACAATCTCATTTCTCTGCTTTTTACAACTGCGCGCAGCCCCGGGGAAACTAGCTATATCTCACAAACCAAAAGAGATATCAAAAAGTTGTCAACTACAAAAATGACCCTCTTTTCATTTTACACAAGTTTGTTGTTAACAACTTTTTTCTAACTTTCAAATTTTTCAAGAAACTCACGCAACAAGCATCCCCATCATCACATCCCTCGACACTCGATTCCCCTGCATGTCGCACATTTCTTGAGCCATTGTTCTTCCGGAATCTTGTTGTTCCATCTTCAAATTGTGTCTAACTGCCATAATCCTTTCAAATAGTATAAAAAATCCCACTACAATCATCCAAAACGGAAGTTTTGGGGAATCGTAGCAATTGTTGATGTTGATGGAGCCGGAGAGGATGAAGAAAAGGGAGGCGGTGAGGAGGAAGAAGGAGTAGACTTTGAATGGGAGGGCTGAAAATTGGTTAACTACAAAGTTGTTTATCTAGATTAGAGGTATATTTTTATAGTTGACAACTTTTTGATATCTCTTATGGTTCTCGAGATACAGCGCGCAAAAAAAAACACACAAATGCAAGTGCGCTCTACTGATAAACTTCTGTATCTCAAGAACCATAAAAGATATCTGAAAGTTGTTAACTACAAAAATGATCCTCAAATCAAGATCTTAATTTTTGTAGTTGACAAATTTTTAACAACTCTTTTAGTTTTCAAGATATAGTCACTTACACAACTGCCTATGCTCATCAGGTATCAAGTTCACATCATCATAAGACCCCACTGCTTCTAGGCCATTTTCCACGTCATTTTCCATGTTTTACGCTGAGAAAAAAAGAAAATCAATATTGCAGAACAAATTTAAAAGTAAACAAGTGTGTTTTATGCACACATTGACTATTGGGAGCTGATAAGGAAATCATGAAACTGATGGGAAAAGTTATCAGTTGATTTGGCATGTTTGAATTTTGCTCTGTATCTCAAAAACCGTTAGAGATATTAAAAAACTATCAACTATTAAAAGATAGCCCTTAAAATTTCCTACAAAATTGTAGTTGACAACTTTTTGATATCTCTTTTCATTTTTTAGATACCTACTACTGCGGACAGGCGAAGTGGCATTCAACGGGTCTTGCCACGAAATCAGTTTTTCACTGTTTTCTCGATTTTGAACTGATTTTTTCAAATTTTTTCAAATGAATTCGGATAGAATAAAAAATTTGAAACCGATTGATAGTCAGTTCAACTAAAAATGTTCAGTTTTTCAGCTAAAATTTTCAGATTTCCTGTTTTTGGCTAAAAGATGACAAAAATGAGTAGATCGCAATGAAAAACTCAATAATTCTGGTCGAATGAACTATTTCTAGGTTTTAAATTCTTTTTTCTATCCGTTTTCATCAGAAAAATTCAAAAAAATTGGTTCAAAAGCGAGAAAACAGCAAAAAACCGATTTCGTGGCGCGACCCGCCGAGAGCCAATTCGCCTGGAAGTCAGAGGATTGAATTCCAAATAGATGCTCTTTATTATCATTGTTAATCATTATTATCTCTGCAATTATAACGTTGGGTATGAGAATGAAACACACAAAGTCAGAAAAAAGGGAAAAAAGACAAAAAAGAGAGAAACTCAACTAGTTACAACAGAAAAATGGAGAACTTTCAACATGAAAAGGTAGAGGAAATGAGAAGAAATGTAAAAGAGGAATGATACGAAAAAATGAGATGTGAGATGTCGTAGGCAAATTGGGAGGAAAAGAAAAAAGAACAAAAATACAAAAAATGGAAATGTAAATCAGTCGAAAACATTAGTATTTAGCGCCAGGATAAGCCATGATTCTCTGATTAGGAGAAACAGCTGGCTGGGAACCTTGGGCGATTCTCTTTTGGCGACGGCATTTTATGATGAAGAGGAGGGTGAAGAGGAGGAGGAAGCAGAGGTTTGTGGTGCAGTAGATGGTGACGGGGAGCATGACGAACATGGAGCAACCGGATGGGTGCAGGAAGAAGACTTGGCCGACGAAGAAGAGACCGAAGAGGGAGCTGGAATTGCACTTTTTTCATGAATTGATAGGTTTTGACGCGCTGATCAATGTTTTAGAATTTTTATTTTTGCTGAAAACGCTTTCTGATACCACCTAAAAAATTCTGGAGAAAAAACATTTTTTCCAAAAATTTTTTTTCAACGTTGGAAAAATTTGAAAAAATGTTTTTTTTCGAAAATTTTCAGATTGTTATTATCAGGATTGATAGAAAAAACTCAAATAAATTTTTAACGTTATTTGTATTTTTGAAAACCACCGGAAACCCCCTCAAATCGACCCTCAAACTCTCAAATCAACCCAAAATCGGATGTTTGAGGACTCATTTGAAGGGGTTCCCGGTGGTTTCTAGGAAATTCAAATAGTGTTAAAAGTAGATATCAATTTTTACTATCAAACCTGATAAAATCTTGAGAAATTTTGATAAAATCACATTTTTCAAAAAGAAAAATTTCAACGTTGGAAAAAATTTGAAATTTTTTTTTTTGGAATTTGGGCTTTTTCGATACTTTGGGGCTCATTTTGAATGGTTTTTGAAAAATAAAAACAGTGTAAAAATATATTTAATCCTCTACTATCACTCCTGATAAAATTTGAAAAAAATCTGAAGAAAAAAAAAAATTTCAAATTTTTTTTTTGATTTGGAAAAAATTTGAAAAAAATTTTTTTTTTGGAATTTTCTAGATTCTTATCAGGATTGATAGAAAACGTTTAGAGCTAGATTAACCACTATTCAGATTTTTTAAAAATCATCGGGAACCCTTTCAAATGGTCCATCAAACAGCCGATTTTTGGACTTTTTCGAAGACCCCTAGATTCTAGTCCCCTAAACTTCCTTGCACTTTTCCAACTTTAAAAAGTGCAACAACGTCGACTAGACTGCCCTATAAAACACCTATAATTAGGATGACATTTCTCGCACATGTTTACAGCTGTGCTCAACGGAGCCAGACACCAAAATCTGATGTTTCGGGTTTTGGTTTGCACTTTCAAACGAGCACTTTTAGAAAAGTGCAGGCCCCAAACTCACGCAATAATAGACAACGCAATGAACGGCTTTGCAATAGTCGGCGTCTTCTCCTTCTTCTTCGTAACCCTCGGTTGTTCCGGAACGAGAGGAGTCTGAGGCGCGGCCGGATCCGCAATAAGTCCCTGATTAGCAGCCGCCAGAGCCTCCTGAGCAGCAGCTTCAGCGTCACGCTGTTGTTGATAACGTTCCTCTTGCCAGGTTTTGAACTTTTGGAGGAATAGAGGGACGGTGATGAATCTCTCGACGATTATGAGTAGACCGATGATGATCATTAGGTATGGGAGATTGGGTTGTGCCGGACAATTGGAGATGTTTATGGGGCCAACAAGGAGGAAATAGAGGCAGACAAAGCCGAGGAGGCCAGAGGAGACTTTGAAGGAGTTGGCTAAAACAAAAACTGTGCTAAAAAAGCTCATGGTAACACGAAAACTTACAAAGCATTCTCCAACGATCCTTGTTCGTCAAAGGCTCAAAATCGCCTTCCATTTTATTTTGGTTCTGAAGTATTGAAAATGTAACTGGTTAACCTTGAAAAGAACCCCAAACGGCAAAATCAATGTGGGTTGTTTGCGCAAAAGAACTCTGTCCGGTTGGGCGGGACAGATACTGATAAGACGAGACGAATGCGCAGCCCAAATATGCTGTTTTCCAGCAGAAACGAAACGGCTACGAGAAAAGAAGCGAGAAGAAAAACCGAGAGAAACGAAAAATTGGCGACAGAAAGGCCCGGGGAACAAAAACAACATCACGCGCCCAGACATGTAGACTGGCGGCGGAGGGCGCAGACACACAGAGACGTGGCGAGTTTGACGGAATACACGGGCGCCAGGCCGAGGGCCAAGTGTCTGCGTCTCTGAGGGGCAAAAGAGAAGAGAGGCGAAAAAACGGCAAAATGATCTCGGGCGGGATCGAACCGCCGACCTTCTGTGTGTTAGACAGATGTGATAACCACTACACCACGAGACCGATGGAATTGGGTGGCGCGGAGGGTGTAGAGGAGCGCGCGGGGGAAGAGAGTTTGGGGGGAAGCCGGGGAGTTGAGGAGT
>LR538066.1:232609-249046 GCA_900883565.2 Caenorhabditis panamensis | reverse complement strand
CCTTTGGAACTTTCCAGAAAACTTTGGTTCTCAAAGGTTTGAAGGTTAGAAGGGTGTTAGAATGGTTCAAGAGCCCCAAAGAATGTGAAAACAAAGTCACATTTCCTAATTTTTCAGCTTTTTCAGCATTTCTTCACTGTAATCAGTTGATAAACGCGTCGAAGCATGAAAAACAAGAAAATTAGCTGATGAATCTCTTGCTTGGTTGATTTTCTAGCTGAAAATAAGCTGAAAATGAAGCCGAAACTGGGTAAACAATGGCTACGTAATGGTTTCTCTTTGTTATCAGTTTTCTATGTATAATTAGGGGCTGGTAACCGGGGATTTCGAGTAATTTTCGCGTTGCTACAGGTTTTTAGATTTCTTAACCATACACCTCTCAACTTCCGCGTCGCCCGGCATCTCCCAACTTCCCGCGCCCTCCTGTACGCCATCCCGGCGCTGCAGCTCTTGGCCTGCTTAGTATAGTGGTTAGTACTCCACGTTGTGGCCGTGGCGACGCTGGTTCGATTCCAGCAGCAGGCATTTCATTTTTGCTTCTTCTCTTTTTACAGTTTTAATGTTTTTTATCATTTTTTATCAACTTTTTACACGAAAGATCGCATTTTCTTATAACAACAGAATGTACAAATACACATAATGCCCATTGAACTTGGGAGGAGAAGAACTGCGCAGTAAATGGCTGACGGATAGAAGACCAATGTGTCGCATTCATCAGAAGGGATGGATTTCAGCCAGAAAGCTCCAATTATAGCACTGAAAACCTAAATTTTAGAGAGAAATTTTCGTTTTTCACTCACTAAACCAGTAAAATGAGCCACATGAGGTCGACAGCGATTGGTCGGATTTTGAACTTTTTCTTTGCTTCTAAATAGGTTTTTAGACCTTCTAAGTCGTCATTCTTGGGTTTTTGATTAGTTTTTTTGAATTCTAAACGTGCAAATTCAAATTTCAGAGCAGTTGCTCTTTCTATAAATATAAAAGCTCCAACTATAATCATCCAAATCGGAATTCTCGGCTCCCCGGGACAATTGTTGATTTTCCAGGATCCAGTGATAATGAAAAATGTGGCAGTGATAAGGATTACGGTAGTTGTGAATATGGTACATCTTGCTGAAATTTTATTTTGAAAATTTGAAAAAAATGAAAAAAAACACTTTTTTTCGAACAAATTTTTTTTTCAAAAAACTTACGAAATTTCGGTGGATTTTGTAAATTTAGATTGCTCTCTGATTTTGGGGTGTGTAGGGCTTCAAGATCCAGTGCTTCTTCCATGTTTTCCAAAAAAGAAAGAATCGATAAAACAGATGATCAAAAATAGAAAAATTTAAGCGAATAGGAGCACGAGTTGATAAAACTGATAAGAAAACATCGCTTTTGATTCCAAATTCCACTTGCTGACAGTGCAAATGATAAGAAAACCCCTCCAATAAGTTCACTTTGTCACGCAAAAGAGAAAAAATGCAAAATGATCTCGGGCGGGATCGAACCGCCGACCTTCTGTGTGTTAGACAGATGTGATAACCACTACACCACGAGACCGATGGAAGTGAGGGGAGCGAAGGGCGTATAGGAGCGCGCGGTTTGTCGCTGGCAACTAGGTCGACAGCGGCCGGCAACCAGCGCGCTCCTATACGCCCTCCCGGCGCCTCGACTCTTGGCCTGCTTAGTATAGTGGTTAGTACTCCACGTTGTGGCCGTGGCGACGCTGGTTCGATTCCAGCAGCAGGCATTTCTTTTTTGCTTCTTCCCCTTGACCTATTTTCAATGTTCTTTTTGGTTTTTGAGGCTTCTAGAGTACCGCCGCATTCTGTTTTATAAAGTTTTATCGATTCTCTTCAAAATAATCAACAACAGTACAGCAAATAACGCAAAGAAAATGAACAATGAAGAAAAGAGCTAGTAAAAGAACAGAAAGAGAAACTGCGAAAATGGGATAGAGCACGAATTCTTCACATTTTGAATCTTTGAATTGCTCCTTTGAAAAGACTGTTGCGGTCCAGAAAAAGCCAACAATGGACAATCCAAAAATGCAAGCTCTAATTGACATTCGAAAAATTGTGATTAGAGCTGGCCTACTAAGCATTTTCTGTTCTTGGTAGGCCGCCCATCCATTGAAATCGTCTTTTCCCGGTCTTTTGAAGGACTTTTCAAATTGAAAAGCCCGAAAAACAATGATTCCACTGAAGATTTGCTCGAGGAGGAAAGCTGCTCCAATGATGACCATAAGGAATGGAAGTTTGGTGTCCGAGGAGCAATTTGAAGAGGTTCCGAGGATAAGGAAGGAGATGGAAATGGGGGTTAGGAGGATGATAAGCAGGAATTTGAAGTCTGGAAACAATCTTTTTTTTTGTTACGCAACATTTACTTTCTAGTTTGTAAGTACTAACACAAAAAAGTTTACGACCTGTTCAGTTGAGTCTAGTTGTCACAAACACATGTTAGTACCTATAACTATGGTCACGAGGAGTTTCAGCAAATTTGCAATAGGAAATTTGAAAATGTCAAAGAAAACTGATTGCTTTTCAATTGGATTTTCAGTTTCCTCTTGATGTTTCACCTTTTTCACACAGTTCTCGATTTGATCTTGAAAATCAAAGTTTTCAGTGTTATCAAAATGATCACAACACTTGTAAAATTTGCGAAGATTGCATCAACTCTACGAAAAACTATAAAATTGGGTAGGGAAGTGATGAAACCATTGATAACACTTGAGGCAAGAGTGAGCCAACTTCAAGCTTTGATATCTCAAAAGTGAAGAGAGATATAAAAAAGTTGTCAACTACAAAAATGTAGCTTAAATTAAGATAAACATTTTTGAAGTTGACAACTTTTTGATATCTTTTATGGTTCTCGAGATATAACGCAAAATGCAAGCGCGCCCCCATTGCCAGCTAGAAGTTTGTTAGTACCATAACTTCAACTTGCTATATCTAGAGAACAATAGGAGATGCTAAAAAGTTTACAATTACAAAAATGTAGCCCAATTTAAGGCAAACAACTTTGTAGTTGACAACTTTTAGATACCTTTTATGATTCTTGAGATGTAACGCAAAAACTTACAGTATCGAAAATCTCCTTCTTCTTCACATTTCTCCAGTACTGCTCCATTAGAAGTGCAGTTTTCTAATTTAGCGTCCATCTTTTACTTGTCAAAGCTGAAAAAACAAGGAAATTAAAAGGAAATCACGCATTACGCTATGAAAACTAAAGAAAACATAAAAAAGCCGCCGAGTCAAGGTGTGGGGTGGGTTGGCCTCGAGGAAAAAGAGTGTGACTGACTAGGAAAATAAAAATATTTGATCAGCCCCCTTCTAAACTGATAAGAGAGGTAGTAAAAGGGAAGGAACATTACATTCCAGACAAGTAAAACATAGGAATACATGGAAACATAGGTTACAATACCACATGACCATTTGTTCTGTAAACGATAGGTAGAGAGGAGTAGAGAGACCTGCGGAAGTTTGTTAGACACTGTGTTTACCTGTTAGAATGTGCTAGTGATAGTGATTAATGGATTAAAAATGATAGAATTGACTTAAAGGATCAAAACTTTTGATTCAAAAGCAGAAAAAGAGACGCTTTGGAAATCGACACAGGACTCTGCAGTGTTTCAAGAGAGAGGGCTAATAAAACGGGCTGTATCTCGAGAACGAAAATAGGTAGCAAAAATTGGTTAACTACAAAAATGAAGCTGAAAATGTGATAAACAAGTTTGTAGTAAATAACTTTTCTATATCTCTTTTGGTTCCAGAGATACAACGCAAAAACTAGCACTGGTCCACTGTTTGGTGGGTCCGGCCGCGAACTCGGTTTTTCAAGAGTCTTCAACGATTTTCTCTCGTGTTTGGGTTTTTATAAGTCCATAGTTCTATTTTTGATTATAAAAAGTCCTAGAACTAAAAAAAAAAACATCAAAGCGCTACTAACATAAGCAGAAAAACAAGCAAAAGGTCAGTCGGAATCAGTGGTGACGCATAGCTGGCGCGCCTAGATGGAAAACCACTGTATCTGAGGAAGTAAAAAAGATATCAAGAAAATGTCAACTACAAAAATGTGGCTGAGAATGTGATGAATAAATTTGTAGTTGACAACTTTTTGTTATCTCTTCTGGATCTCGAGATACAGTAAAAATCCCATGCACTTGCCAAACGTTATTGTGTTTCCATACACTTTCAGAAAACCGTCTATATCTCAAGATCCAATAGATATATCAAAAAGTTGTCAACTACAAAAACATAGCTATAAATATGACTAACACTTCTCTAGTTGACACCTTTTTGATTCCTCTTTTCCTAACTCCGATCTATGACGAGTTCCCCTAGTGTTCTTCCCTACTGATAACGCGTTCTTATCTCTGAATTCCTTCCCACGGCATTTCACTTCAAACAAACAATTCCTCACACATTTTGCTTTAAAAGACCTATCGGAACTTACAATTCTTGTCTACTCTTCAATTTTCCTATTCTCACTTACTTCTAACCATTGAATTTGCCTCTGAAAATGGCGAAAGAATGCGCTGCTCTTTGTGGACTTGGCTTGTGTTGCTGTGGACTCTGTAAGTGTCGATTTCTCAATGTTATACTTCAAAAATTTTACTTTTTAGACCTCTTTTTCAACTTCACAATCCCCCTCTATTTCCTGATCACTGGAATCGTACAAATCGATGGTTGTCCCACTGATTATAGACTTCCAATCTGGATGATAGTCTATGGAAGCTTTTTGCTGGCTGACAGGATTTTGGATCAACTTTTCGATTGTGTATACCCCAAAGATGAACAAGGCGTTTCAATGCGACCAGCTCATATTCAAAGTTTGACAGTTGGTATCAATATTTGTGAGATTGCCATGTAAGTTAGCGCCTAAACTGTGGACAAACTGCGACGTTTTTAGGTCCATTATTGGTTTGATCTGGACTGCAAAAATGCTCTCTGAAGGCTCCATGAGCTGCAATGGCTTTGTCTTCTGGCCCTCCTTCATTTTCTCAATTCTAGCTATCATCGGATTGTCTGCGAGTATCCTGTGCATTGTTTGTGTGTGTTTTGGAGTAATGGCTGCTGGAAATACGTTTACCAGATTGAGAAGGGTGTCTGTGTAACATGAAGTTTATGTTCCTTTACCTAATAAAATGAAAAACGAAACATTGTGAAACTCTGCAAACATGGTATTGCTATGTCTTAACATGAAAAAAAAAGAGTTCCTTTGATAACACAGTCTATTCATTCACAACCATCCATGTTGAGCGTGCCCCAGTTACTCTACATCATAAGGAAATTAACCTGTAAGGTCCAGTTCGATGCCACTAAAAATCGTAGGTTTTCATTAGCATTTCGACACTTCATAAGTCTCTATTTCCTCAGGTTATGGCAAGCTCGCACTCTCCTGGTATTTCCTAGCCAATGGAATCGGTCGATTTAATGAATGTCCTTCTGACCCACGTCTCACAATCTGGATGATAGTAATGGGATCTCTGATGCTGTTGGACTGGACTCAAGAACGTCTAGTTGCTTATTTGTGGCCTACTCGTGAAGGAGAAGATGTGCGGAATCCACTGGCAATCGTTTGGACGGACCTGTTTATCTACATTGAGTTTGCGCTGTAAGTTTTGCACCCTTAAATCCAGCAACGAAACCACTCTTCAGAACTATCCCTGGCTTCATTTGGACCGTTCAATTGTTTTTCATGGACTCCAGAATATGCGCGAAAAACGTTTTCTGGACGTCTTTCGTGTACTGCGTATTTCTTTTCACTCTTTTTTGTATCTTTACTCCACTGTCTTGTTATTATGTTCTGTGTCTTGCCCGGAACCGTCAGGCAACACAAGATCTGGTTACTAATGAGAATCCCGAAATTTGAATGTATTTCTTATCTTTGCAAAATTGTGAACTTGTGATAACAATCAATGAAAATTCGAATGAAAAGAAAACATTGCGAAATTGTGCAAACATGGTATTGCTATGTCTAAACATGAAAAATGAGTTCCTCTGATAACACAGTCTATTCATTCATAACACCTCAAGTGGCTTGTTGATTTGCCTCTTGCAGAATGAATGCCAACTTTGATGAGAACTGTAAGTTTTCCTTAGCATTTTGAGTTCTCACAAGTCGGTTTTTTTTTTAGTTCTAACAAAGGTCGCCATTTCCTGTTACTTTCTAACCATTGGAACCTTCAATGCATGTCTTTCTGACCCACGTCTCACAATCTGGATGACAGTAATAGGATCGGTGGTGATGTTTGACTGGCTTCAAAAGTGTTTTGTCGATTTTTTGTGGAGTTTTCGGTATTTTGATGTGGAGGAAGATCCGCGGGAACCGCAGATAGCAATCTTTGTAAACTGGATTCTCGTCTTTACTGAAGTTGCTCTGTTAGTTTTGCACCCGCACATCCAGCCGAATAACCTCTGTTCAGAACTATTCCTGGTTTGATTTGGACCATTCAGTTGTTCTCCATGGACTCCAGAGACTGTAGCAATTGGGTCTTTTGGTTTCCTTTCCTGTACTGTGCATTAATCTGTTTACTGCCCCTTGTGTGGTGTTTTTCGAAACTTCAAACCCGGTATGATGAGGGCAACACAAGTTCTGGTTACTCATGAGAATCCGGATGAATTGGTGTGATGCTGTTAACCATTAATAAAGCTTCTATATCTCAAGAACAAAAGGAGATAGCGAGAAAATGGCAATTAGAAAAATAAAGATGACATCATAACAATCACTTGTCTAGTTGACAACTTTTTGCTACCGAGCTTTCCAAGTAATAGAGTGTTTCGCAATGAGTCCCGTGTGTCAACAAACAAACTTGAACGTTTGCTCTCGCCGAACGAATTGTCACTTGTGATTGTCGACTCCCCATTCACTCTCTTGCTCAATTTGTCTAAAACAATGATAGAAGGATTAGGCACTGTTTTAGGAGCAATTGGATGTTGTAAGTCACCCTATCTTCACAAAGTTTTTGTTACATAGATTCAACTTCTTTTAGATTCAATCCTCAACATTATCATTCCCCTATACTTCATTATCACTGGAATCCTACAAATCGATGGATGTCCCGCTGACCCACACCTTCCAATCTGGATGATTGCTTTTGGAGCTTATCTGCTCGTTTATAAATCACTTCTCCTTACTTTCAACTTGTTGTATCCTGACGATGAACAAGGATTCTCCACAAAATCCGAGAAACTGGAAATTTTCATTATATGCCTTAAAATTGTCGATGCCATTTTGTAAGTTACGATACAGTTCTCCTTCTAATTCTTTGTTCCAGCTCTACTTACGGTATAGTCAGGACAATGGACTTGTTCGACATGGAGAATCCAATTTGCTCTGCCTTTGTTCCTTGGCCCTCTTTTTTCTTGTCAATGAGCATTTTTCTAATCGATATTATTTTCATTTTCTGCGCTGTTTTCCTTTGTTGCGGAGTAATAGCAACGTCAAGTTATAAGTTTGTCCGATTGAGATTGACGCCGTGATGTTTTGTTCAGTCAACTGATAAAAGCCTTCTTGAAATATCTTCTAATTGATTTCCAAACATCACGTGACCCCTCCAATCTAAAATTCATTTTTGTTTCCGTGACCGCTATCAAAACTTCAAAAAACACGTCAGCACAGATAAGAAATCGCTGATAACAGCTTTATTCCCGCAAATCTTCTTCTTCTCTGAAAAAATCGACGGAAATGCCAGAAGACAGTGTTATTCGAATGGATGACAATGTTAAAAACGACAACAGTCCGGATTCCGAGGAGCCGCCGCGTCTGAAAGCCGGATTCGACTTTGCCGCCGATCCAAATGAGGCATTGTTCTTTGCGCCACAAGTTGTGAGTTGGAGTGAGGGAAAAGGATAGGAAATGAGGTCGGGGCTTTCAGTACATCGCTCTCGGCATCATGGGCTTCATCTGTCTGTTCACGATCATTGTGATTGCGTGTGGAGGCATCTACTACTCTTCTGGATGTGTAAGACGAATCAGGAGATCTTTGAAACTTCACTTTTTCAGTTCATTTTTGCCATTCTCTTCGCCACTATCATCTTCGTTCCGGAACCCATGGGACACTGGATTCATTGGATTGTTCAGTGCATTTTCTGGGTTTGTAAAACAAGCGAGACATTTCAAAACATAGTAAACTTCAGATCTGCATCCCATTGGCTCTTCTCGGACACTTCATTCAGGTTGTCAGTGCTAATCAATTTTTGTTGATGGCCAAATTCTGGGCAGCTTACAAAGAAAGTGCGTCATCTTTTGCTTCACGATCGGAGTTCTTCCTGTTTCAGATGGCGAATCTTACTACAACGCCTACATCACCTGGACCTACGTGAACACCTGGGTCCTGATGTTCCCGTCGCTGATCAATGCTGCTCTGGTGCTCAGAATGACCATTTTTGCTTTTCAGAATCGTGGAGGATAGGGATTGAACTGCTATGTGACAGTTGACTGATAGAATGAAAGTTTTTGTGAATGAAGATTGAGATTTGCTTCGTTTTCTGGTTGTTTAGGAGCCTCACAACGAAAGTTCATCTTGATGCGTTGCTTTGGAGTGTCGTACTGAGCAGAAAACAAGGTCTTGGATGTCAAAAGTTAGTTTGAAGTGTCACAACCGCTTTCTCAAGATTTCTGGACGTTTCCTAGCTTCTTACTGATTTGAAAACAGGTTCTACATTGCATGGCGTCAATTTGACGTTTTGTACTGACTCCCCTCAACTTTCCAAACCTCAAAACGTGAACTACCACGTGAAAATGACCAATTTTCTAATCAGTAGATCTTATCAGCTTTTCCACGTCAACACTGATAAGAAATCACTGATTCCAACAAATCTACAACAACTCTCTTTATTCTCAACACTCAGCCCACCTCGACCATCCCGCAGATCTTCTTCTTCTCTGAAAAAATCGACGGAAATGCCAGAAGACACTGTTATTCGAATGGATGACAATGTCAAGAACGACAACAGTCCGGATTCCGAGGAACCGCCGCGTTTGAAAGCCGGATTCGACTTTGCCGCCGATCCAAATGAGGCGTTGTTCTTTGCGCCGCAAATTGTGAGTTTGGATGGGGAAATGGCTTGAAAAAGGGCTTTCAGTACATCGCTCTCGGCATCATGGGCTTCATCTGTCTGTTCACCCTCATTATGGTGATCATGACGCCGTACTTCTTCACGTTGGGATGTGTAAGTCAGCGAAGATTCCGTTTGAATGAGTGGAATCATCTTTTTTCAGTTCTTCTGGACCATCCTCTTCATCACCATCGTCTTCATTCCGCAACCCATGGGGCACTTCATTCACTGGATCTTTCAATGCATTTTCTGGGTCAGAAACAGCTATTTGGGCTACAATGAGCTGGTTTTTCAGATGTGCTTCCCTCTCATTCTCCTTGCAGTTTACATTGATGTTCAGGCAAACAAAGTTGGATACACGATTGGCGTTGGAATGAGAGGGAGCGGTATGTCGGATCTCAGCTACTCAGAAACATGTGTGTTTCAGATCCCTCCAAGTTCTTCACATGGGTCCACGTCTACACCTGGATCATGATGTTCCCGTCGCTGATCAACGCTGCCCTGGTGCTCAGAATGACCATCTTTGTGGTGCAGAATCGTGGAGGATAGGGATTGAACTGCTATGTGACAGCTGGCTGATAGAATGAACGTTTTTGTGAATGAAGATTGTGTTTTTGTATCATTTTGAAGTCTTGCTTTCTAGCTGCATTGTTTTGGAGTGTCTTACGAGCCCCCTTGTCTTTATGGTTCTTTTGGTAATTAGGGGCACTACAGTTTTTCTCAGGCAAAGCACTCTGGACCTTCTAGGTCCTCAATCTCCGTGTATGCAGGGCCGTTGTAGCAGATGACCTGAACCAAATCTAACGCATACACACACGCACAGAAAAACATACACGGCCTCCTCGAAAAACACACCAGATCGCCATTGTTTGCCAGTGTAATACGTTACTCATTTCTCCCCTTTTGCTAGTAGAGAATGTCTGCCATTACCTCTCCACATCGTCCGGATGCAATGAATCTTTGCTTTACGAATCCTCTGATCGTTCAGAAGATCCTGGACTATCACTCTCCTGACCCTTTGGAACAGGTGAAGTTTCGGCTCCTAAACAAGCGCTGCAACTTTGAAATCCTTCGTCAAATCCGAAAAACTCATAAGGAAATAGAGATCAAATACGCTATTGGGCGAAATGGGATGTTAGATGTGATAAAGCCAGTATTTTGGTTCTTTGTGAACAAGCATCTTACCAGTTGTCTTACTGTCACTGCGTTCTTCAGGTAAAACAAGAAAATAAACATAAATCAAAATGAAGGCTTCAGATTTCTAACCCAAGTCGCTGGAGTGAGGATTGAGGAGTTCCGGTGTGCCACTGATTTCTGTAGTTTTGCGAGAATTGAAGATCAGAAGATACTCCACGATTTGCTGATTCCACTGCTTATGCCACGTAGGTTCCTTCAAGCTAAATCCTGAACTAAATCTTGTTTTAGATAAACTGAAAGTGTTTACTGGGTTCGCGGACTTCTGTGCAAATGGTTGTATGGATTGTGAAGTGCATGCGGTTAGATGTGAAGAAGCTGACCTGCAGTTTGATGTGTTGAGGATTGGTTTTGCGGATAGGAAGAAGCATTTCAAGAAGTTGATTGTCACAGATTTGTAAGTTTTAAAAGTTTAGGAGCCTCACAACCTTTCAATGTTTCCAGACTACTCCAAAGAATCGCCGCTTACTGTTATTCGCAAGATCTTGCTGAAAACGAGACTCTATCAATCCTGGAATCCCTCGTCACCTCAAACATTAGCTGCGACCATCTTCAATTCGTCCTGAGCCATTATCTAATCCAGCACAACAGATCTATAGATTCCGCAATTCCATTGAAAGTTCTAACCAGAATACTGGATGTTTGGAAGCCGAAATCAATTGGGCTAGAGTTCCAGAGAAATGATGCTCACAAGAACTGGTGTGGACATTACAAGATCAGCACGTTTCGCTTTGACACTGGTCTGAAACTCTTCAACCAACACGCTTTTTCTGCGGTTGGGGATTGGAAACAAGTCGAAGTGGACTTGAAAGACTGTTGGGATTCGGATAAAGAAAATAGAGAACGATATTCAAGTTTCGAGAAGTTCGTAGACAATGTGAAAACGTTGTTTAGAACGGAACACTTGATTCTTCCGAGTTGGAAATGGCAAGAAGAATCCGCGCCTCGTCAAATCTTCAATCAAGAGGAGTTTTGGAAGTTGCTCAGGATTGTAATGAAACATGAACCTTTTCGGATCACTGTCAAGATACCCATCAACCCATGTATAAGACCTATGAGATTCGAGATCCCAGAAAGTTTTTACTATGAAAACATCAAGTTCCACTGTTCTGTTTCTGTTGTTCCAAATCCTAAAAGTTCATCCGAGTCCCTTGGTCATAACCGTATTGTGAAAGTGTTCTGTATCACAGATAGAGAGGGAAAATTCAAGTTGGATTTGGAATTCTCTGTTTGCAAACCGGAATTGGCTACTGCTGTGAAGAAAAACAAATGGAGGATGAAAAAAGGATTCTTGAAGCATTTTTTATGAATTTTCTTTCTCTTTCTCTGTGACTGTTTTGGTTTTGTCAATAAAGTCTAACAAGATGGCCTAGAAACGTCTTTTTTTTAATTTGGCAGTGTCTAGGCCACCGGGTCAATAGACTCGTTTACTTGTTCACTCTCCCTCATTCATATTGCCCTTTGCTAGACATTGTCAATCCCAACCCAAAATGTCTGATCGTTGTTTCAACAACTCCCTTATTCTCCAGACCATCCTAAACATTGGATTTCAAGAGAAAGCTGAATACTACATTGACCCCAGAGAACACTTTAAACTTCGGGTAAACTTTCCTCTTCTGTACCTTCTAGTTCTCTTCAAATTTCAGCTTGTAAACAAGCGCTTCAATACCGAATATCTGCACTGGGTTCGAAAAAGGCATAGAAAGATAGACATCAAATACCACTATCCATCTGAGGAGCAGGGATCAAACTTTTTTGTGAATGTTCATCGCACGGATAGCAAGAAGGCGCCCGGTTTTTTCAAGTTTCTAACCGACGTTGCTCAAGTAAAAATCGAAGAGTGTCGTCTAGTATCCACTATATGTTACTCTGATAGCATCAGTGAACAACAAATGCTTCACGACCTAATAATGCCAATCCTGAGAAACTGTAGGTTTTTTAGTGCGTAATATGAATCGACGTGTTATTTCAGATGAACTCAAAGTGTTTACGGGATTCGCGGACTTTTGTGAACATGGTTGTATGGATTGTGAGGTGCATACTGGCGAGTGTGAGGAAGCAGACTTTCAGTTCAATGTGTTGATTGGTTTTGCGAAGAGAAGAAAGCATTTCAAGAAGTTGATTGTCACAAGCTTGTAAGTAGCAAAAATGATGATTCACTTTCACTTCCCAATTCACTAATTCCAGACTAATCCGGAACATAGCAATCTACTGTACAAGTCTTTCAAACACTAAAGAACAATGTATGGAAGTGCTGGCATCCCTCATCACCTCTAACATCTCCTGCGATCATCTTCAGTTCGCTCTGGACGGTGTCCTAATCCACCTGTATCCATGGGACCGCGAAGTACTCCCAATAGAACCTGCGATACCACTGGAGGTGCTAACCAGGATCCTTGAGGCCTGGAAGCCAAAGTCCATTGATCTCAAGTTTCATAGCAATGCGACTAACAATCGGTGCTCCGGGCCCTGGGTGGAAAAGGGGCTTTTCAGTGAGTTCCGATTCGACACTGATCCCCAGCTCTTCTGTCAGAACTTTCTGGCTCACACCGGTTTCTCATTCGAGAAAGCCGAGGTGAACGTGGAGAGCTGTCTTCCAGTTCCGGACGATGACGAGGGTGCAGATTTCTCACGGTTTGTAGAGAATGTTAGAACGCTGTTTCCAACAGATCATTTGGTGTTGTCAAATTACCAACTGATGTACAACAACATGTTTTATCGGACCTTTAATCATACTGAACTTGAAAAGATGCTTGAACTGGCGGCGACACCGAAACCTTTCCGAATCACAGCAAAGATTGCCGTTTGGACATTATATGGATTTGAGATACCAGACACTTTTCATTCTTGGAGCAAACAACGATTCCACTGTTCGGTATGCCCATCCTCAAAGACTCTGACTACAGCTGTGGACGTTTTTCCCGGTGTGAGCGTTTTGGAGTTTGTTGGCAAGACGTTCCGGATCACAGATGACAGTGGAAAGTTCCAGCTAGATTTAGAGATTTATGTGGGAGTATATGATTTTGAAATGGCACAGAAAACAGAAAACGAGAAGGACGATCTGAAGAAAGGATTCTTGAAGCATTTTTTGTAAATGTTCTTTCTCTTTCTTTTTGTACAATTTGATTGTGTAATTTGTCAATAAAGTCTAACACATCCAAGATGACCTAGAAACATCTTTTTTTGAATTTGGCAGTGTCTAGGCCACCGTCTCCTCATTCGTTCACATTGCCCTTTGCTAGACATTGACAGACCCAAAATGTCTACCACCACCTCTCCAAACACCCCGATGAATCTTTGCTTCAACAACTCCCTCATTCTCCAGACTATCTTCAAATTTGGATTCCGTAAGAGTGTTGAATACTGCAGTAATCCCATGACACATTCAAAACTTCGAGTAAGTTTTCGTTTCTCAAATTTTCAACGTTTCTTCTGATTTCCAGCTAGTCAACAAGCGATTCAATGCCGAGTATCTTCACTTTGTGCGAAAAACTCATAAAAAGATAGAAATCCGATACGAACATCCCTACGAGGAGCATGGATCGAGGTTTCTAGTGAACAGCCACTCCACGAATAGTAAGAAAGCGCCGGGGTTGTTCAGGTTTCTAACCGAAGTCGCTCAAGTGAAAGTGGAGGAGTTTCGGCTAGCGACCAGTTTTTATTGGCCTTCTAGCATCACAGAACAGCAATCGCTTCACGACCTAGTGATATTATTCCTGAGAGATCGTGAGTTTTCCAGTGCTCTTTCTTAAACCAAGATTTGCTTTAGATAACCCAAAAGTGTTTACTGGGTTTGCGGACTTTTGTGAGCATGGTTGTATGGATTGTGAGGTGCATGCAGTTAGATGTGAAGAAGCAGACCTTCAGTTTGATGTGTTGAGACTTGGTTTTGCGAATAGAAGAAAACATTTCAAGAAGTTGATGATCACAAGCTTGTAAGTAGCAAAAATGATGATTAACTTTTACTTCCCAATTCACTTATTCCAGACTAATCCGGCACATAGCAATCTACTGTACAAGTCTTTCAAACACAAAAGAACAGTGTCTGGAAGTTTTGTCATCCCTCATCACCTCCAACATCTCTTGCGACCATCTTCAGTTCGCTCTGGACGGTGTCCTAATCCATCAATCACAATGGGGCCGCGAAAATTTCCAAACAGAGCCTGTGATACCATTGGAGGTGCTAACCAGGATCCTCGAGGTCTGGAAGCCAAAGTCCATTGATCTCAAGTTTCATAGCTATAGGGCTAACAATCGGTGCCCGGGGCCCTGGGTGGAAAATAGCTTTTTCAGTGGGTTCCGATTCGACACCGATCCTCAGGTGTTCCGTCAAAACTTCTTAGCTCACACCGGTTTCTTATTCGAAAAAGTCGAGGTAGACGTGGATGACTGTAGTCCACTCAGTGACGGCGGAGAGCCTTCAGATTTTGCGCGTTTCGTGGAAAATGTCAGAACTTTGTTTCCAACAGATTATTTGGTATTGGCAAGTTATGAACTGGTTTATGACAACACTTTTTATCGAGAATTTGGTCGATCAGTGCTTGAACACATGCTTCAACTCGCAGCAACACCACAACCATTCCGTATCACCGTGCAGATTGCGGTAGGGAGCAACGATGGATTCGAGATTCCAGAAACCTTTTTTTCTGGGAACAGACGATTCCATTGTTCGGCCCCAACCTCAGAGACTATAAGAGCCTCTGTGGTTTCTTACCCCGATTTGTCCTTTTTTGAATACATTGGAAAAACGTTGCGGATCACAGATGACAGAGGAAAGTTCCAGCTGGATTTAGAGATTTATGTGGGAGAAGATGAATTCGAAAGGGCACAAAAAACAGAAGAACAAATAGACTATTTGAAGAAAGGATTCTTTAAGCATTTTTTGTAAACGTTCTTTCTTCTTCTTCTTTCTTCGATACAAATCCAATTTGAGATTCGTCAATAAAGTCTAACACATCCAAGATGACCTAGAAACATCTTTTTTTGAATTGGGCAGTGTCTAGGCCACAGGGTCTATCGACCCGTTTACCTGTTTCCTCTCTTCTCATTTGTTCTTATTGTCCTTTGCAAGACATTGACAGACCCAGAATGTCTGATCGTTGTTTCAACTCGAGAGATCTTTGCCTAAAGAATTCTCTGCTCCTTCAAAAGATTTTCGGCTTTCTCACAAAGAACGCGATTGATAACCTACAACTGAGAGTAAGTTTGAATTAGGCCGTATTATTATGATCTGTATTTTTCAGTTAGTCAACAAAACGTTCAATTCGGAGTATTTGCGTACGATTCGGAAGTCGCATCGTGAAGTTCATATGGTTAACTATGGCGTTATTGGCGAAGTGACAATCAACAATCGCATAGTTCAATTAACCTGGTTATCTGAGTACATCAAGTGAGTTCTAGAAAGGAAGCATTATTGTAACTTCTATAACTTGAGATTCCTTGCCAACGTTGCTTATGTACAAGTGGAAAAGCTACGTATAACTGGGTCATGGAAAAACTTGAGTGATAGCATAAAGCAGTCGATCCATAGAGATATTGTGAATACTTTATTGAACAATCGTAAGTTTTCTTCCGCAACGGATTCCACGTTCAATAAATCATCTTTAGAAACTCCGAAAGTGCTGATTGGAGTCGCCGAGTTTTGTGAATTTGGATGCGAGGACTGCAAAAGACTGGTGCAGCAAAACCAAGAATACGGACCACTTCAGTACGGCATTTTACGCGACGTTTTGAACAAGCGGAGCTATCATTTCAAAACACTGATCGTATCTGTGCCCCTTCTATTCAAAATTGCTGTGATGAGCACTGTAACCGTCGATACTCGCGAAGAATGCATGGAAATGATGAAATCAATAATCACAGCGACTATCTCTTGCGATAATCTGCAATTTGTGTTTTTTGATGCTCCAAATCAAGCACTTCCATTGGAGGTTATAACGGAGATGTTAAGAGTGTGGAAAGTGAAATCGGTGGGAATTGGTTTCAATTTGAGACAGTCAGAGATCATCTGCTCATCCTCCTGGACTCAAAAACAACTTTTCACCGAATTCCGATACAATGACAATTACGAAAACATCAAACAGTCAAGTATTTGTTTGGAACATGTGGAACTTTCCATTGAAAGAACCGAATATAACCCCTTCTCTGTAAGGGTGGAGCATGGTCATAGTGGTGCGTGCCTTAGGGGTTCAAAATGCAG
>LR538066.1:196895-231308 GCA_900883565.2 Caenorhabditis panamensis | reverse complement strand
GGTATCATGATAAGGGGGTCTCATGACCCAAAATTGTGCATAGGAGTTACCAAAGACTCATACTACACCGCCAACAACAAATTAGCCCCTAAGGCACGCAATGCTCAAGTCTTACGGAGAACGTGTTATATGCGACTTCTGTCATTTTCGGACCAAATCGTGAATTTGACAACTTTTTCTCCAATATTCGACGAGTTTTCCCTGCAGAAAAGTACTACGCGAACAACTATCGCATGTCCGATTCGCTGTACAGTACATATGCTGGAAATTTGAACATGAAAGTTCTGGAGAAAATCATAAGAACGGTTTGGACAGACGAAAGTTTGCCGGGTCACCGAGTCATTGTTCGGTTTCGCCCTTATTTGGATGGTAGTGATTTGAAGTTCGATTTTCCTGAAACTATTCATCTTGACGGGGAAACATTTTTGTGTGAGATTATGTCAACGAAAATTGAATACCATCATGAATGTTTGAAAGAATTTCCAAGTGACGATGGGAAATTTGATGAAACTGAGGTTGTGACGCACGTTGCGAGGAGTGTTCGTGTAACTGAACAGTCGGAAAATTATGTTCTTGACTTGGAAATCTATGTGGACAAGGAGGCATTGAAAGAGAAGGAAGAGCTGATTCATGGCAAAGAAAAATGCTTTTTGAAATTATTCTGAAAAAATTTCTGTTTATACTCATCTCTCTTTGAAACTGAATTATCAACTCATCATCATCATTATCATTTTTGTGAATAAATAAAATTTTATAACATCCTTACGGACTCTGTTTGTCTGTTTGCCCGCCACCAGAAAATTTTGCAAGTTGCATATCGCCGTTTTTGGACTCGGTTACCGTCACCCAGAGAGTACAAGGATACTCATAGATTTATCTACCGATCTGTATCTAAAAAACTACATCTCTCGATTTGCCAATACATCGCAGTATTGCACGGGAGATAACGGCAGAACAAGATTCATTCGCCATTACATTCAATCGCACCCAAAATGTCTGTTTCCGCGTTTCCAAAAACCCCTATGAACCAATGCTTTGAGAATTCTCTAATTCTTCAAAAGATTCTGCACTTCACATCTCCCCAACATTCCGTTCGATATTTAGAGTTACGAGTAAGTGTTTTGTGTTCTTATGTAAGAAAATCGGTCCAAAAACGAGAAAATCCTCGAAAAATCTACCAAACTACAGTATCCCCGACTTTAAAGGCGCATGACTGAAATCACTTGGCGGGTCTCGCCACGAAATCAGTTTTTCGCTGTTTTCTCAATTTGAAACCGATTTCTTCAAAAATTTTTTTATTAACTCGAATAGAATAGAAGATTTAAAACCGATTGATAATCAGTTCAACCAAAACTGTTCAGTTTTTCAGCTAAAATTTTCAGATTTCGTGTTTTTGGCTGAAAAATTACAAAAATGAGTGAATCGCAATGAAAAACTCAATAATTCTGGTCGAATGAACTGTTTCTACGTTTCAAATTATTTTTTCTATCCATTTTCATCAGAAAAAATTTAAAAAAAGTTGGTCCGGAAACGAGAAAACAGCAAAAAACCGATTTCGTGGCGAGGCCCGACGAGGGCCACTTCGATTGTTTTCATTTTTCATATTCCAGCTCATCAACAAACTTTTCAACGCCGAGTTCTTGTATAGGATTCGAAGAACGCATCGAAAGATTAGTTTCGATTTTCGCGAAAATCCTAGAGGTGCGTCAAAGATGGCAAAAAATCACGACACGTTTTGGTTTCTTGTTAATCTGCACAGGACGAATATTGATCGTGCTCAAGAATACTTCCAGTGAGTTTTGTATTCCAAACCTTTAAAAATACTGTTTTTCCAGGTTTCTAGTTAGAGTTGCGGGCGTGAAGATCTCCGAAGTTAGATGTGGAGATTTTCGACCGAGGGAAAAGCAAATGCACAGACTTCACGACGTGATGATGCAGTCTTTGCTTTTGAACCGTAAATTTTTTCGATTTGTTTGTTTCCATTCTTTCTAAATGACTTGTTTCAGAGAGTCTAACGGTTTTTACTGGCGTGGCAGAACTTTGCAAAGACGGGTGTTCCGGTTGTAACGCGCAGGTTTTCGGATGCGAGGAGTTAGATCTACAGTTTGAGGTTCTCAAAAATTGTTTTACCGAGAGGAAGAAGCATTTTAAGAAGTTGATTGTTACAGATTTGTAAGTTTTTAGTTAGATGAATGTTAGATGAAAATACCAACAGTTGATTGCTTGACTTTTCCAGATTGATTCGAACCATAGCAATTGATTGTTCAAACAATTCGGGATCTCAAGAACAATGTCTAGAAGCTCTGAATCTCCTGATCACTCCCAATATAAGTTGTGATACACTCCATTTTGTTCTGAACGATCGGACATTGATTGAGAGGAAAGGTGGATACACTCTTCCGCTGGAAGTTCTCACACTTATGAGAGATGTCTGGCTGAGAAGGACAGAGAATTGGAAGGAGAAGTCGATTGCACTGAACTTTCCGGTCGTTTACATGGCAACAGAGTCCTCTTCTCAGTGGTCTTGGAAAAACTATTTCACAGAGTTCCGATTTGATTGGGAGCATCAAAGAATTCCAAAGAGTCAACATGTATTTGCTCAAGTGGATATCAACTTTAAAGTTTACCTACAATTTATACCGGCACAATTGGGAAACTTCGACGTCCTCATCGCCAATTTAAGGAGGCTGTTTCCGACGCAAAACGTGTTTTTCAATGATCACACTCAACCGAGAAGAACCCATTTGGGAGTGATTAGCCAGGACGTATTCCAAAGAATGTTGCAAGCGGTGTGGGGCCAAGAAGCGATCAGAGGCCCTGTCGTTCTCACTAATAGGTTATCTATCAATCTATTAAAGCCTTCTATCGATATTTTGGAACATCTGCAGTTTGGGCGAACACAGCTGCAGATGTCAGTTTCGAAATTAGATGGTATCTGCTATGAAAAAACAGAATACGATGGCGAATTCCCTGAAGTTCGTTTAATTGAAAGACCTCTTCGAATATTTACAATCACTGACAACAATAAATGCTCGGGCTCGAAATTGAAGTTAGAGGTCTATGCGGACAAACGACAGTTGCCAGAAGTAATGCAAAAAGAACAAGTGGATAACGGTTTTTTGAAGTACTTTTTGTAACTGCTTTACGACAACATTTATAAAGTTTCTTGTTCATAAATCTTATCACTTCTCATGTTCAAAACAAATATCAAAAGCGACTAAAGAGAACACAAAAATGGAGAAGAGCAGACTAGGAATCACTAGAATTGGGCTGCATTGTTGGGGGTCTGCTAGCATTGCGTTGAGGGTTAGACCGAAGAGAAGGAAGGTTCTGGAAACAGTATCAACCTGTTAGATTCTGCTATATCTCAAGAAGAAATGAAGTTAGCAAAAAGTTTTCAACTAACAAAATGATCCTCTTTTTATTTTACACATTTTACTAGTTGACAACTTTTTCATATCTCTTTTTGTTCCCGAGTTATCACTAGAAATAGCGCCACCCCACAAGAACTGAACTCACCCAATCTTCATAAACCTCCACATTCCCGGAAGGTCCCAATGGTGCCAAATCCACCAAGCTGTCATCATTCCAATAACATAAACAGGTAGAAAAGGTTCCGAGGCACATTTTTTCAAATTCCAGATTGCAATTGAGTAAATCGCGAGTTTCAAGAGCATTCCGGGATAGGGACCATTGGGGAAATGTGCTAGATACTGTTGAAAGATTGGAGGGGCTGGGCGGGTTCGTAGTTTGTGCAGGTGCACTGAAAATTATATCAATCGATGGAGAATTTTATAAGGAACATTTTTGTAGTTGACAACTTTTTGATATCTCTTTTGGTTTTTGAGTTATGGAGCGATTTACCTGACTTGGCATTTTTTAGTTATAACTCAACAATGAATAGAGCTTTCAAAAAGCTGTCAACTGATGAAATATTCCTTATACTTTGTACTTTAAAACAGTGATAATGTTGAATTTATAAACCCCTTCTATACCTTTCAAAAGCCTCTCCATTTGCGATTCCTCCATCATCATAAAATCGCCATCTCTGATAACTTCCAAATCTGGGATTTCTTTGAGATACTCCAAAACGATTTCTTGATCAAATAGCTCTTCAGGAATGTACATAGTTACAAAAATAACGTTTAAAACCAGCTTTTTATGTCAAAAAAACAAGAGAAATGAGTCACAATAGAAGAGGCTTCTGGAAAAAGAAACAGGAAACAAAAAACACAAAGATGACAAACTTTTATTATAATTTTTGTTTCATACGTCCAACTATACTGTACCCGATTGAAAATAGATAAAAACTATTAGATCAATGTCCTCCTCCTTCAAAAACATTTTCAAACCATCCAAGAGAGAAAATCAGCAGAAATCCAATAGTGAAGCCCGAGATTTGAAAGATGGCAGTTATCATCCAATGGTCGACCATCATGGATTCGTGTTTGAGGTGGGAAAGCTGAAAATTTTTGCATAAAAAAGGAAATTTTGTGTAGATCATTTTATCAGTTGACCACTTTTTGAAAGCTTCAGTCATTTTTGAATTATGAAGTCAAAAACGAAAGGTCCAAATTTTGGACTCCAAAATAAAGGACTGAAAATATGAATCTTGTGATAACTCGAGATTCAAAAGAGATAACAAAAAGTTGTCAACTGATAAAATGTTTAAAATAAAGTAAGGATTATTTTATCAGTTGACAACTTCTTGCTAGCATTGCTCATTCTTGAGTTATAACCCTTTGAACTCACCATATCCACCCAAGCAACATACAAAAACATGCCAGCAGTCACCGCCAACAACACCGTCTCCACATTCTTATCTTTCCCCAAAAATATCGAAATAAACAGTCCAGCATATGCAGTAAGGGCAGAGAGCAAGTTGAGCACTAGAGCTCTACACATGGAGAGTCCCGAGTCGATGAGCACTGCGAGGTCTCCAATTTCATGGGGAAGTTCGTGGCAGACGACGGCGACAGTTGTGATGAAGCCGAGTTTCAGGGAAATCATGAAGGAGGCGCCGATTGCGATGCCGTCGACCAGGTTGTGCAGACCGTCGCCGAACAGGATTATGAGGGCGCGGGGCTGAAGAAAAATGTTTGAATTTTTTTTTCGGCTGACAAAATTTTGACAAAAAAAAAATTTTCTCGAATTTTTTAGATTCTTATCAGGATCCTTTTGAAGGGTTCCCAGTGATTTTTAGAAAAATTAAATAGTGCTGAATTTTAATCTGCATTTTTACTATCAAACCTGACAACTCTAGAAAATTTTTGAGAAAAAAAATTCAAAAAATTTTTTTGAAAAACATTTTTTTTCCAATTTTCCAGATTCTTATCAGGATTCTTTTAAAGGGTTTCTGGTGGTTTAAAAAATTCAAATAATGTTTAGAACATATCTCAATTTTTATAATCAAGTCCGATAAAAATTTTGAAAAATTCTGGAGAAAAAAAAATTTGTTCATAAAAATTTTTTTTTCAGGTTGGAAAAATTTGGAAAAAAAAATTCGAAATTTTTTTTTCTGGAAGCTTTTAGAATTTTGTCAGGATTAAAAGAAAAAGTTTCGATTTATTTTTTGCACTATTTGGATCTATTCAAAACCACCGAGAACCCCTTCAAATAGGCCCTCAAACATCCGAATTTGGGCTTTTTTCGAGACTTCGAACCAAAGTTTGAGGCTCTAAAACTGCTTTTTGAAAGCGTTTTTGCAAAAACCAGATACAGATTTGAAATCAGCGTGTCAAAATCTATCAATTGACATCATAATAAGTATTTTTTCAAATCAAAAAAAAATTCGGTCCCACCTTCAACCCACAAATCTCTGCTCCCTCCTCATCATTCTCTCTCAAATTGACCAACTCGTGTCCAGCAAGTCTTCTCTGCGTCTCTCCCTCATTATTGTTCTCTTCACTTATAGAAATCGAGGAAAGCGATGAGGCAGAGTGCGACGGAACGGCTTTTGGAGAGGTTGTTGATTTGGTTGGCGAGGAGCAGTAGTGCTGGAAGTGGGTAGATGAGATTATCGGACAATGGGTTGCGTTTTTTACGATTTTCTCGCTGCTCAGAAGTGGTAGCAAAAAGTTGTCAACTAATGAATTGTAGCGCGGAAAATTTTCTATCTTTAGATATGTTATTCCTAATTTTTCGACAAGTTTCTGATTTTTAAAAATAGTTCAAAATACCAATGAAAACTCACAAAATGCATTTTCCGGTAGAACATGAAGAACTCGACAAAGTAGAGAATATAGATTGATAACACTATCACTGATAGGTTTAAAAGTGTCCTGCGGGAGTGTGTAATCGTATTCCACTAAAAAGCAAAATTTTAAAAAACTACAGTAACCCATTTTTCCTACCGTAATCTCTTCATGATGATGATGATGGTGAGGTCCCTCCGTCGCATTGTTATGTTCGTCGGAACCATTCGATTCTCCATGATTGTGGACTCCCATGACCTGTAAACAACGGAGAATCGTCATCAAAAAAGAGAAAAACACAAAAAACAAATGAAAAATTCCTCGAGGATGAGCCATTTTTCGGGTAATTATTGATAAGGACGAGTGGGAAAATGTTCAAATTTTCAGCGCTTTGTCTCAATTTTTTAAAGATAGAGATCTTGTGTAACAAACCTGCGGAATAATGTGAAGAATAGCATCGGAGCTCAATGTGGAGACGGCCATGGCGAGGAAGAAGTGGAGCCATCTGGAAAAAAAACTCTCAAAGTTTTCGATCGAAAAAATCCCAAGTTTCAATGTTGGAGGACTTATTTGAGTAACTTTTAGAGCTTTTCAGTAGGTTTTGAAATTTGTTCTGAACAGTTTATAATTGGAACTATTGTTTTCAATTGTTTTTTTTTTCAAAAATTCAGGAAAAAAATTTTTTCGGAAAATTTTTTTTTTTCAAAAAGTTGAAATTTTTTTTTCCAAATTGCACAAAACTTGTTTTAACTAAAAGCTAATTGTGCTATTTTTAAAACACTATTCAAAACTTTCTCTAAGGCTCTGTAAAGCTCGAAAAATGATCCTGAAACATCAAGATTTGGAAGCCAAAAAGATCGGAAAAATTCAGAAATTCGATGTTTGAGACCTTATTTCAGTATCTTTCAGAGTTTTTCAGTAAATATTAAAATTTGTTTTAGACATTTTGACACCTAAATAACCCTTTTCAAGCTGAAAAATTCACAAAAAAAAATTTCGAAAAAAATTTTTTTTTTTTTAAGTTGAAAATTTTTTTTTTCAAATTTTACACAAATCTTGCTTTAACTAATAGAACTGATCATGCGCTACTAAAAACACTATTCAACATTGTTCAAAAGGCTCTGTAAAGCTCAAAAATGGTCCAGAAACATCAAAAGTTGGGATTTTTCAGGATTTTGAGAGCGAGAGAAAAATTTCATGTTATAAAACATTCAAACAAGGTAAATCTAGATAAATTACGCTCACCTATGCTTAGTATCCTTCTTCAACAACGGTCCAATCACCGCTCCACCCAATGACAACAAACTGACGACAGTGACACTTATCACTCCATAAGTCATAACTTCCCATTCTTCCGGCTTTTCAGTAGATTTCATAGTTAGAATGAATGTTTCTGAAAGCCTCCAATAGCTGTTATCAAAGCCGGACTAGGAAATGCCGGAAAATGACCGATAGGAACTGTCCAAATAGAGAGAGAAAAGAGACGCAGAGAGCGAAAGAGGAGATATCAAATATCAGGTGTTTCGGCGGAGGAATTTCCGGTTTTCTCGTTTTCTTTCGGGGTAATTTGGATCATTATAGAAAGCAACTTTAGAAGTGCAAAAGGTCAAGAAATTGTAATCGAATCAATTAGATTTTGATTGAAACGACAACGACGAATCAAACTACGATTGTCCAAAAAGAAGTGAAACTGAAAAGAACTGGTTTTGGAACACTCACCGATTGTTAGCTTTGTACTATACAAATTTGGAAAAGACCCGGAAGTTGTCAAAAAGAAATAGAATTGAAAAATGATAAAAAACTGTGTAAATTATAAAGGGCTACACGTTTTTCGAATCCTTTATTCTTATCATGTTCACAAAAAGTGCAAAATCAAGGAGAAAAAAGCCAAGAACATGTAGTTCTTCACACCAGAGTTAACACCAGTGGATCCTTCCACAACCTCCTCTTTTGGTGGTTCTTTTGTTGGTTTGTGGACCTTCACCTTCAACTGAAGCTCTTTTGTGATATCTCGACTGCGAAAGTCCGTAATGGAATGGGTTGTTTGTGTAAATGTGTCCCAGTTCTTCCAGGTGTTCCTGAACACAGAATTTACAGTCAGGAACGTATAGAAAATGAGCGAAAACCATCAAAAAACAAGCTATTACTGCGGTCGCGCGAAGTGGCCCTCGGCGGGTCTTGCCACGAAATCTGTTTTTTGCTGTTTGCTCCTTTTTGGACCAACTTTTTTGAATTTTTTCTGATGAAAACAGATAGAAAAAAGAATTTGGAACCTAGAAATAGTTCATTCGACCAGAATTTTTGAGTTTTTCATTGCGACTTACTCATTTTTGTAATTTTTCAGCAGAAAACACGAAATCTGAAAATTTTAGCTGAAAAACTGAACAGTTTTGGTTGAATTGACTATCAACCGGTTTCAAATTCTCTATTCTATCCGAATTCATTTTGAAAATTCAAAAAAATCGGTTCAAAATCGAGAAAACAGCAAAAAAAATTGATTTCGTGGCGAGACCCGTTGACTAAAAACGGCATGCGCCTTTAAACTCTACCGTACTCTGTTTTTCAATTTTTTCGAAATTCGCTCATTTTTTGGACTTTGTTTTCTCCAATTTTTGTCAAAAATGTCAAAAAACAAGCTACAGTCAGAAGAAAAACTCACGCTGGTCCCAAAACACACGTTTTGTCCATCTTGTACACAGTACCCGTCTTGCTATCCTCCTCGAAACTCTTCAAAGCGCACGTTCCACTGATCCTAGCACATCCAATCTTGCTCTGCGCCGAATTGAACAGCTCCAATGAGAATAGACTGGTCTTCATGAGCTTTGGAGTGAGTTTCGCCGCCAAATCGTCAATATCCTTCTGTTTTTCACTCTGTCCCACATTCCACTTCCGAGCCGTATGATCATAGACAACGAATAGAAGATAGTCAATGCTGGGCGGTGGAGCATCCGCGAAGACACGATAGTCGGGGCCAGGCTTCAACTTTTCACATTCGGTTGGCATGGATCTGGCAATCTTCACGAGTTCTGGATCCCAGACCTGATAGTGAAACCAAACATCTAGAAAATGTTCGGTATTCTCTTACCAAATCAGGCATGGCGACTCCCGAGCGGTTGGCAACTCTCTGTCGCAATCCATTGATTCTCGACAGGTTTGGCGGTTCGTACTCCTCATCTGCTTGGACTCTGTGGATGGTCCAAACCATCAAAACCAAAAGGATTCGAATCATGATAAGCAATGAAAATAAAGGATGACAAAACTATGATATAGTATCAGTATTACTGATAACATAATTAGGGCATTGGATCAGGATCACGGAAGATCTCCAAAAATAAACCTACCGTATTCTTGTCATTCAATATCTTATTTACCCGATCCCCTTCCAACTTCCAAAAGTGTCCCAGATGACGTTCCCCCTTCCATACTACATGACGTCTTCTCTCACCCCGCTTCCACTTTAATCTCAACCAATCCATCACCCCTGAAACCGATACTTTACGCCTCTTCTCCCCCCAGCTCTTCCCCTAATTATTTCGTCACCCCGGCGGCTCTGGTCTCCGCCCCTCTCTTAGAAATGCGATCTGGGGGCGGAGCGTCTTGAAGAGCAATAGAAGGGGGTCCATTTCGACGCCTTCTCACTTTACGCGCATTCACTGCTCTACTGGTGACTGTGCCCCAACAAAACTAAATCTTGAGTCGAGATGAACGTTCTTTTGCTTTTTGGTAAGTCGGTGGAGGGGTGCAAAAAAGAAATGCCTGCTGCTGGAATCGAACCAGCGTCGCCACGGCCACAACGTGGAGTACTAACCACTATACTAAGCAGGCCAAGAGCGTCGGCGCTGGGAGGGCGTATAGGATAATGCGGGTGGCGGGCGTCCACGGGGAATCGGGTTAACAGGTGGCATAGTGCTTTATTATCAAAAGTTTTGTGAAAAAACGGAAAAGTGATGGTTTCCAGCCCTCTGCACCATAATCGCAGCTGCCTCTCCACTCTGGTTTGATGAGGAAGAGCCGTCGCCTTCGATGAACTGGAGAAACGGAAACGGTCAAGGAGGATTCCGAGTGATGGCCAATAACCAACGTAAGTGATGTGACTAATCCAGATATCATGTCCACTTTGAAATTAAAAAATTCTGTGAGACACCCTCAAAAAAACTCATTTCCTCAAAAACATTATCAAAAATTTATCAATTTTCCTCGGGTTTCGTGCTGGTTTTTGAGCCGAAAATTGGGTGATAAAAAATGTGAGAAAAAACCGGGAAGAAAACAAAAATTGTCTGATATCACTATAAGATAATAACAATCCTTTAAAAACAATTTACAGTAGACACAATGGATGGTCAGAGACGTCTTCTGAAGCGTGCTAACATCTTCAATAAGCGACGTGGACGGGAACTTTTTGGTAAGATCTGGTTTTAGGAGGGGTCAGATTTTGAGGGGTCTGAAGTTCAGGGTCTTGTACCTAATAGTCTCTGTAAGATTCCAATTACACTCAAACCCAGTTTTAGCGCCCAATTTCAGGACCCTTCTTTTTTGAGCTCTCAAAATCTCGAAAAATCCTAAAATCAACTGTTTGGGGGCTCATTTGAAGGGGTTTCCAGAGGTTTCCAGAAGATCCAAATAGTGTGAAAATTAAATTTGAGCTTCTTCTATCAATCCTGATAAAAATCTAAAAATTTTCGAAAAAAAAAAATTTTTTTTCAAAAAAATTTTTTTTTTCAAAAGTTGAAAAAATTTGAAAAACTTTTTTTTTCGGGATCTTTTTTTAATTTTTATTAGGATCGATAGAAAACGTTTAGATCTATTTTTTACACTATTTAGATCTTCTGAAAACCACCGGGAACCCCTTCAAATGGGTCCTCAAACATTGGATTTTGGCCTTTTTTGAGACTTCGAGAGCTCAAAAGTTCTATTTGAAAACGCTTTTTGTGAAAAACAAGTCTAGATTTGGAATCAGCATGTCAAAATCTATCTATTAACATCATAAAAACTGCAAAAAGGCTAGAAAAAAAATTTGTCCCCCAGAAGGTCCCAAAGTCCTTTCGACCTTTCTATAAAGCCCTTGTACAATGAAATGTATATTTTCATCACTCTCACACCATCCAATTCTGTTATTCGATCCCGAATCTCTCTCCGAATCTCAAATTTCGTTGACATTTCACCACCACTATCAGTATAGAAATGGCGATGTTTCAAGTTGAATATGTATTCTTTCAGGAAAACGCTCATTGCCAATCATGGACTACCCCGAGGACGGTGCCCAAGTGATCCTCGAGCAGCGATTCCGTCGACGAGCCAATGAGTTGTTTGGATAATCAAAAAACTCTAATTTTCCTCTCAAATCTCTCATTTTCAACTCTCTATCGATCCGTGTGTGGTGTACTCTTTTTCAATCTTGCTTGCGATGAGGCAAAACGAATTGTATTTATTCATTTTTCTTGTCTTTTTCTGATAAGAATGATAATAAAGGGCTTGTGAATAGTTCTTTGATACAAATGATCATGTTTTGAGGTATCAGGACGCGAAGTGGCCCTCGGCGGGTCTCGCCACGAAATCGGTTTTCTGGTTTTTGGGCCAACTTTTTTGAATTTTTCTGATGAAAACGGATAGAAAAAAGAATTTGAAACCTAGAAACAGTTCATTCGACCAGAATTATTGAGTTTTTCATTGCGAATTTTCGAAAACTCATTTTTCATTTTCTCGGCCAAATACACGAAATCTGAAAATTTTACCTGAAAAACTGTACAGTTTTGGTTGAACTGACTATCAGTCTTTTTCAAATCTTCTATTCTATCCGAATTCATTTAAAAAATTTGAAAAAATCGGTTCAAAATCGAGAAAACAGCAAAAAACTGATTTCGTGACGAGACCCGCCCAGTGCCAATTTGCCTGCAGTAGAAGTCAGCAATTTTTTTTTTCAAATTAGAAAAGATCAGTTTGAACCACGGCGTCACGAACCATTACGAGAGGCTCTGTACGAATAAGTTCGTATTCCGGAAGGTGCTCAATGTTTTTGGATTTTGGAGGAGTTGGAGCGCCGATTGAACAGGTAGCCATGCTGTTAGAGAGGGGTGGAGAGTCCGGGCTCTGAAAGATGACTAGATTTTCTCATTTTCCAATTTTCTCCAATTTTTTTGATACATCGAATAGAAAAGAATATTTAGAGCCTAGAAATGATAAATTTGATCAGGATCGATGAGTTTTTATAGAAAATTTCCAGTATTTCTGTTTTTGACAGGAAAGTTCCAAAGGCAGGTGATTCGAAATGAAAAACTAGAAAATTCTGGTCAAATTGATTATTTCTAAGTTTCAAATCTTTTTTTTTCTTTGTTTCCATCTAGAAAAATCTGAAAAAATCAATTCAAAAACGAGAAAACATCAAAAAACCTAACACTGCGGTCACGCGAAGTGACTCTCGTTGGGTCTCGCCACGAACTCGGTTTTCTGGATTTTTTTCGGGTTTCGACCGATTTTTCCAACTTTTTTCAAACAAAAACAGATAGAGAAGATGATTTGAAATCTGTGGATTGTTCCTTTTGTCAAAATTGGTCAGTTCTTTATTGCGAACTACCCACTTTTGTAAGTTTTCAGCCAAAAACTCAAAATCTGAAAATTTTCTTCGAAAACTCAAAAATACAGGTCAAATTGACTATATCTAGACTTCAAATTGTCTTTTCTATCAGTTTTCGTCAAAAAAATGTAAAAAAATTGGGCCGAAAACAAGAAAACACCGAAAACCCTACCACTGCAGACACTCAAAGTAGCACTCGGCGGGTCTCGACACGAAGTCGGTTTTCTGGTGTTTTCTCGTTTTTAGATCAATTTTCTCAACCTTTTCAAACAAAAAACGGATAGAGAAGACGATTTGAAATCTAGAAAAAGTCAACTCGACCAGAATCATCAAGTTTTTGTGTGTTGTTGGCCAAAAACACGAAAACTGAACATTTGCAATGAAAAACTCAATAATACAGGTCAAATTGACTATATCTATACTCCAATTTGTCTTTTCTATCAGTTTTTATCACAAAAACTTGAAAAAATTCGAACCGAAAACAAGAAAACAGCCAAAACTACTCACCTCCTTCTCCTTCTCCACCACCTCCTTCTTCCTTGTACTCCCTTTTACAGGTCTCTCTGGTTTCTCCGATCCCCCATTCCCATTTGCCTTCTTCTTAATCGACCCATTCCTCTTCTTCGATCCACTTCTCGACTCAATTTTCTTACTACGACGCTCCGGAAGTACCGGAGATCCAACTGTCGAGTTAGAAGATGCAGTGAAGATTGGCTTGCCATCTGTGTCAATGGTGATGATCAGGTCGGACATTTTTTCAAAGAGTAGTGGGGAATATAGTCGAAAAACTAGTAGAAAATAGCTCAAAAGCTAGCTGTTTTTGTTTTTCAGATGACTGATAAGGTGAAAAACAAGCCAGAAAGAGAAAAGAAGAAAAACACATGACAATTTCTTACCTCCACCAATGATGATCTCCATGGGAACCGAGGCTGAAAAACACTCATTTTGCGTTAAAAAACAAGCCAAAAAACCTACATCTCCTTGCGACAAGTGCCGGATTCCAATCCAAAGAGTTTGAAGAGGACATGGAGCCTGAAAACTTAACGAAATCAGTTTTCTGCTGTTTTCTCAATTTTGAACTGATTTTTTCAAATTTTTCAAATAAATTCGGATAGAATAGAAAATTTGAAACCGATTGATAGTCAGTTCAACCAAAACTGTTCAGTTTTTCAGCTAAAATTTTCAGATTTCGTGTTTTTGGCCGAGAAAATGAAAAATGAGTTTTCGAAAATTCGCAATGAAAAACTCAATAATTCTGGTCGAATAAACTTTTTCTAGGTTTCAAATTCTGTTTTCTATCCGTTTTCATTGGAAAAAGTTGAATAAAAAAGGTCCAAAAACGAGAAAACCGCAAAAAACCGACTTCGTGGCGAGACCCGCCGAGGGCCACTCGATCAAAAAGAGGAGAAACATTTCGTAATCCATTTTCTCAACCTTTTAGTCTTTAATTACACCCCATGTGTACTGAAATGCACCGAGGCATGCATAAACCACGAAGTGCCTAGGTACCTGGTACACAAAAACACAAGGTGATAATCAAAGAAAAAATGGCCCAAATTTCAAGAAATCAAGAGTTCCATGAGATCTCAATGATTTCTAGAACCTTCCAGGGAGAATTTGGAGGGATAGTGATAAATAAGAGGTTCCAGACACCTAATGAACCACTCTCCAGGGACGAAGGACTATTGGGAGCAGGGAAACAAAAGTTGGACTATTGAACTTCTAGGCTCACCTTCATGAAGAGTATCGCTTCGTTTTCTGGGTTCCGGTGGGTGGATTACTGAAATGACAATGTCTAGATAATTTTTAGAGCATTTCTGAAATGTTTTGCTCAGGATTTTGTGGGTTACGATCTCTTTCAAAGTTTCTGTAACTGCGGCGAAGGAAACTGGCACTCGGCGGGTCTCGCCACGAAATCGGTTTTTTGGTGTTTTCTCAATTTTGAACCGTTTTTCTCAAAATTTATTGGTGAAATCGGATAAAAAAGAAGATTTGAAGCCTAGAAATAGTTTATTCGATCAGAATTATTGAGGTTTTCATTGCGACTCACTCATTTTTGTAATTTTTCAGACAAAAACACGAAATCTGAAAATTTTCGCTGAAAAACTGAACAGTTTTGGCTGGACTGACTATCAACCGTTTCCAAATTTTCTATTCTATCCGTACTTATTGAAAAAATTCAAGAAAATCAGTTCAAAATCGAGAAAACCCCCCAAAAACCGATTTCGTGGCGAGACCCGCCGAGTGCCACGATCATCGACCACTCGTTTTGTCATCCCCTTTCTTTCCATGAAAATCACTATTTTCTCTAGTCAAATGGCTTCTTTTTCCATAAAAAGTACACGTTCCCTTTCTCTAGCCCCATTCCCATCTAATTTTAATCTAATCCAATCCAGTTATCCAAAGTTTTCGTTTTCGTCTCGTTTTCGTCTAGCCAGTGACCGTCGTCGTAAATATATTTATAGCAGCACACATCTCCCTACCTGGCTAAGAACATGAACATGGACACCTAGGAAAAGGAAAACAAGACGAAAAATGAGAAATGAGGGTCTGTTCGGTTCAATGAACACTTTTTCGTGGAACACAGCACATGATAATGAGGAATGAGAATGTGTTCCGTAATCAGTGGTCCATGAGATTCAGGTTATTGGAGTGGAAAGCGTAAACTCTAAGCTTCAATTCCAGCTTCAGCCTAATCCCTGATGTCGTCAAAAAAAAGTTTTTTTTCTGAAAAAAAAAATTTTTCAAACTTCAAAAAAAGTTTTTTCTTGAAAACTTTCAGATTCAGTTCAGAATCAATAATATACGTCTAATTTTTGTTTATTTCACTACTTGAAATCACTGGAAAATTCCAGAAACCCATCAAAATCACTCTGGAGCTCCACAAACTTTTCGATTTCGGGACTTTTCGAAATTGCGGCCTAAAATTTTTGAACGCTCAAAAGTCTCCTTAGAAACGCTTTTTAGTAAACATTGAACATACAATAATGATCAGCAAAAAACTCTCTATCTAAAAACTCCAAAACCATTGCAAAAAGGCCTCGAAAAAGAGTACAACACCCCAAAAACTCACTGCTCTCCTCCATTTCAATGATATCTTTCGCTGTTAGCATAATCGGATTTTCTAAAAAAAAAATTTGCAGAAATTGTAGATGTAAAGTGATAAAAAAATCATAGAATCAAGCTAAAAACAACAAAGAATCGTATAGTCCCGCCAAGTAAAACAGAAGACAGCAAAAATAATAATAACCCCGACTCAATTTCCTCTTTTTCTCTAAATATGATCAGTGAGCTGTGGCGGGGCTCACATGCCAGCTGGGCTCCGCCCATTGCTGCGCTTTTGTTATCATGATAAGGGCTAAAATAGGCTAGAATCATGGAATGTTCTCGAAAAAAATCGAAAAAATCGAAAAAAAAATTTCAAAAAAAAAATTTTTTTTTGGGAAAAATTTAAAAAATTCAAAAAAAAAATTAAATTTTTATTTCTATACAAGTAAAAGTGCACCAGGTTTTATCTTTAGTTCTGGAAATTCTTGAATCGATTTCTATTGTCCCAAAATCTTCTTCCAATCCTCGAAAACTTTGACCGGGTCCGCCTTGATTCCGGCTTCCACGTCGGCTCGGACTCTGTCGTGGACCACTTCTCCGTTCGAATCGATCAGTTTGAGCACTGGGATGACGACGGCGTTGTACTTTTGAGCGAGTTTTCTGGAAATAATAAAAAATTTGAAACTTTTTTTGAATTTTTTTTCAGAAAATTCGAAATTTTTTGAAATTTTTTTTACACTGTTGAGATAAAGAGCAAATTTTAAGATTCACCAAATTTATAAACAACTGTAAGATAGCTTTTTGATTTTTTGAGAAAAATCGGAATTTCGAAAAAACATTTCTAAAAATTTTTTTTTTGGAATTTTTTTTTAAATTTTTCAGAAAATTCAAAATCAATCGAAAAAAATGTTTACAGTATTGAGATGAACAGCAAATTTTTAGTTTTACGAGCTACATAACCAACTGTATAAAAAGTCAGTTCTGATTTTTGAAAACAATTCAATTTTCAAAAAAAAAATAATTTTTTTTGAAATTTTTTTTTCAAATTTGAATTTCCAATTTTTTTTTCAAGAACCAAAAGACTAAACAAAAAGCGGTCAACTAACAATTTATAGAACTTAAAACGCTCTGTCAAGCGCATTATCTCTCTGATTTTTCCCCCGACTCACTGAATATTCTCATCACCAAACGGGATGTACGGCCAGTCCGGAAGGTTCTTCTCGTAGTACTCCAACTGGTGATCGGCTTCTTTGTCTTTTGAGACCCATACGATTTCCAGGTTGGTGCCGGCGGACTTTTGGATGGCGTCGTAGAACTTTTTGAGTTTCGGGGTCAAGAATTTGCAGGAGCCACACCAACCCGCCGAGAAGTACACCACGACGGTCTGAAAATTTTGAGATTTTGGTGTTTTTGATGGATTTTCTTAAATTTTCTAGGTAAAAATTGGTAGAAATAGATGTTTGAAACCTATTCACAATTGCTTCTGTTCAATTTTCTTGTTTTTTGAGAAAAAAATTGAATTTGTTTTTCGAAAAATTTTCAAAAATGCGTTGATTTTTCTGAAAAATGGAATGTTTTCGATAAATTCAGATGTAAAAAAGTTTTCAATTTCTACTTTCATCTGTTTTCATCAAAAAAGTCCAGAAAAAAAGATCTAAAACCGAGAAAACACCGAAAACCCGATTTCGAGTTTGGCGATTTGGAAAACGGTCTGCAAAATTTGGGTTTTTGCTGTTTTGGATAGATTTTTTTGGAGTTTTGAAATGAAATTTGATAGAAATAGGATTGTTTGACCTATTTTCTTTTGGTTTCGCTCACATTTCTTTGTTTTTTGAGAAAAAAAAAATTGATTTTGAGTTTTTTGAAAAATTTTCAAAAACGCGTAATTTTCTTAAAAAATGGAATTTTTTCGATAAACTCAGATGTAAAAAAGTTCTAAATTTTTATTTCTATCAGTTTTTATCAAAAAAGTCAAGGAAAATCGGTCTAAAACCCAGAAAAAACCAGAAAAGCCCAATTTCGCAAAACCGCGACGCGACCGCAACGCGCCCAAATTTTTTAAAAATTTTTTAGCAAAAAAAATTTTTTTTGCTTACCTTATTTTCAAAATAGTCCTTCGGAAGATTCCCTTCAACTCCTCGTTTTTTCATCGGAATCGCCGACAAAAAATGGGCGTGACGAACGGATCCGAGTCTACAGTAACCCTGGGTTACTGTATTTTTGAGCAAATTTCCGAGTGCAAGGGGCGGCGCCATCGGAAATAGTGATTTTTATCAATTTAGAGTAATTTTTGTTATGTGGAATAGTGGGCGGGCCAGGTAATCTTACGATTTCACGTGAAAAATTGTAAAAAAAAATTTCGATTTTTTTCGAAAAAAAATTTTTGGAAAAAAGTGTATTTTATCAATTTCTACACGAAGAAAAGCGAGAATCTGCCTAGAAAATAAAGGAACAGTTTTAAAATCCATTAAAAACCGGGGAAAGTCTACAATAAACGAGCAAAATCGAAATCGAGTTCCGCGGAAATCGGTTCGGCGATGAGAAGATCCGGATCGGCCAGCGATTCGGAGAAGTGCAGCAGGAATTGTTTGGCAGAGGTCTCGGAGACTGCACGGCCGTCAAAACACAGGTTTACGCCCATTCTGGAAGAAATTTGAGAGTTTTGAGAGATTTGGGGTTGATTTACGGAAGATTTTGGTGGATTTTGCAGCGAAATCAGTTTTTTGAAGTTTTTTTTGTTTTTGGATCATTTTTTTTGGGTAAAAATTTATAGTGATAAGTATTCGAAGCTTAGAATTGATCAATTTGATCAAAATTTCTGAGTTTTTAAAAAATATTTTCAGATTTTGTGTTTTTGGCAGGAATGTTAGAAAATGGGTGGTTCGCAATGAAAAACTCATAGAATTTGATCAAATTGGCTATTTTTAGGATCGAAATTGTCTTTTCTATCTGTTTTTACAATGAAAATCGAGAAAATTGGTTTAGAAACGAGAAAACCCCGAAAAACTTATTTCGCTGCGAGACCCGATGACTGAAAACGGCATGCGCCTTTAAAATCTACCGTACTCTGTCTTTTAATTTTTTGAATTTTTTTTGGATTTTTCGTAGCGATTTTGCTTATTTTTTGGACTTTTTCTTTAATTTTTCGCTGAAAATCGCTTGAACTCACAATTTCTGTGTTTCCAACTGTCCATCCACCGACATAACCTCTGTTCTGCTACCTCCAATCGTCAGAATCGCACATTGTGGCGGATTGATGATGGCGGTGAAGTTAGAGACGCTCCCGAACATTCCGAGATTGGAAATCCTGGAAAATTCGGGGATTTTTAAACATTTTTATTTGAATTTGACTCACGTAAAAGATCCTCCCTGGAACTGATGCGGCTTCAGCTTGCTCTCCTTGGCGAGTCCCGACAACTCTTTGACTTTGCTGGAAATGGCCATAACTCCGAGAATATCAGCGTTTTGAACGATTGGAGTGATTAGTCCGGTCGGTGTGGCTACTGCAATTGAGATATCGATGGATCCGAGACGAGTGATTCCTTCGGGAGTCCAACGGACGTTGACAGTTGGGACGGCCTGAAAAATGGTTTTAAAAATTGAAAAAAAAAATTATTTTAAAAATCAGAGATGGTCTTGGTGATTTCTAGCATCATTCTAGACGTTCTAATCCTAGTTTAAAATTTTTTTTTTATTTAAAGAAAAAATTTTTTACCCACTTTTAACGCCAACGCAGCAGCCTTGATGATGAAATCGTTGAGCGACAGCGCTGTTCCGCTCTTCTTCAATTTCTGTCTCAACGCCAAAATCTCATCAATCCGCACATCAATTCCTTGGTATTCGTGTGGGATTTGTTGCTGAAAAAAATTTAAATTTTAGAAAAAAAAAAGTTGATTTTTGGAAAAATTGGAAATGTGTCGAAAATGCAGAAAATTGAGCCAAAACTCGTCAAATTCCAGTTACCAGAATGAAATTTTACGGTTTTTCTCAATTTTAACGTTATTTTAAGCAAAAACTCACTTTAGAAGCCGTCAATCTCTTGGCAATAGTCGCCCGAATGTTCGACAACGGGATGTCTTCATGATGACGGAGACTTCGGTTATTCGGGCCCAGGAAGTCAGATTTCTGAACGAAAAATATGATTTTCAGCAGTGTTTCAACAGTATAAAGCTATTTTCTCACCTTTTGAACATCTTTCTTCTCCACCACAGCCTCCTTCTTGACTGTGAAAGTCACCGGCTTCAATTTCTCGGTTTCCACGATTTTCAACACGTCCGACTTCAAAATGTTTTTCTTCGGACCACTTCCATCAATCTTCCGACCCTCTAGACCATATTGAATCAGCAAAAGTTTTACCGCCGGGCCGCAAATTCTGAAAAACCAAAGTTTTGCTAGCAAAAAGTTTTTTGAGGGAATAATTGATGAATATTGACCCATTTTGACTATGAGCGGCTGTTGAGAGTTGTCGAAGTGCCTGGGCACTTGTCGACAGCATGATTACCCTGAAAAAACGATAAAAATTAAAGAAATTTGAGAAAAAATGATTGAAAAATGTCAAAAGTGCGATTGAGCGGCGCTTGGTGCAAGTGCGCTCTACCGCACTCGACGGTTTATTTGCGCTAGGATTGCTGTTTTTGCTGATTTTTGCATTGTTTTTGAAGAAGTTATAGTTTTGAAATGTATTTCGTGATAATTAGTGAAAAACTGAGTAAAATTTGACCCTAAAACTGCCAGAATTCTTTATTTATCTTCAAAAAACAGCGAAATCGCTGTGAGACCCGATGACTAAAAACGGCATGCGCCTTCAAACTCTACCGTACCCTTTCATTCAATTTCTCTTTTTTCCCTCGGATTTTCTTCATGTTTTTCGTCGATTTTTCAGCAAATTTTCGCTGTTTTCTCCCTCAATTTTCGTATTTTCAGCATGTTCTCTCGAATCTTCTGCCGCGCCATCCCGAAATTCCGCAATTTCACGGCAATCCGGCTGAATACCACAAATTCCACGAAACCCGATCCAGCGGAAGTGCAAAAAGCTTTCAGAGAAAGAGTTGATAAAGGTGAGCTTCGTTTCAAACAAACACGTAAAAAAACTCCCAAATTTCAGCAAAAGTCCGTCGCGCCTATGCTCTCGGTGGATGTTTGATGTTCATCTGGATTTCTACACATGGAATTTTGTTGTATAGGTAAGTTATCATAAAAACTTGATAAAAACTATTGATTTATTGCAGAAGACGCAGTGAACACCGGAATCTGAACGAAAAACTGCCACCAATCTCATGGGAAGAGTTCGAGCAGAAATATTTGGCGAATGGAGAGGTAATTTTTTCAAATTCCCATAAAAAATGTTGTAATTTGCAATGTTTTCCAGGTAAAAACCATTATTTTCCAACCGCATTTTGAAGTTGCGAACGTCTACTTGAACTCGGCTCGCGAGCAGCAAATGAAGAAGTCGGTGATGGATTTGGTAGGAAATTTCGGGAAAAAACTGAGGAAAAGTTGTGAATTTCAGGTTCATACCACTCCAGACAAATTTTCAAGGCCTCCAGATGTCCGGTTTTATCTGGAAGCGTCGGCGGAGGTAAGAATTTTCAAAAATTTCAATTTTGAAAAAGAAAATTTTTTTCAAAATTTCGAAAAAAAAAAATTTTTTTTCAAAAAAATTTATTTTTTTTTTATTTCAGGACGTCCAATCCCTGGTCACCGCTGCATCTCAAAAGTACAAACACCCAGTGGATTTCGAAATCGATCAATTCCCAAGCTATCGAGAGCTCTCCTTCATCGTCGGCAGCTCTCTCTTCGTCCTAGCTGCTGTTTCAGTGGCAAAGTGATGAAAAAAATTTTGTTTTGTTAATTTAGAGCCATTTTGACTAAAAAAGACGAGTTTTGAGCGTATTTTTATTCTTAAATTTCAATTTTTTAGAAAAAAAAAATTTCAAAAAAAAAAATTTTTTTTCAAAAAATTAAAAAAATTTTTTTTTTTTTGAAATTTCAAAAAATCAAGAATTGCCCCTATAATTAATAGCAGTTTTTACTCGACTCATTTGCTCATTCATCGGAATTCCACGCCGTCTCGCTTCCTGCTCAACAATCGAATTCTGAACCAGCATCATCTCATCGAAACTTCCACGACCTTCAATTCGTCCTCGATTCACATAAACTACCTGATCGGCTTGTTGCATCGTGGCGAGTCTATGCGCCACCACTAACACTGTCAAATTGTGATTTTTCAACAAATTATCGAGAGTCATTCGAATCAAATAGTCCGATGTGGCATCTAGGGCACTTGTCGCTTCGTCTAGAATCAGAATCTTTGGCTTGGCGATTAGGGCTCGAGCGATAGCGATTCGTTGTTTTTGACCACCGGAGAGTTTACAGCCGTGCTCACCGACCTGGAAAAATTGAAAATTGCAGAAAAATTTTTCGAAAAAAAAATTTTTTTTTCTGAAAATTTATTTTTCACTTTTTTTCTGAAAAATCATAAATTCTTGTCAAAAAGAAGTTCTAAATTAGTTCTGATTTTCTTTTGCAATTGATTTTTGTTGGAAAAAACAGAAAAAATCAGATGAAAACCCGAAAAAATCGCTCAAAAATATTTTTCGTGGCGAGACCCAAAATGGGGTTTTTAGAGTTTTTTTTGGTTTTGAACGGGATTTTTCGACTTTTTTTGTGAAAAATCTGCGTGAAACAGTGTTTTGATACTATTCCCAGTTGGTTTTTTGAATTTTCAAAAAAAAAATTTTTTTTCGAAAAATTTTCGAAAAAAATTTTTTTTTTCAATTTTGAAATTTGAAGTTTTTTGTCGAAAAAACAATGTAGTTGTTCGAAAATCAACTGTGATTGCGTCATAGTACATTTTTCCTATCAGTTTTAATCGAAAAATCCGAGAAAAACGGTTCAAAAATATTTTCGTGGCGAGACCCAAAAGTTTACAAATTACGATAAATCATGGTTTTTTAGAATTTTTATGGGTTTCAGAGTGAATTTTTTTTTAGTTTACGAGTAAAAATGAATGAAAACTGCTATTTTAAACATATTCAACTGGGTTTCTGAATTTTTCAAAAAAAAATTTTTTTTGAAAAATTTTCGAAAAAAAAAATTTTTTTTCGAGAAAAATTTTTTATAATTCCCACTTACCATAGTATCAAAACCATTCTCAAATCCCTGAATAAAATCCAATGCATTCGCCAACTGCGCGGCTTCTTCCATCTGTTCCTGACTAACCCGTTCCGGATGCTCGGCGCCCATCAAAATGTTCTCTTTGATTGAACAAGTGAAAAGTACAGGTTCCTGACCGACAGTTCCGATTGCGTGTCGCCAGGCAGTTGCGTTAATGTCTCGTAGGTCTACTCCATCAATTGTTATTCTCCCGGACGACGGATCGTATAATCGGAGCATTAGAGATGCAATCGACGATTTTCCCGAGCCCGACGGCCCGATTACTGCAGTAATTTTCCCACGCGGAATTTCGAAATTCATGTTTTCCAGTGTAGTTTTCCGTCCGGCATATGCAAAATTAACGTCCTCGAATCGAATTGCATCTTTTAACTCTGTTTTTAAAATCCCAGAATTCAAATTCATAGTTGGTTGAGCATTTTTTAGCTCGAGAAGCCGAGATGATGCTCCGAGACCTTTCATGACTTCGTTATAAAAGCCAGAGATGTTTGAAAGACTTGCGGCAGCCAATACGGCATAGAGGCAAAATGAGGAGAGTTCTCCTGCAAAAATTGATTTTTTCAAAAAAAAAATTTTTTTTTTCAATTTTCAAAAAAAAAAAAATTTTTTTTCGAAAAATTTTTTCCCTCGTTTTGAATTTTTTTGACATTCTTACCATAAGTAATATGTCCCTCATTAATCAAATGACTGCCATAAAACAAAATCGAAGAAAATGCCGAGTACCCAGTAAACTGGAAAGATCCAATGAGGGATCCTTTGGCGAGAGCTTCAGTTTTTGAGATATCCAACACGATTTCTCCTTTTTTGACGTATTCATCGATTGATTGCTGCTCGGCGCTGAGCATTCGGACTGTTTTCATGTTTGCCATTCGCTCGACGGCGGTCTGAAAGTGGGCGTGGCTTGGGTCTCGGAGGGAAAACTTTTTGAGGTATTTTTGCGGTTTTGGGATGATTTTTGCAGGGTTCTGGTAGAAACTATTGAAAAAATAGACTTTTTAAAGGTGGATGGAAGTGGTAGGGAAAGTTTGTTGAAATTTGTTAAGAATGTGCCCTAGACCCACCCTCCACAATCCGTTTCTTTTAAAAAAATTTATCCGATTTTTAAAAGCTTCTCAAAGTGGCCCTATTTTGCTAGTTGAGCAGGTTACAGAATAACCTCTCATTGCGCCACACTCTCTCGCCGCCGTTTCTCTGCGTCTAACTTGCAGTCACACTCTCTCACTCGCGATTTCGCAATCGAGCAAGTACGAGAGAGTGTGTGTGCAAGTTAGACGCAGAGAAACGGCGGCGAGAGAGTGTGGCGCAATGAGAGGTTTTTCTGTAACCTGCTCAACTAGCAAAATAGGGCCACTTTGAGAAGCTTTTAAAAATCGGAGAAATTTTTTTAAAAGAAACGGATTGTGGAGGGTGGGTCTAGGGCACATTCTTAACAAATTTCAACAAACTTTCCCTACCACTTCCATCCACCTTTAAATCTATTTGTAAAAAGTTTACTCAAGTTTTGAAAATTTAAAAAAAACAATTTTTTTCAAAAAGGTGCAAAATTTTTAAATTTTTGTGTAAATGATGTAGTTTCATGTTTTGAACGTTTTTCCTTTTTGTTTTTATCAAAACAACCCAGAAAAACCAGCAAAAAACCTCTACTACTGCGGTTACACGAAATGGCCCTCGGCGGGTCTCGCCACGAAATCAGTTTTTTGCTGTTTTCTCGATTTTGAACAGATTTATTTACATTTTTTTAATGAATTCGGATAGAATAGAAGATTTGAAACTTGTTGATAGTCAGTTCAACCAAAACTGTTCAGTTTTTCAGCAAAAATTTTCAGATTTCGTGTTTTTGGCCGAGAAAATGAAAAATGAGTTTTCGAAAATTCGCAATGAAAAACTCAATAATTCTGGTTGAATGAACTTTTTCTAGGTTTCAAATTCTGTTTTCTATTCGTTTTTATCAAAAAAAAATTAAAAAAAGTAGGAACAAAAACGAGAAAACAGCAAAAACCCGTTTTCGCGTCGAGACCCATCACCATTTTCAGTGCTGCGCCTTTAAAATGGGGTACTGTATTTTTTTACCAACCTGATTTACATCCGCTACAACCTCCTGCAACTGCCATGTACACTGTTGCTGTACCCTCCCGAACATTTTGAAAATCGCCACAACAATCGGAGCAGTCAAAAAGGACACTGTAGACAGTTCCAGCGACGTCATCAGCATCATTCCAACTGATCCAAAACCGACTAAAACTGCTCGAACACCTTGTCGGAGGGACGAGGAAACAGAGTAACCGACGATTATAGTGTCTGCAGAATGACGAGAGCCGATTTCCCCGACGACGTTTTTATCGAAAAACGCCATGTCTTGCTTGATAACCGAGCTGTACACGGCTTTTCGAAGACTTCCAACTATGTTTAGGCCTGAAAAAAAGGCTGTGATGATTGCTATAATTGTTAGCCAATATTTTCATGCTCAGTTTTCTGCTAAGAGACCTTCCTAAGGGTACTTTTTTGCGCTCAAACGTTGAGCTTCAAAGTCTCGAAAAGTCTCAAAATCGGGAGTTTGAGGACCGATTTAGATGGATTCCGGCCTTTCCCAGAGGGTCCAAATAGTGCAATAGGTAGATCTAAACGCACACTTTCAATTCTGGACAGATCCGGAAAAATTCCGAAAAGTTTTTTTTTCAAAAAAAAATTTTTTTTTTTTTGAAAATTTTTAGAAAATTTTTTTTAGAAATTTTCTTTCAGCTTACCGGCAATCTGTAGACAATAAACTTTCGCAGTTGTTGCCACTGCACCCAATGCTAACAATCCAACTAGAGAAAACGGGTGATCCTTGAAAAATTTTGCAATTTTCATAGTGATTTCTTCATTTGCATTATGATGATGATTCTCATTGCTGTATTGATCGATGAGTTTGCCAAGAATTCGAGGAATGATTAGAAAGATTCCACTGGAAATTACCATGAAACTGGTGCCCACTGAAAAAAATTTTGCCACGAAATCAGTTTTTCGCTGTTTTCTCGATTTTGAACCGCTTTTCTCAAATTTTTTCAATGAATTCGGATAGAGTAGAAAATTTGAAACCGGTTGATAGTCAGTTTAACCAAAACTTTTCAGTTTTTCAGGGAAAATTTTCAAAATTTTCGTTTTCGTGTTTTTGGCCGAGAAAATGAAAAATGAGTTTTCGAAAATTCGCAATTAAAAACTCAATAATTCTGAACTAGTTCCAGGTTCAAAATTCGTTTTTCTATCCATTTTCATCAGAAAAAATTCAAAAAAATTGGTCCAAAAACGAGAAAACACCATAAAACCGATTTCGTGGCGAGACCCGCCGAGTGATTTCAGTCATGCGCCTTTAAAGTCGGGGATACTGTAGTTTGGTCGATTTTTCGAGGATTTTCTCGTTTTTGAACCGATTTTCTCACATTTTTAGAATAGAAGGATCAATACTCACTATAAATCCATTTTTTAAACGGTTTTGCAATCTCATAAAGTTCCATTAGATCTTTCCAAGTAGTATGACGAAGGAGATAAGCAGCATTTCGACGTTCCACTCTTTTCAGCTAAAAAAATCAAAAAAACATTTTTTTTTCTCTCTTTTTTGATTTTTTTTTCTAGATTAGAGAGTCTTACATTTTGATTCAACTTGATATTCTTCAATTTCGATGTCAAATTCCTTCGAAAAATCGGGTTTTGGAGGGGTTGACATTGGATCATCAAGCGATAAGTGGAGGTGGGAAGTTGAGAGCAAAAAGTGCTCCGGATCATGCAAAGACACTGCATTTGCTGTAAAATTGATGAATCTAGTTGTATATTAGTTTAAAATGCAAAAAAAATCAAAGAAAAAAGTTCAGAAACTCGAAAAAATACAGGTTTCCGAGATGGTGGAGGGAAAGTGCGTTATTTTGAAAAATTATGGAATTTCTTGTTGATAACTAGGATTTTTTAAAGTTTTCAGCTCAATAATGGAGTAAAAACTATACTCTGCTCATTCCAGGCCACTTCAAAGTTCTCAAACTCTGCTTCTCTAACACTCTGCGTCTCTAACCAATCGGAAGTTTGAGCTCTCCACTCGAGTCGTCACAATCTCAAAAACTGATCAGAGAACGATCGAAAAGTGTGTTATTTGTTGTACAGAGTGTTGGCTAGAGCAGAATACAGCAAATTGAACAATGATCATGGCCGTGGCCTAGGTTTTTCTAGGCCACGGAGCGGTTGTTGGTTTTTTGACGTTTTTTGCTCTTTTTTGACCGTTTTTGATCAAACATTCTCCTTTTTCATGCAAATTTTGTTGTCTAGACTGTTTTTCTACACAAAAACAGCAAGTTTCTGCCATTTTCCATTATCAAAACCAGCAAAAACCCCAATAACAACAGAGAAAAATCAGAAAATCTCTATTCAAATTTCCAATAAATAAACTTTACATAAAGCTAACAATTATAGGTGATAAAGACATACAGATTCCATATTTACAAACAAAAACTCCTCAAATTTGCAGTAGAAACCAGCAAAAACGAGGAAATCCAAGCAAACAAACCGATCATCGAAACAAAGGGCGAGGGTCAGAGACGCAGAGGGAGCGAGAGAAACAGAGAAAGCGTAAGGGGTTAGAGACGCAGAAAAAGGAGAAAATACACTCTTTAAGTGCCAGAAATTGTCATGGAAAGATAGAAAAACTAAAGTCCCAGAATTAGGAGTTATCCAGAAGGATCATAATAGTCGGGGTCTCCACCGGATTTGGATTTAGACACAGAAGAAGAGGATCGACTAGAAGAAGTGTCATCGGTGGTATATGTACACGTATTGGCTAAGAATACAGCCTTCAATGATGGCTGTAACACGTTATAATCGATTTGTTTGTGGAACAACATGCAGCCTCGAGTACTCGAGATCCAGTTGACTCCGAGGCACTTTTCACGACGACGGATATGCGACCAGGAGCATTCGGATTCGCAGGATTCTGAAATAGTAGCATGTATTAGGTTTTGGTGCTTTAAAATTACTATGAAAGTCAGAAATTTTGACTAAAAACGCTTTCTCAGAGCACGCAAAGTGGCACTCGGCGGGTCTCGCCACGAAATCGGTTTTTTGCTGTGATTACTCGTTTTTGGATCTACTTTTTTGAGTTTTTTCAAATAAAAATGGATAGAGCAGAAGATTTGAAGCCTAGAAATAGTTAATCTGACCCAAAATATTACACGTTTCATAGAAAAATTTTAGATTTTGTGTTTTTGGCGAAAAAGTTGTAAAAACGGGTAGTGTACAATGAAAATCTAACTGAATTTGGTCAAATTGGCTAATTCTAGGTTTCAAATTCTATTTTTCATCTGTTTTTATAAGGAAAATTCGAGAAAATCGGACCAGAACCGAGAAAACAGCAAAAAAATGTTTTCGTGGCGAGACCCGCCGAGTGCCACTTCGCCTGACCGCAGTACTAAGACTAACCTAAATCCGGCAATCCCCCAACAATCGTAGCATCAAATGAATTGTAAATTGAGTTGTTGTACAGTCGATAGCACTCTTTTTTCGTAGAAGTTCCCACGGAAGATTCAGTTGTAGTGGTTCCACGTGGGTGACAAGTGTTCTCATAATAGTCAAAGTCCCTAGAGTTCAACAAAGTTTCTCCTCCGTTCAAATGCAGGTTTCCGCCGTTTAGTATGCAGGTTTTCAAGTTAAAGCTATAATTGATACTAGCACAATAAAACTGCGTCATCTGTGCACACTGTCGCATACAAGTTTCCAAAGTGACCCCTCCGATCCGGGATTCCTCGAATTTGATGAGAATGTGATTGGTGGTTTTGAGGAAGCACGGGGCTAAGTTTTCCAGGACCTTTTCGCTTCTTTGTCTTCTTTCTTTCACTTGAAAACTTGCTCCTCCAGAAGCTACGGGAGAATCTGATTGTGGTACTGGGCCTTGATTGAGTACAGAAGACGTGGAATCCACAAGTGGTCGGGTTACCGGGGACAGGAAGACTTTGGCGTTCTGAAACTAGATACTAGGAACCTCAATCAGCTCAAATTAAGCCTCAAAACTCAGCCCAACTTACCCTAGTCCGTTTCTCGACAATTCTACTCGGAAGCACTGCTGGTGGAGATGGAGAATCTGCGTAGATGGTTTTCTGAACCCAAGTTTTCAGCGAAAATCGACAGAAAAAGAGGTAAAACTTACACTAAAGATCACGTTCTCTCTTTTAGGATCCAATGGAAATTGCTTCACTGCATGGACTCTTCTGGAATCAAAGTTACAGATCTCGCCACGAAATCAATTTTTTGCTGTTTTCTCGATTTTGAACCGATTTTTTAAAATTTTCTTGATGAATTCGAATAGAATAGAAGATTTGAAACCGATTGATACTCAGTTCAACCAAAACTGTTCAGTTTTTCAGAGAAAATTTTCAGATTTTGTGTTTTTGGATGAAAAATTAAAAAAAATGAAAAAATCGCAATGAAAAACTCAGTAATTCTGATCGAATGAACTATTTCTAGGTTTCAAATTTTTTTTTCTATCTGTTTTCATCAGAAAAAATTCAAAAAAGTTGGTCCAGAAACGAGAAAACACCGAAAAACCTGCGATCGTTCAAAGTGGCACTCAGCGGGTCTCGCCACGAAATCAGTTTTTTGCTGCTTTCTCGACTTTGAACCGATTTTTTCAATTTTTTTAGATGAATTCGGATAGAATAGAGAATTTGAAACCGCTTGATAGTCAGTACAACCAGAACTTTCCAGTTTTTCAGCTAAAATTTTCAGATTTCGTGTTTGAGAAAATGAAAAATGAGTTTTCAAAAGTTCGCAATAAAAAACTCAATAATTCCGGTCGAATGAACTATTTCTAGGTTTCAAATTCTTTTTTTCTATCCGTGTCCATCAGAAAAAATCCAAAAAAATTCTTCCAGAAACGAGAAAACAGCAAAAAACCAATTTCGCGACGAGACCCACAGTGCCAACTTTGATGACGTTTGGTTTTTTGGTTTTTTTTTGTAATTTCTCGTTTTTAGACCATTTTTTTGACTTTTTAGCTGCAAAAAACAAATAGAACCGTCTATTTGAAGTCTAGAAACAGCAATTTTGACCAGATTCATCTAGTTTTTCATTGAAATTTTGTGATTTTGGCTGAATGTGAAAAACTGAAAAATTCTGGTCAATTTGCCTATCAATCGGTTCCAAATTCTTTTTTCTATTCAGTTTCACCAACAAAAATTGAAAAAATCATACCAAAAACGGGAAAACTGCAAAAAAGAAACCGATCTTGGATTTCTTACCGCAACTCATTTGTCGTCGGGATAGCAGAAGGTGTAGAAGATGGCCAGTTAGTCGTAGAAACAGTAGGAGGGAAAGACAAGTTCACCACCAAATTTCCCATTGTCCTGGGAGCGGCAGTAGTGCGCACTTGCTCTGTGAACACTGCCAAACGCACAGTTTCATTTTCGGATTGAGCGCATTTGTTCTCGTACATGTCGATTTGAAGGCCTTTGGATTTTCTGGAAGCTTAGGCTTACTAGGCAAGTATTTGCATTTTTTGTAATGTTCATAGGTAGATCTTAACGCGCTGATGAACTTTTCAGTACTTCATTTTTTATAAAAGTGCTTCAAAAGAGCACTTTGGAGCCCTCAAAGAGAAAAAGCCCAAAATCGGATGTTTGAGGACCCATTTGAAAGGGTTCCCGGTAGTTTTCAAAAGATCCAGGTAGTGTTAGAAAAAGATCTAAATTTCTATTTCAAAACCAGATAAAATTCTAATAAATTCTGCCAAAAAAAAATTTTCAAAAAAAAATTTTTCAAGATTGGAAAAAACTTGAAAAAAATTTTTTTTTCGAAACTTATCAGTTTTTATTAGGATCGATAGAAGGCGTTTAGATCTATTTTTAACACTATTTGGATCTTCTGGAAACCACCAGGACCCCTTCAAATGGGTCATCAAACATCCGATTTTGGGTTTTTTTTTGAGACCTTGAAAACTTTGATTAGCGTGCCAAATCTTTTGACATTATGAAAAAATAGGGTAAGCAAGAAGCGGACTTTTCTAGTTAAAAAGAAACCTTCGTTTCACCTAAAACTCACTTGACTGCTCTCTCATGTCTCGCATACTTTGACAACACACAATTCTGTGTATTCACATTGTACATCACCGTTTTGCACTTCAACTTATGATGCAATGGAGCCTGGATACACTTTCTCAAGCATTCATTCACATCATCAATGTTTTCGATAAGCACGTTTCCAGATTTCTCCAAAAACTCATTGCTATGAAGAGTGAAACAGGAGAAGACATCTTTGGAGCGGTAGAGGGCTGAGGATCTGAAAAACGAAATTTGGAGATTTCAGAGGTTTCTGATCGTTCAAGTCAACCAGGCAATGTCTAGTTTGCTTACATCCCTTCATCTAATCACAAACCGTTACACTTCTAGCCTGCAAAAAGTGTAAACAAATAGAAAGAAAACTTGCCAAGTCCTAAACCCAAAACGGAACATTTTGTAGTAATACATAGAAAGGGAGAACGGTCAGGGTTTTGGGAGGTACTGTAACATTCAGATAGTCTAGTGACGGAGATCAACAACATGTTGGGAAGAGGAATGATTAGTGATAAAGAGATAAGCCTATTGGGCATGGTTAATGGATGAAGATTGGTCGGAACATTGTGACGTAATGTGAAGATTGGAGGGTTTGGGGATGTCTAGGGGCTTTGAGGCTTTTTGCTAAGGGTCGGTAAGTTTTTCAAGCCTATTTTCACTTTTTATAACAAGAAATGACAGATTTCGGCGCAATGGTCCCAATGAAATTTTGGGCTCCCAAAGTTCAACAAAAATCCCAAATTTCAAGGTTTGAGGACTCATTTGAGTATCTTCTAGAACATTTTAGTAGGTTTTGAAACTTGTTTTAAACAGAACACAGTCTAAACTATGGTTTTCATGCATTTTCTCAAAATTTCAAAAAAAATTTCTTCAAAAAAATTGAAAATTTTTTTCATCAAATTGCACAAAACTTTTTCAATTGATAGAACTAATTGTTCGCAGTTTAAAACACTACCCAAACCCTTCTGAAAAGCTCTTTATGGCTCTAAAAAAGGTACTGAAACATCGAAGTTCAGGCTTTTTCAGACTACCAAAGTTCTACAAAAATCCCACCTTTCAAGGTTTGAGGACTCATTTGAGTACCTTTTAGAGCATTTAAATAAGCTTCAAAACCTGTTTCAAACAGACCACAATCTAAAATATCGTTTTCAACCGTTTTCTCAAAATTTCAGAAAAAAATTTTTTTCGCGAAAAAAAATTTCTTCAAATTTTTTTTTGCCAAGTTGCACAAAACTGTTCCAACTAATAAAACAAATTTTGCGCTGTTCAAAACACCATTCAATTTTTTTTGGAAAGCTCTGTAAGGCTCTAAAAATTGTCCGGAAACATAAAAAATTGGCATTTTTTTTCACTCACGACTTTGAGAGCCCAAAACGGCTCTTAGAAAGGTTTTTTGAAAAAACGTTTCAACTGCAAAGTTACTCAGCGCGTTGAGATCTATCGATACATACTATAACGATAATAAAAAATGCTAAAAAGACTAGGTAAATCACGGAATTTCCAGGTAGGGGCAATGGGCTCGAAGATGCTAATAGTTTTTGGAGCTTTTCTGGAACAGGAGAACAAGACAGAGCATTTGGAAGATTTTGGGATGTTTAGAGAGTTTTAAACTCACCCATTTAGCACGACGAGACCCAGGATGGCAATAACCAGCAGACTTGACAGCATGTCGAACTGTCTTCTACCAGATCTGCCCCTTCCCCCTCTCCAACTGCTTCTCCTCTCCTCCTCCTTTTCCTTTCAACTCCTCCGCCCGAATGGACTAAGACTAACTGACACACAAGAGATGGCCATTTCTAGTTTCCTGCCTGCACCTCCAAACATCCTTCGATCTCTCCGCGCACCCCCAGATCCATTACGTAATGTTCGTGGCAGCCGTTGCGTCGCGCCGCTTTTCCCCCTTTGATTTTTTTCGCTTTTTTCTCTATGCAAAATGCTGAAAAATTGGAGACGCAGACGAAAGGATTACAGTTTTAGTTTTAAAACGCCGTTTTCGGATGGGATAGAACACACAGAGATTAGATTAGATCAAAGATGGGAAAGAGAGAAGGAAAGGTGACGACACAAACAGATGGTGGAGGAGACCTTGAAGCCCGGAAGTCTGAATTTTGACAGAAAAACACTGTTCCTGATGAAATGCTCTATATATTCTTTATTGAAGTGCTTTTAGAATCAGAGTTCAAATTGATCATGAAGAATTGCGTATTTTCCCTCTTCATTCTTCCAGATCTGGGTGAACTTTCCGCTGAGGGTGCCTTGCTGAAATTTTTTTGTTTTGTTTTTCTCGTCTCTGGCTCGACTTTCTCTATTTTCATTGTGAAAAATAGATAGAAAATAAGATTTGAAACCTAGAAATAATCAGTTTTTTGTTTTTTGACCAAAAACACAAAAACACAAAATCTGAAAAATTTTTCATGAAAAACTCAATAATCCTGGTCAAATGGACTGTTGCTAGGCTCCAAATTTTGTTTTCTATCTGTTTTTACAACAAGAACCCAAAGAAATTTGATCTAGAAACGAGAAAACAGCAAAAAACCGATTTCGCGGCGAGACCCGCCGAGCGATTTCAGTCATGCGCCTTTAAAGTTGGGGATACTGTAGTTTGGTCGAATTTTCGAGGATTTTCTCGTTTTTGGACCGATTTTCTCACATTTTTAGAATAAAAACGGATAGAAAAAGAAATTTGGGACCTAGAAATAGTTCATTCGACCAAAATTATTGAGTTTTTCATTGCGACTTACCCATTTTCGTAATTCTTGCCAAAAACCAGGGCTGGGAATCCGGCCGGCCGGGCCGGCCGGGCCGAGTGAAGCAGCGGCCTGGCCCGGCCGGCCGCGCCTGCTCAAAAGACGCGCGCGGCCCGGCCGGCCGGGCCGGCCCGACTCCCAAGAGCTCTTCTCAACGAAGCGTAGAAAATGTGTTAGAATCGGTTTTTTGTTGTTTCAAAAAGTGTTTAGGGTCAATTTTTCTGCTGAATAAGACTTAAACAATCATTTTCGAATACGGGTGACGGTTATGAACGTGGGTTTTGATTCTATGCGCTGCTGAACTTGAAAAACATGTTCTTGCACAAGATTTTCATGAGAAAGTGGTTTTAAAGTTATTTCACTATATCTGCTTTCACAAAATGGTGTTCCTACTGAAATTAATGTTTCTATCCAAAAAACTAAGGTTCGCCGTTGTGTTCTCAATAAATTAATAGTAGAAAATGATAGACCGTTTTATTTACATCATTTCTTCAGTTGAAATTTTTGTGATATCTCTTTTGGTTACCGAGATATGGCTTTCTAAAAATTCCACTCTTCCTCAGCCAACAAGTGCGCGGGCCGGCCCGGCCGGCCCGGCCGGCCGCGCTTTTTGCAGC
>LR538066.1:34225-196845 GCA_900883565.2 Caenorhabditis panamensis | reverse complement strand
CGGCCGGCCCGGCCGGCCCGATGATTTTCCCAGCCCTGCCAAAAACACGAAATCTAAAGAATTTGCTATGAAAAACTCAGGAATTCTGGTCGAATTGACTATTTTTAGGTTCCAAATCTTCTTTTCTACTTGGTTTTACAACAAAAACACAAAGAAATTCGGTCTAAAAACAAGAAAACAGCAAAAAACGGATTTCGTGACGAGACCCGAGTCCGCAGTGCTAAAACGGCTGTTTTGAAACCAAAAAAGCATCTCACCTTCTCAGTAACAAAGCTAAACTCAGTGTGAATGTTCACAAAGTCCCCAACACCTTCATAACGCGGATTTGCAATCTTCACTTCATACTTTCCAAAGTCCGCTCCCATTCCCTTGAAGCTGTCGGTGATGGCTTGGTTGCCAAACATACAACTCTTTCCCTTTTCGATCATCACTGAGTTCACGTGATAGAAATTCTCAACTTTCTTCCAGTCCGAGGTGTTCAGAGCTTCCAAATACTGATGCATAAGAGGGGCCAGGATGGCTTCGGCTTCTAAAAATTTTTACAAACCTTGAAAATTGTTCACTTTTTCACTCACGCTCACTAGTCATGGACATCCTGAATACTTCTCTTGCTTCTTATTGGTCAAAAGTACCTGAAAAATAGCCAAATAGCACCAAAAACCAGAGAAAACACGTGTTAGAATGAAGGGAAATCGAGAACTAACACTGATAACAGAAAGAGTGATCGAGGTCTGATGGAAGTGATAAGAAACATTGAAGAGAGGGCAGAGCAACAGTTGTCGAGGGGTAAATGGGTTGAAAAAGTGGCGAGTTGAGCTTTTTGATTGTGTAAAATCACAAACTACATACTAAAATGGCTGAAAACTTTCAGTTTATCAGTGGAGCGCACTTGCTGACATCATTGTTTTTAGGTAAAACTTTCAGAAGACGTAGCTCCTCGGAGGTTTGACCTAAATTGCTGAAATTTTGGATTCTGAATTTCAAAACCTTTGACTGTTATTTTGCAAAATTTGAGATCAAACCAAATGTTTTGAGCCAAGTTACGCGCAAAACCGTGAAGCCTACCCAGCACTGTTGGAAGCTGAAGTTTCAAACAACGTAACTCAACTAAAACTTGCTTTAGGAGTTTGAAACTTTGGATTCCAAAGTCTTACACATTTGCCTGTTTTCAATTTAAATTTCAGCGCAAATTGAGCATTTTGAGCCAAGTTATGCTCCTTTTCTAAGGGCTACTACACCGAAAAACTCTGACAAGCCAAATAAGCACTTTATTCAATCAAATTCAAGATTTGGTGAGATATACGCAAAGCAAAGCATTCAATTATCATTTTCAAATTGAGATCATTATCATTATCAATCCCCATCCCTCTGAAAAAATCACAAAAACGAATCATCATTCGTCGAACTCTTCTCATTGAGCAAGTAGCTCTCCGTGCAAACTGATGCTGAAAAACATTCATTTCATCCATTATCACTTTGTAATTTGTCTTACATTCAGTTTCAGGTTGCTTCATTTTAATCTGCTCTCTTGCCAACAAGTTGGTGCGGAGTTTCGGGTCATTGGACTCATTGGAGTAGTGGACCATGGAGCGGGGAGATGAGATGCACGGGATTATTTCAGAGAGGCGGCTGAATAGAATAGAATTGATTGGGATGAATAGAGCAGGTTTCAAGGCTCAAATTGATATAAAGACAATAAAAGATGATGCATTTTGAGCAAAGTTATGGTCTCTCAAAGTTTAGGTATTGTTCTACAACATTGTTTACCACTAGACAACCTTCCCCCTCACTTGCCGCCGACCCGCTGCACACCACGCGCTCCTCTACACCCTCAACGCAACCGTCTTCATCCTCCCATGTGGTCTAGTGGTTAGGATTCGTGGTTTTCACCCACGCGGCCCGGGTTCGATTCCCGGCATGGGAAGTTTCTTTTTGCCTAGCTGCGTGGGCTAGGTAAAGCGGTTTTTGATGCTTTTGGTAATGATAGGCTTGGTTATTTTTCAGATTATCACTGTTTTCCTCTAGAATCTTTCGATTTCATAAGAATCTCGAGGAAAACAGACCAATTATGTGTCATAATTGGTAGCTAGGGGCTCTGTTTTTCGGTTATTAGGGAATCAGAAATCTTGTGTTCATTTACCTCTTCACCATCTCTCGGAACTTGTCGGAGAAGACCAGGTAGACAAAGAAGGACAGAGAGACATTGCAAAGACCCAGGAAAACCGCAATAGTATGCCACATACAGATAGCAGGCTCGTTTGTAACAGCGGGTCCGAATAGGGTGGCGTACAGGAAAACAGGGATTGGTGGGAGTTCTGCGATGAGTTGGAGACCAGTTGTGATCAACGTTATACGGGTTACACATCTCTTTTCAGCCCTAGAACTTGACATGTAAATAGGCTCCGCCCCTTTTAGAAATTACGTGAAATGCGAGACAAAGTCGGTTTTCTTCAAGACAAGTTTCCAAAGGATTGAGCTGGCCATGAAGAGAAGAAGGCCCATTGGTACGATAATGGCCAAAAGGAGGTTTGCAAAGGTGTGGATCTTTTCTAGGCAGACCATTATGAAGTCTTCGGATGCATGAATACTGGGAATCACTCGGTTACAATGAGTTGTTAAAGTAACACTCCGGTTCACTTTATACATCAAAGCAAGTGCTGCTCCGACGGAAAGAATGATGAAATAGCTTCGAGACAAGTTTTTCTTGGTACACAGGGACTTTGAGTGGGATGGGAAGAACACGTGTAGGTAGCATTCAGCGGTCATTAAAACGGTTAGCCTGCAAGTTTGCACTTTCTGTCAAGAGTTCAACTCAACAACCAACAACCCACATCATACCTCGAGCGCTTATACTGCTTATAAGCCCATAATTAGAGCTCAATTCCAAGCCAATTATACCCATTATGAACAGCTCAAAGTACACTTTCCCGCACTTACCACATTGCACAAAACCCAAACAAGTTCACAAAGTAGATTTGATACGGGTAGTAGCTCCAGTAGATCTCGTCGATGACAGTTCCCGGAAGCCAAGCAGAGATGATACGGAGCGCTTGGGGAAGCATGCAGATCAGGGTTAGGGAGTTCATGAGCTGGAAAATTGTTGTGGGATAGTGATAAGAAGGGGATGAACTTAATTTGGAAAAAACTTGAAACTGAACGAAGCAGTTTTGGGCGAGTTATGCTGGTTTGAAGTTTACCTCGGTTCTAGGGCCTAGGGCCTCGGCTAGGGTCAAGTTTGAGATGACGTAACTCATCGAAATTTTTACCTAGAGTTTTGAAACTTTGCCTATATGTTATTGAAACCTTTTTCTAGCTGTGTGACAAATTTCAGTACAATCGGAATTTTTTGAGCCAAGTTATGCTCTGAACCGTCCAGTCAATGGAGTTCGGGATTTGGGGTCCTGGTCACAGAATTAGGGTAAAGTTTGAGATGACGTGGCTTGTCTCATATTGAATCTAGAGTTTTGAATTTTTGCAAGAACGTTATTAAAGTCTTTCAAAATCTTTGTGGCAAATTTCAGCTCGAACAAAAGTTTTTGAGTCCAGGTATGCTATGCTCAAACCATCAAGTCCCCGATTTAGAGTCACACAATTAGGGTCAAGTTTCAGAAGGCGTAACTTATTTCAAACTTTACCTAATTCTTTGAAACTTTTCCCACATTTTTTCAAAGTCTTTACCTAGCTCCTAAACAATTTTCAGCTCAATCGAAACTCTCTGGACCAAGTTGCACTCCTCTAACCACTCACTCACCAATCGAGTACACAACATCCGAATCGCAATGTAGTACTTGATATGATCCGAGTTATAGATCAACAAGTTCACAAAGTTGCCAAACAAAGCCAACAGAAACACAAATATGAATCCGTAGCCGTTCAGCCAGGTATACAAGGTGCGGTTCTCACAGGTGTTCGCCAACTTGTCACATTCTTCCAGTTGGACTTGGTTGATCCGGTCGATGAGTTCTTGGAGCGGGTTTTCGTCTTCAGCGGAGGAAGAAGGAGCGGATACAGATGGAGAAGAGGAGGAGGAGATGACGGTGGAAGAGTTGGAGATGATTTGAAACATTAGACGCTGAAAACAAGAGCGTTTTAGGGCTCGAAAAATGTGTTAGTTGGAAGGTGTGTTATGGTCCCTAAATTCAGCACAAATTGGTGATTTTTCATGCAGAACAGAGTTAGGATGGGCTTCAAAAACGATGAAATAAACATAACCCGATGAATTATCGCGTCTAGAACACAATTCCCCCAACATACCACAAGAGGATCCAAGCTCAAAAGTGGCCCAATAATCGGACCGGTTTCATCGTCGAGATCAGTGGAGTTTCCCGTCGAGTTCATCTCAACTCTACACTCAAAATGATCCGAAAAACAGCCCGAATTCTCAATTCAAATAAGCCCCGCTCCTTTTCAAGGCAATTAAAGGGGCGGAGCTTGAAACCCCAGAATTAGGTGGAATGGGTGTTTGCGTGGGGAGGAAAATTTTGAGAAATTTGGTCGAAAATTATGGGGTAAATAGAGGAGCGGATCATGTGATTTTGGAGGAATTTTGAGCAGGTTTCTGTTTGGAAAATTCAAAACGTGCAGAGTCCAAAAATGAGCCAGTTTTGCTTTTTGCTTTTCAGGTTAAAAATGATGTATGTTATTGGGGATGTTAGAATAGAGATTAGTCAGGTTAATCTGACAAAAAATGATGAAGAATGAAAAGGGTCATTTCACCTACATAAAATGGCTTTTTTGATCACTCAAAGTATCAAAGCTCAAAATCGGCTGTTTGAGGACCCATTTGGAAGGGTTCCCGGTAATTTTCAAATGATTCAAATAGTGTTGGAAGTAGATTTAAACTTCTTCTATTGATTCTGTAAGAATTCTAAAAAAAATCCGAAAAAAAAAATTTATCAAAAAAATTTTTTTTGTTGGGAAAAATGGGAAAAATTTTTTTTCCGGAATCCTTCAGAATTTTATCAAGATTGATAGAACAAGTTCAGATTTATGTCATAAACTATTTGGATCTCCTGGAAACAACCGGAAACCCTTTCAAATGTAAAAAAACAGAACCTTTTGGGCTTTTTCGAGACTTTGAGGACCCATTTTGAGGGGTTTCCGGTGATTTTCAGAAGATCCAAATGGTGTAAAAAATAGATCTAAACATTTTTTATTAATCCTGATAGGATTTCAATGAAATTCTGAAAAAAAAAGTTTCAAAAAAAATTTTTTTTTGAGTTGTAAAAAATTTGAAAAAAAAAATTTTTCGGAATTTTCCAGATTTTTATCAGGATTGATAAAATAAGTTTAGGTCTATTTTTATCACTATTTAGATCTTCTGAAAACCACCGGAAATTCCTTCAAATGGGTCCTCAAACATCCGATTTTGGGCTTTTTCGAGGCTTTGAGGACCTATTTGGAGGGGTTCCCGGCGGTTAGCAAAAGATTCAGAAAATGCAAAAATAGATTTAAAATTTTGTAAAAATAAACCTAAACTTTCAATCCTAGTAAGATTCTACAAAAAAATCTGAAGAAAAAAATTTTTTCAAAAAAATTGTTTTTTGCGTCGGAAAAATTTTGAAAAAAAAACACAGATTTTGAGCTTTTTTGAGATTTTGCGGGTTCAAAAACAAAGTTCAGAAACGTTCAACAATAAGCTCTATTTGCAAATTTTACAAGAAACATTGAAAAAACGCCTAAAACCCCAAGTTTCTTCTAAATTTAGAATGGCCGCTAGAATGTAGGTAGCGTTTGTGACTTCTACCTACACCTCAGACACTCGGAATTTTCTCGGAATTTTAAATCTCGCTGACAAAAAGGTCGTCCATCCCCCGTTAACAAAGCCTCTCTGGGGATTCAGGAACTCATCAAAGATCAAGGTGTAGAGTGGGAAGGAATGGAATGACTATAAGAGTCACGGACACTCTGAATTATTCATATTTATTTGAGTTCGCACTGGTCTTTCTTATTGTTATAAAGAGAGGATGAGGGGGTGGAAGAACATTTTCTAGACAAAAAACCGCCAAAAAAATAGCCCAAAACGAAGGTTATAAATTTCCCCAAAAAGGCCCCAAAACCCGTTGACTTTTCTTTTTCCTTTTTGCCTCTTTTCCATTTCCTTTGCCAAAATTAATGGAAACTCGTGGCTTTTGCCAAGAAGAACGTGCGGACGAAGAATTCTCATTAAATCCATCCGCGTTACCCACAAAAATTCCCGTCTCATTTCCGGGGCTCATCAACAATTGGGGGACGGGGATAAGAAAAAGTGAAGGAAATTGAGAAGAAAATGGGGAATCTGGAGGTTGATAGGGTCAGGAGTTAAGCCTAGCACTTTTGAGTTTTCAAAGTATCGAAAAATCCCAAAAATCCGGAAATTTTTGAAGAAAAAAATTTCATAACATTATTTTTCAAGTTGAAAAATTTGAAAGAAATTTTTTTTCGGAATTTTTTAGATTATTTTTAGGATTGATAGAAAAAATTTAGATTTAATATTAACACTATTTGAATGTTCTGAATATTACCGGGGAACCCCTTCAAATGGGCCCTCAAAGTTTCAAAAAAGCCCAAAATCGGTTGTTTGAGGGCCCATTTGAAGAGGTTCCTGGTGGTTTCCAAAAGATCCAAATAGTGTTTAAAATAGATCTAAACTTCTTCTATCAATCCTGGTGAAATTCTGAACGATTCCAGGAAAAAAAATTTTTCGAACAAATTTTCATTTTTTTCAAGTGGAAAAAATCGGAAAAAATTTTTTTTTGGTATCATTCAGAATTCTATTAGAATTGATAGAAGAAGTTTAGATCTGTTTCTAACACTATTTGGATTGTCCGAAAACCACCTAAACCCCCTTCAAATGGGCCCTCAAAGTCTCGAAAATGCCCAAAATCGAATGTTTGAGGACCCATTTGAAGGGGTTTTCCGTGGTTTTTAGAAGATCCAAGTAGTGTTATCAACTTTTCTATCAGTCCTAATAAAATTCTGAACGATTCCAAGAAAAAAATCCTTCAAAAAATTTTTTTCAAGGTTGGAAAAAATTCCGATTTTTTTTTCTTGGAAGTCTCGAAAAGTCCGACATCAGCTGTTTGAGGACCCATTTGAAGGGGTTCCTGGTGGTTTCTAGAATCCCCAATTAGTGCAAAAATAAAATTTGAAATTCTACTATCAAACCTGATAAGATTCTAAAAAAGTTGAAAAAAAAAAATTTTTCAAAAAAATTTTTTTTTTCAGGATGGAAATCTTTGAAAAAAATTTTTTTTCGGAATTGATTAGAATTTTTTCATAGTTGATAGAAAAAGTTAGAATCTACTTTTTGCATTTTTGTATTTGGATCTTGTTAAAACCACCGAAAACCCCTTCAAATGGGCCCTCAAACACAGAATTTTGAGCTTTTTCGAAACTTTGAGAGCCCAAACAAAATTTTTTAGAAAGCGCTTTTTGCAACTTCTGCGTGCTGAAACATTGATAATCATGTCAAAATCTATCTATAAACATCATAAACAAAGCTAGATTAAAAAAAAAAAACGGACTTTCCTAGTCACAGGACCTGATTTCAAAGTCAGAACAACAATCATCACTTTATCCTAGATTCCTCCAGTCTTCCTACAATTCCCCCAAAACCAATACTTCTGCTTTACGTTTGTCAGCTGCCTAAAAGGAACCCTCCTCTTTTTGTCTTCTTGATGTCTGTCTCCTCTGGAGTCAGAATCCACCCCGATTGCATCATTCCACGTCACAAGTATCAGAACAAAAAGAAGGATAAAGGAGGAAAGAAAAAAGGGGTGGAAAATTGACAAAATTTCTAGTTCAAGGGGACATTTTTGATCTCTTAGCCCTCCTATGCTCTATTTCCTAGCAGTTGTCATTTATTATGCAGGTTTTTATTTTCTCGGGAAGCAACAGAAAAAGGCGATGAAAATGACGAATTTTTAACAAAAAAGAGGTCAGAAATGTCAGAGGGAAGCAATTTTTGAATGTGTCATCTTGTTTTTAGGGACGTTGGATGTTCTTGGAACAATTGTGAGAAAGTGTTCATGAAATTCTAGATGTTTTTTATTGACACAAACTTGTGTTTTTTTAGTGTTCAGAAATTGATACATGTATTCCAGGTGAAAAATGGCGAATCAGAAATCCAAGGTATCGAAAAACAGCTCAAAAATGCCTTTTTCGAAAAGAAAAATTCACAAATAAACTTACAAAGGTCCAAATATAGAAAAAACTTTGCTGCCAAACCTTCAAAAACCAAGTTGTTCTCGCTGCCCGCCAACCCAAAACACTCAAATTTCACATCCCATAAAGTTTGCCGTCAAAATGCAAAATGAGAACGAAATGAGAAAGAGAATGGAAACAAGACAAGGCACAAGGAAACCAAAAAAGTTCAAATTGGTTTTGATGGGGTGGGCGAAAATTTGGGTTCAGGGAGTGGGGCAGGAGTGGTGGAAAACCTTTTGTATCTCTGGAACTATAAGAGATAGCAAAAAGTTGTCAACTAATAAATTGTAGCCCTTAAAAAAAGCTACAATTTTGTAGTTGACAACTTTTTGCTATCTCTTATAGATCTCATGATACCAATGCTTCAAAACAAGCTTCCCTAATATTCCCTAACACCCAGTAGGCTTGGATTAACAAAAACAGCCATTTTGAAAACTTTGTACCTCAAAAACCATTCAAGATATTAAAAAATTGTCAACTAATAAAATGTTTCTCACATATCCAGCTACATTTTTGTAGTGAACACGTTTTTAATATCTTGTTTTGTTCTAAAGTTATAAGGCAAAATGCAAGTGTGCTCCACTGATAAACAACTAGCTAGGGCGCATGGGCGCCTTGGGATAACTGTCATATCTCAAAAACCATAAAGGATATTAAAAAGTTGTCAACTACAAAACTGTTTATCACAATCTTAACTATATTACTGTAGTTGACATTTTTTTGATATCTCGTTTCGTTCTAAAGTTATAAGTTAAAATGCAAGTGCGCTCCACTGATAAACAACTAGCTGAGGTGCCATGGCGCGCTCGGAAAACAGGGAAAACAACCATATCTCAAGAACCATAAAAGATTTCTATAAAGTGTCAACTAGTAAAATGTAGCCCTTAAAATTCTGTATAATTTAGCAGTTGTCAACTTTTTGTTATCTCTTGTAGTTCTTTAGATATGCTCACTGAAAGAGTCCCTTTCCTCTTTTCCCCTAGTTTCATTTTCACTTCATTCATTCAGTTCTCACAGCTTCTACTCTGTTCCTTTCCCCTTTAGTTCCCCTTCTAAATGCCCTTCTTCTGTCACAGTGTAATCCTCTCTCTTTTCATCGTGAATCTCTTCTGCTTTGCCCTCCACTGATGTGTCCTCCTCCCCCCCAGTTTAATGTTAACAAGAAGTAACACAAAAGTCTCGAGAAATGACTGTCTTGTTCATTTCTTCATTTGTCTGATAACTATTACACATTACCATTGACTTCTGGGGCTTCTGGTGATCTTACATTCTCTTTTCAGACGTTTCTATGTATACTGCTTTTTTGTTCTGTTTTTGGCTTGGATTCCTGAAATTTCAAGTTCAATTTCCGATTCCCTCCGTTTTCATTGATAAGTCCGTTCCTTCCATATTCATACTTTGATCAATAATCACTACATCCTAGTCTAAAAAAGTAAAAACTATATAAAGCGGCCAAAATGAGTAGAAAAACATAACAAAAACAGGTGACAACTACACTTGTCCTTTCGGTTTCTTGTTTTTCTGTCTGCGTATCTTCCCCCTTCGGTGTGTGTATGATAAGAATTGGTGTTTTGCATGTTTTGAAGGTTTTGAATGATTGAATGACTTGCAACCAACTGAAAATCGTTGTTTTGAGCAAATCGAACGGTCACGCAAAGTGGCACTCGGCGGGTCTCGCCACGAAATCAGTTTTCTGGTGTTTTTTTCATTCCTAGACCAGTTTTTTGAACTTTCGTTGATAGAAACGGATAGAAAATAAAATTTGGAGCATAGAAATAGTTCATTCGACCAGAATTATTAAGTTTTTCATTGCAAATTTTCGAAAACTCATTTTTCATTTTCTCGGCCAAAAATACGAATTCTGAAAATTTTAGCTGAAAAACTGAACAGTTTTGGTTGAAATAACTATCAATCGGTTTCAAATTTTCTATTCTATCCGAATTCATTAAGAAACTCCAAAAAAAGTGGTCCAGAAGCGAGAAAACTGCAAAAAACCGATTTCGTGGCGAGNCCCGCCAAGTGGTACTCGGTGGGTCTCGCCACGAAATCAGTTTTTTCTCGTTTCCAATCCAATTTTTTACGTTATTTTTGATGAAAACAAATAGAGAAGAAAATTTGAAGCCTAGAAATAGTCGATTCGATCAGAATTTTTGAGTTTTTCATAGCAAACATTCAGATTTCGGGTTTTATCCGAAAAATCAAGAAAGTTGGTATTTCGCAATGAAAATCAAGCTAAATTTGATCGAATCAACTGTTCATAGGTTCCAAATTTTGTTTTCTATTAGATTTTACTACAAGATTCCGAAAAAATTGATCCAGAAACAAAAAAACACCAAAAAACCGATTTCGTGGCGAGACCCGCCAAGTGATCAAAAGGACAAAGTCTAGTTCTAGAACTAGAAAAGTACGTTCTCTCCCTCTCCCTGTCTCTTTTTCTGCCCAACAAATGGCTCCATTCTCCACGAACAAAGTGCACCTTTTGGCACAACCTACTCCTCCATGATACCCCATTCCGGAGTCTAGTATATTGGTCTGATCACCTTTCTTCTTTGTTGTCTTATCACACACCACCTCTTTCCTGCTCTATAATAATAGTTTTGCGTCTGTTATCAATTGCATCTTTTGAGGGTATAAAGCATTTCCTGCAGACTTTCTGGTATTTCAACACTTTTTTGTTCCGTTTCGTTTTTTTTACTTTCTAACGCCAACTTCATTTTCGTTTTTTCAGCACCATGTCAGTCCAATCCAAACTTCTCGAAACCGCCCTGGACCCCGAAAAAAGGCGGAAAGCTCTTCTCATAGCAATCGGAGGAGTTGCCACTGTAGCCGTCGCTCATTATCTCACACTTTCCGGGTCCAAATCCAAACATGGAAAGCTTGAAAAAGAAGACAGTGTGGCTTCCGATGGAACCCCCAAAAAACATAAGAAAAACGCCTTTGATCCAAAGTTTTTGAGGCAATTGAGGGATTTGATAAAGGTTATGGTGCCAGGAGTGTTCAGTAAGGAAGCTGGAATTATTGGTGAGTGAAATGACCCCGAAAAACAAAGAAAACAAAGGGAAATTGAGATTTTAGGAATGCACTCCATCATCTTGATCTGCAGGACGTTCTTGACCATTTTTGTGGCGCAATTGGAAGGATCTATGGTTCAGGCAATTGTAGAGAAGGATGTTCTTCAATTTGTGCTTCATCTTGTTAAATGGATCCTTGTGGCTCTTCCAGCAACCTTTGTAAACTCCATGATCAGATTCTTCGAGTCCTATCTTGGCCTAGCGTTCAGAACAAGGCTCACAAAACATGCATATAAGCAGTACTTCTCTGTAAGTTTCACCGTAAAAGTTCTCTTCAGTTTTCCTGTTTTAGGACCAAACCTACTACGCAGTGTCCAATTTGGACACCCGACTCCAAAACGCTGACCAATGCCTCACTGAAGATATCACAATGTTCTCTCAAAGTGTCGCACATCTTTACTCTCACTTGACAAAGCCTGTGTTGGATATTGCGTTGATTACGTGAGTGTTTGGGTTGGGAAATTTATCTATCCTCTCTATCTAGAGAACAAGGAAATATTAGAAAATCTATAATCTGAAGGTGTAGATGGCAAAGAACCATTATAAAAAGATCCCTAGGTTATTGAGAACATTAGAATGTAAATTATTTATCTAGAAAAGTCCAATTTCGGTTTTTTAGGTTTTTATAACACACACCCTTCCGCCCCCACCAAGTACCGGCAGCGCGCCCAAACACCCATGTCTTGTACGCCCTCCGCGCCACTGTTCCCAACTGCCCTTGTGGCCTAGTGGGTAACACACCCGCCTTCCAATTTTGACCTCGCGGGTTCGAACCCCCGCTACAGTAATCTCTTTAGTTTCGGCTCCTTTGAGCTTCTGCCACGTCATAAGAAAAGAAGAAGCTCTGGGAGCCGAGGTGAGGTGGAGAAGAAAAGTAGAATACGGTAGATTTCCGCGAAACTGACAAAGTATGAGCCCGATTGGAGCACTTTGAAGCTCAGGGCTCCAATTTATAGATTTTCTAATATTTCTGGAGCCCTTTTGGCCTAATTTTTGAGGGAATGTCATAAAGAAGATCTTCTAGGGTATTGAGAACATTAGACAATCAAGAATCGGGTTCTCACAAGGAATGATCCCGAAGTGACCCCCCTGGATTCTGTTGGAAGTATTTTTTTAAGATCATATATCAGTAGATAAAACAAACCACGAAGGGATTTTGTGTGAAAAAATTTTGTTCCCGGAATATGGCACCTCCAATTTTCATGCTATTTTGCCAATTTTTGCAACTAACTCCAACTTTGCGGGAGCATAACTTTTTTCTGAAGAGTTTAAATTGAAAACGGTCAACTGAAAAAATGTTTGCGACGTTTTCAGAAATATAATGCATAATGATTATTGCTGGTATCAACATCATAACAACTCGAAAATTTTGAAAAACCAGAAAAGGTAAAAACTCAACTTTTTTCTGTGAGCTGGTCAAAACGGGAAAATTTGTGCATTCAATTCTACGTTGTTTCAAACATATGTTTTCAAACTTTCAAAAAAATTCACCGTGAAAAAATTGAAAAATTTGGATTTTTCGAAAATTTTCGGGTTTTTTGAAAACGATTTTTGGACATAACTTAGCTCAAACTTATTATTTCTTGATGAAACAAAAACCAAAATGTAGCCAAAAGTTAGTTTGTACCCAAAATATTAACACTGTTGTTAAGTTTAGTGAAAAAATTTTTCAGGAAACGAGTGAGAAGAAAATCTACTTTTTTTCCAACCAGCCAAACTTTTTAAAAACTAATTTTTCGTTTTGTGCTGGAAAAAATACTTCGAATTTCAAAATTTCGTCAATAAATCTTTCCTAATCAGTTTAAAAACACAGTTTTTCTTCAAAAAACAGCAGTTTTTCCAAAAAAAATTTCGAGAAATTGGGAAAAACTGCTGTTTTTTGAAGAAAAACTGTGTTTTTAAACTGATTAGGAAAGATTTATTGACGAAATTTTGAAATTCGAAGTATTTTTTCCAGCACAAAACGAAAAATTAGTTTTTAAAAAGTTTGGCTGGTTGGAAAAAAAGTAGATTTTCTTCTCACTCGTTTCCTGAAAAATTTTTTCACTAAACTTAACAACAGTGTTAATATTTTGGGTACAAACTAACTTTTGGCTACATTTTGGTTTTTGTTTCATCAAGAAATAATAAGTTTGAGCTAAGTTATGTCCAAAAATCGTTTTCAAAAAACCCGAAAATTTTCGAAAAATCCAAATTTTTCAATTTTTTCACGGTGAATTTTTTTGAAAGTTCGAAAACATATGTTTGAAACAACGTAGAATTGAATGCACAAATTTTCCCGTTTTGACCAGCTCACAGAAAAAAGTTGAGTTTTTACCTTTTCTGGTTTTTCAAAATTTTCGAGTTGTTATGATGTTGATACCAGCAATAATCATTATGCATTATATTTCTGAAAACGTCGCAAACATTTTTTCAGTTGACCGTTTTCAATTTAAACTCTTCAGAAAAAAGTTATGCTCCCGCAAAGTTGGAGTTAGTTGCAAAAATTGGCAAAATAGCATGAAAATTGGAGGTGCCATATTCCGGGAACAAAATTTTTTCACACAAAATCCCTTCGTGGTTTGTTTTATCTACTGATATATGATCTTAAAAAAATACTTCCAACAGAATCCAGGGGGGTCACTTCGGGATCATTCCTTGTCAGAGCTCAGGAAATATTAGAAAATCTATAATTTTTAGCAGTAGGCTTCAAAGTGCTCCAATCGGGCTCATACTTTGTCAGTTTCACGGAAATCTACCGTATTCTACTTTTCCTATTCCCCTTCCACTATTCCAAGAGCTTCTCCATTTTTTATGACGTGGCAGAAGCTCAAAGGAGCCTAAACTAAAGAGATGACTGTAGTGGGGAATTGAACCCGCAATGTCAAAACAGGAACGCGGGCGTGTTACCCACTAGGCCACATAGGCAGTTGAAAACGGCTGCGCGAAGAGCGTAGACAATATGGGTGTTTTGGCGCGCTGCCGGGACTTGGTGGGGAGGAAGGGTGTGTGTTAAAGAAAAGAATAAAAGTTGGAAAAACAAAAAATCAACTCCTTCTTTTCCAGATTCACCCTTCTCAAGCTAGCAGTCCAACGTGGAACCGGCAAATCCACCTTCCTCCCATCCTGCATGGCCATCATTGCTGTCTCTGCAACAGCAAAGATTTTGAAGGCAGTATCTCCAAGATTCGGACACATGGTTGCTGAAGAAGCAAGAAGGAAGGGACATTTGAGATATTTGCACTCTAGAATTATCACAAATTCAGAGGAGATTGCGTTTTATGGAGGGCATCAGGTACAACACCCAAAAACTGGGGAAAAAATGAACGAGTAGTTTTTCAGGCCGAATACAAGCAACTAGATGGAGCTTACAACTCTTTGTATCAACAAATGATGCTGATTTTCAAGAAACGCATTCCATACATCATGATTGAGCAGTTCCTCATGAAATATGTGTGGTCGGGTACTGGAATGGTCATGATTGCTCTGCCGATTCTAGCAGCGGAGTATGCAGATGATGATAGTGAGTTTATCTTGGGAACTAGAGGGGTTGGAAAAAAGTTGTTAACTAACAAAATGTAGACTAGGTTTGTATCTTTGTTTTTGTAGTTGACAACTTTTTAATATCTCTTTTGGTTTTTGAGTTATGAGGTGTCAAAGTTGGGCGTCATTCTGACTTGAGAGATAACGATGTAGAGAATGTTGTAGAAAAACTGCTATATCTCAAGAACCATCAAAGGAATTAAAAAGTTGTCAACTACAAAGTTGTAGATGAAAATTTGAGCTTTGTTTTTGCAGTTGACAACTTTTTGATATCTCTTTTGGTTTTTGAGTTATGAAGCGTCAAAGTTGGGCTAACTTTTGCGCTAACGGGAACAGTGAGGGGGTTAGGGGTTGTAGTAAAACTGTCATATCTCAAAAACTATTGAAAGAATTGAAAAGTTGTCAACTAACAAGTTATAGAGAAAGGTTTGAGCTTCATTTTTGTAGTTGACAACTTTTTTCTATCTCTTTTCGTTTTTGAGTTATGAGTTGTCAAAGTCTGGCTAACTTATGCGCTAACAGGGGTAGGGAGCGTTGTAGTAAAACTGCTGTATCTCAAGAACCATTAGATTGCCAATTCCTTGATACATTTACTTTTTTCTCTTTTCTAACTCCATTCTTCCAGAAGCCACAAAACTCGAAGACCTCCCAGACCACGGTGTCTCAGAGCGTACTCGTGGATACGCCACTGCAAAGACCCTTCTTTTCAACTCAGCAGACGCAGTAGAACGATTAATGACAAGTTACAAGGAGATAACGGAACTTGCTGGATACACCGGAAGAGTTCATGAGATGTTCAAGGTGTTTGACGACGCAAAGAAAGGAATCTACCAACGACAAGCAGTGAATGGAAGTGAATTGACGGCAAGAGGAGAGAGATTTGATACTTCAAAGATTGAAGGCTTGATCACTGACTCTGAAACTGATTCTATTGCCTTGAACTCTGTCCCGATTGTCACACCAAATGGAGATGTGGTCGTGAAGAACATGACATTGACCATTACCCCAGGAATGCATGTCCTTATTACTGGCCCCAATGGTTGTGGAAAGAGCTCTTTGTTCCGGATTCTCGGGGGCTTGTGGCCCGTGTACAGGGGTCATTTGGAAAAGCCCACTGCCGATCGTATGTACTACATCCCCCAACGCCCTTATATGACCCTCGGAACCCTTCGAGATCAAGTTATCTACCCAGATACCACTATCCAAATGAGACGGCGTGGTGTCTCTGACCAGGATCTCATGGTGATGCTGAAGATTGTGCATTTGGAGCATATAGTGGAGAGAGAAGGAGGATGGGATGCTAAGAATGACTGGATGGATGTGCTTTCGGGAGGAGAGAAACAGAGAATGGGAATGGCCAGAGTTTTCTATCACAGACCCCGTTATGCTCTTCTCGATGAATGCACTTCTGCAGTGTCTATTGATGTAGAAGGAAGCATCTATCAGGCGATTAAGGATGTTGGAATCACTCTTCTTACAGTTACACATCGTCCTAGTCTATGGTAGGTGTCCTAGCGGGTCTCGGCACGAAATCAGTTTTTTGCTGTTTTCTCGATTTTGAACAGTTTTTTTTCCAATTTTTTCAATCAATTTGAATAGAAAAGAACATTAAAAACCGGTTGATAGTCAATTCAACCAAAACTTCCCAGTTTTTCAGCAAAAATTTTCAGATTTCGTGTTTTTTGCCGAGAAAATGAAAAATGAGTTTTCGAAAATTCGCAATGAAAAACTCAATAATTCTGGTTGAATCCATTACTTCTAGGTTTCAAATTCTTTTTTCTATCCGTTTTCATCAGAAAAAATTCAAAAAGTTGGTCCAAAAACGAGAAAAAAGCAAAAAACCGATTTCGTGGCGAGACCCACCGAGTTTTCGGAAACCACTAATTTTCTTTGTTTTTTCCAGGAAATTCCACACCCACCTTTTGCAATATGACGGAGAAGGAGGCTACAAGGTCACCAGTCTCAATGAAAAGACAATTGGCGAGAGAATGAGCTATTCGGAAGAAAAACAGCAGCTGGAAAAGCAACTAGCTGAAGTTCCAAGATGGAAGGAACGTCTTCAAGAGGTCTGTCAGTTGTTGGGAGATGAAGATCATTTGAATCTCAGTCTGGATACAGATGAGAGTGAGTGATAAATGACACAGGGTCTTTGATTAGTCGTTGTATGTATATATTTTTTTATAAAAAATAAATTTATTTTTTTCTTTACTTTTTTTTTCTTATTAGGTTCCATGCGTTATGAAGCATGACAGGAACTGTAGAAATCTGAAAAACAACATTAAAAAAAATGAGATGCTAATGCTTATGTACTTACTCTTAACTTTTGGTAGATTACAGGCTGACTTTTGACAATAAAAAAAACTGCCATGGCTTATGAAACACGCCAAAAATGAGCTGTAGAAATCTGAAAAGTCATAATTAAAAAAAAATGGAATCCAAGTGTTTACTCACTCTCTCCCCTGGTAGTTGCAGAGGTTTCTTCCACAAATAAAACCTGCAAAAAACAGAAAATAAGCATTTTTTACAAATGTCAAAAAAGTTGGCGGGTCTCGCCACGAAATAGGGTTTTTGATGTTTTTTCGGTTCTGGATTGATTTTTTCTCGAGTTTTCTTGATAAAAATGAATGGAAAAAAGAATTTGAAGCCTAGAAATAGTTGATTTGACCGGAATCGCTCAGTTTTTATTGTCAAAAACCTATTTTTTGATTTTCATTCAAAAACAGAAAATCTAAAAACTTGCAGAAAAACTAAATAATTCTGGTCAAATTGACTATGTCTAGGTTTCAAATTCTGTTTTCTATCCGATTTTATCTTCAAAAAGCAAGAAAATCGGTCTAAAAACGAGAAAACAGCAAAAAACCAATTTCGTTGCGAGACCCACCGGGTGCCACTTCCGCAAAGTATTTACTCACTCTAAACTTCTCGTTACAAGCTGTCTTTTTGCAGTAAAACCCCTGGAAATTAAAAAATAAGAATTTCCCAGACGAATAAAAATACTGAAAACCCACCTTTACACTTTGCCGATTCTCATTTCAATTCATAATGAAAATTTCAAAAAAAATGAGAGAGATCTAAAAAATCAACCTCTTGATCAAATTTCCTGCTTTTCACTCACCAGTATTCTTTGATTAAAACTACATATATACAGAAAATAGTTCAAAACTTCAGTAAAATAGAAAACCAGCCGCCATCGGGTAGCTCAGGAGATAATAGTGAGGGAAAGTGAGTTTGCGTTTTCTCTTTCGGTTTGCTTTCTTTCGAGTGGTGTGTAATCAAGGAGAGATGGGATTTTTTGAAGAGATCTAAAGAGAAAAAGAGATTGCAATGGGAGCCCGAGAAGTTCTGACGTATGTACAACGAGTCAAAGGGACATTACACTAACTTTGATGGCTATTTGAAAAGAAACAGAAACATTTTTTTCAAATCCAAAACAACTTTATTATTCAACATTTTTTAAAATGAACTATTGCGGGAAATCGCAAATTAATAATTTGTTTTAATCCAAAAATTTTTATTACAAAAAAATTTCATGAAGGCGGTCGGATAACTGCAATCGAAAACTGGCTGAAATCGACTTGACTCCTGAAAATGGCTTTTTTATAATTCTGATCACCTGTTTTCAACCTCACCATATATCTACTCGTTGATGGGGATACGTCTATGTGTTACGATTTCTTGAAAAAATTTTTTGAACCCCTGAAAACAGTCTTTGTTATGATTAGAGGGTTCATTTCCAAACTCACTTTATAAAAACCCGCGAGTACAATTGTGATAAACTGTCAAATCTATTCAAAAACCAATTCTAATCTGAAATTTCTCATGTTTTCGTCTGATAAAGGGGTAGGTTTTTTGAAGCTCACCTTGGTTGAAACGTGACGTGGGACATCTATAGGACAGCTCGTGTTGTGCCAAATCTCTGAAAAAACTAGAATTTTGTGAGGTTTGTTATTTCAAACTTACATTGCAGTTATGATATATAATTCTTCCCATATACTCAAAAATGTGATGGCATATTTACACAAGGTGTAGACTTCCGAATACGTTTCGACGAAGATTGTTTCACAAGTGATCATATAATATCCTAACAATTCAAATGTTGAAGAATTCAATTGGTTCAGCAACAAAGACTGCGATCAGCAGGAATACAAGTTCTGCTGAAAATCTAAATTTACTGTCTAAAAACTTTGGTTTTCAATGTTTACCTGGCAGGTATGATAGGTGATGTACTCCGAAATGACCGCATTAACCAAGACGATCTGAAAAAGGCAATTTTTGGTCCCCAAAAGTTCCTTTTCATCTTTTTCTACTTCCGAGCCAAGACCCCGGTCCCTTCCTAAAGGCTCGCTGAGCAGCTGTCAGTCATTCACAAAAAAACGGAGAAGAAGATGGATGATTGGCTCCACTCTCTCTTGCTCTAGAGCTATGTATACGAAACGAAAGAACATGTGCTCTTTTCTTTTTCCTATCTCTTTTCCCCTTTCTCTTCTTTTCCCTCGAAAAGATGGGTTTTGGGCCATGGCTCCAAAACGAAGACTTGCTTAGTTTTAAATGTATAGAAAAGAATGGAAAATTCCAGAGATATAGATAGACTTACCGTGTCAATTTTGCAGCACTCAAATCTCGTTACACATAGAATAGTGTTTTGACAGCAACTGTACGTTGGCAGATGAATTATTTCTAAAACCAGAAAAACATTACAGATACGACTTCAAAAAACACTTACCTTTTACATTTTCACATCTTTAGCACATGTATCAATCGAATAGAACATCAAAATCATATAAAAGAGTTTGAAACATCAGAGAAATCGAAAACCGGCTTTCTTCGGAAAGCCCAGGGAGTTGTGTGTGAGGGGCGCGGGGCCAAGGGAGCCGGAGGGAAATAGGGAGGAGGGAGCAGAGAAAAAGGGGTTCCTGGCACTGCTATCCGGGTCCGACGGCTGCTTTCATCACGTCACATGTTGAGAAAATTGAGAGAAAGCGGAAAAGAGCAATGCCACTGACGAGGGGGACTGGAAAATGACAAATGAGGCAAGGGAAGGTCAACTTTCAGATGACGTATCTCAACGGAATATTTACAAATTGTTTATCACCAATCGTTCTCAAACTTTGTGATCTTTTTTGTGAATCCTCTGTCTATATTCAGTCAAAATTTGAGTTTAAACGAAACGTTTTGAACCAAGATACAAACGCTCAAACATTGCTCACTTTCAGAAGGCGTAGCTCATCTGAATCTCCCCAGAGTTGCCTGAAACTTTGCAAACATCTGAAAAATGAATCTCATGGCTAGTTCCTGTTTCAATCCCAGCTGAAATAGAGCATCCCAAATCACTTCAAGCTCACAATCAGCTGCTCCCAAACACAGGGAAAACAAAAACATTTTTTCAATACAATCATTTATTTTTACATTTGGAACGCTTCCGACAGGTCGCAGTAAATAAAATAAGAGCATGAATGTTGTAGATTCAACCAGCATGGCCCCGGTAGCCCACAGTGGAATCTGCAAAAAGTCAACTGATTATTAGTTTTGGGTTCTGTTTGTCTTACGGTGCAGTTGTGATAAATTTTGAAATTGGATCAGACAAGTCGATTTTAAAATTCTGCAAAAAGTGACAGTTTCTTGGTTTTTTGGTTTGTTTGACTTACATTTACGCGTACAGTTGTGGTATATTGTCACAAGGATATCAGGGAAAAGCGAGTCGATCAATCCTGAAAATGTCTGATTTGACTAGCTGAAAAAGGTTTGGAACTCACCTCAACACTCAAATGCAGTTGTGATAAATAAGTGTCGTAATCAAATTCCATCAGATGTGGACAAACCCATGTTTTAGTAAGTTTTACTCGTTCATTTCTGTAATATCTAGATCAATTTTTATCCTGATGATTGAAGAACTCACTTTTTACATATTCACAACCTTGCTATCCGAATCGATTGATGAAAACATCAAATTCATAATAGAATAGTCAGAAACATTAGAAACATCAAAAACCGGCTTTCTTCGGAAAGCCCAGGGAAGTTTGTGAGGGGAGTCGGGCCAAGGGAGCCGGAGGGAAAAATGGAGGAGGGAATAGAGAAAGAGGGGTTCCTGGCACTGCCAGCCGTGCAGATGGGCCGTTTTTATGTGGGCAAGAAGACGGAAAACGGAGCTAATAAAAAAGAGCCCGAAGAGAAGGGCAACTGACGAGAAGGGACCAGAGAACAGATGGCCGATTGGAAGTGGAAAAGGAGCAAAGTTTCAGATGACGTAGCTCACTTGAATCTTTACCAATCTAATTGAAACTTCGCAATCTTGTTTTTAGATCCTTTGACTAGTTACAGTCAAAATTTTAGCTCAAATAGAGTATTTTGAACCAAGTTATGACTGCTCAAACGTTAAATGATCTCTAACTGTAACCAAGCTCGAGTTCTTTATAAAAACCATTTATTGCAGTAAAATGTGAAATTATAGGAGATGCAAAACTGTAAAAATTACAATCAGCATAAGTTTCCTTGCAGAAAAAGTGTTTTGCTGTGCAATTGTGATATACAATTAAAACATTTTCAGATAGAAGCAAATTTGATGAGGTTGATGTCTGACATGTTTCCAAACATGGATGAAGTCATCATACTCCATAGGACTGTTTCTGAAAAATTAGAATGAAATTTGCTGGGTTCTGTAGATACTACTTACAGAAATAACTCATTTCTCTCTTTTCAGGAAAGTACTTGAGATAAGTTGCATATGCATGAAGTCGTCGTATATGATGGGACTTTGCCTGTAATACATACATTGTTAGAGCAATTTCAATCTGTTTGAGTTACAACACTCAAAAACTTACCTTTAACATCTTCATATCATGAGATTAATCAGAAAGATTGATAAAATAGCATACAAATTACTTCAAAACATTAGAAAAATCGAAAACCGGCTTTCTTCGGAAAGCCCATGAAGTTGTGAAAGAAGGGAGCCGGAGGAAAAGAGGGAGGAGGGAATAGAGAAAGAGGGGTTCCTGGCACTGCCAGTCGAGAAGATGGGAACTTTTTTATGTTAGAAGGGCGCCGGGAGAAGAGCAACTGACGAGAAGGGACTGGAGAATGAATGCCTGATGGGAAGTGGGAAAGGGGCAAAGTTTCAGATGACATAGCTCTTCTAAATCTTAACCAAATTGCCTAAAACTTTAGGAATATGTTTGTGAATCCTCTGATTAATTACTGTTGAAATTTTAACTAAAAAAATCAGTTTTGAGCAAAGTTATACTCCACCAAACTCCAGTCGTTCCAGATCACTGTTAGAAATTACCGAAGACAAAGTTTCAGATGTCGTAACTCATCTGAATCTTTACCAATCTTTCTGAAACTTTGCAGCCTTGTTTGTGAACTCTTTGGCTAATTCCAGTTCAAATTTCAGTCAAATCGGTTAGTTTTGAGTAGAGTTACACTCTGCCATATCCCAGTGGTTGGTCTCTACTAGAATGGGCGAATTCCAGATAGCGTGGTTTACTTGAATCTCCATCAATCTTCCTGAAATTTTGCCATCTTGTTTGTGAACTTTTTGGCTACTACCAATTCAAATTTCAATTAAATCGGCATGTTTCGAGCGATGTTATACTCCACCAAACCCAGTGGTCCCTGATTACTGTTAGAAACAAAAGAAGACAAAGTTCCAGATGACGTGGCTCATCTGAATCTTAAACAAATTGTCTGAAAATTCGGAAATCTGTTTTTGAACTCTTTGGCTGATTCCTGTTCAAATTTCAGTTAAATCAGTAAGTTTTGAGAAAAGTTATCCTCTGCCAAATCACAGTGGTCCCTGATCACTGTTAGAAATTACCGAAGACAAAGTTTAAGATGTCGTAACTCATCTGAATCTTTACCAATCTTTCTGAAACTTTGCAATCTTGTTTTTCAGCTTTTTGACTAGTTCCTGTGCAAATTTCAATCAAATCGGTAAGTTTTGAACAAAGTTATACTCCGCCGAATCTCAGTGGTCCCTGGTCTTCAAGAAACAACAAAGAACGTTCTCAATCTTCACCAATCTCAAGAAAACGTCACAAATCCGCCCATATTCATTCAGCACAAGTATCAATAAACTAGTAGGTGTTCACTTCTTTCTCGCCTTCTTCTCTTTTCTCTGTTTCTCCCGCTCCGTCTTCTTTCGTTTTTGCAACACTGGTGTCGTTGCTGGCTCCGTCTTGATCTTCTCCTTCGAGTTCCCCTTCTCCTTCTGCAACTTCTTCACCTGCTTTGCCTTCTTCTTCTGAAGTCTCTTCAGCTTCCGAATCTTCTTCTTTCTCAGCTTCTCCCTCTTCCGTTTCAACCTCTCCACCTGTCTCTTCTTTCTTCTCATAATCAGTTTCAACTTCTTCTTCAACATCAGTCTCCGCATCAGTCTCCACCGCTTCAAAATTCTCGCAATCTTCTCCCGACGTCTTCTTCTGTGCTTCTGCCGCAGTTTATCCCTTCTTCGTTTCTCCAGCTCATCCATCCGTGCCTTTTGTGAATTCGTCAATGCACGAAGACGAATCTCCTGCTTCTTCCTTCTGTATCTACGACGTCTGACCCGTCTCCTCCGAACTCTTCTATTCCGACGATGCCGTTTCCTGTTCCTTCTCCGGTGCCGTTTCCTCATTCTCCGATGTCTTCTCTTTCTTCTCTTTCTTCTCATCTTCTTCTTTCTCTTCTTCCTCATCCTCTTTCTCTTCTTTCTCTTCTTCTTTCTTCTCTTCTTCAACTTTTTCTTCAACTTTTTCCGTTGCTCAGCATTTGGAGGATTCTTGGAAACCGTCTTCTCCTCTTTTCTCTTCTTGAACTTCACCATTGCCAGTTCCTTTCTCTTCTCCAACACCGCCAACAGTCTCTCTTTTCTCTTCTTCTTCATAATCATTCTCTTTCCTTTTATAAGCTTCTTCAACACCTCCCTCTTATTTCCTTTCGGCTTCTTCACTTTCATCGGTCTCTTCGCCAGTTTCTTGATTCTCGGGAACACCGGTTTCGGAAACGGAGCCTTCTTGATGCGCAGCCCTCTCGTTATCACCCGAATCGCTTTTCCGTTTCTCGACGCCGCATGTTTCGACTTCTTGTTGATGAGACGAGCCGGTCGGAGTCGTAGTCGTGTCTTTCTGTTCGGAGCCCGCTTTCGGTACTTCACACGCATCAGACGTCTGTAGAGAGCCACCAGTTTGACAAACTTTCGACGGATTTTCTTCTTTCCGGGGGCCTGCGAGTAGTGCTTCTTCTGTTGTTGAACAACTTCTACTTCTCGGAGCAGCTGTAAATATGTATTTTACTAGCAAAGTCCGTTTTGGGCTCTCAAAGTTTTGGGCTCCAAAAGCCAAAAATTCGGTGTTTGAGGACCCATTTGTAAGGGTTTCCGGTGGTTTCCAGAAGATCCAAATAGTGTGAAAGATATATCTAAACTTCTACTATCAAATTTAGTAAAAATCTGAAAGTTTTCGAAAAAAAATTTTTTTCAAATTTTTTTTTTTTGAATCTTGTCTAGTTTGATAGAAAAATTTAGATCTATTCCTAACATTAGTCAAATCTTCTTTAAACGCCCGGAAACCCTTCAAATATGTAGGTCCTCAAATTTCAGATTTTTGGCTTTCTTCTAGACTTTGAGGACCCATTTCAAGGGGTTCCCGGTGTTTTCCAAAAGATTCAAACAATGATAAAAACAGATCCAAATTTCTACTATCAACTTTAGTAATAATCTGAAAGATTTCAGAAAAAATTTCAAATTTTTCCAGCTTTGAAAAAAAAATTTTTTTTGAAAAAAAAATTTTTTCTTCAATTTTTTTTGAATTTTATTTGGTTTAATAGAAAAACTTTAGATATATTTTTAACACTATTCAGATCTTCTCTAAACCCCCGGGAACCCCTTCAAATGGGACCTCAATGATCGGATTTCGGGCTTTTTCGAGACTTTGAGAGCCCAAAATCTAAAATCTAGCCATCGACATAAAAAAATAAGATAAACCAACCCTAACACGAGTCCTCTCTTCCGTCCGAATCCGTCTCATCAGTCTCAACTTCTTCCTCATCATCATCCGAAGTCTTCTCTTCCGCAGTCGACGACGCAACTTCTTCAGCACCTTCTTCGGATTCTTCTTCTTCAACTTTGCAATCTTAGCCTCCCGTTTTCTCTTCTTCGAAAGCTGTTTCTTCTTCTCCGGCTTCTTATGCTTTCCCCTTCTAACCGGTGGCACCCAATCCAAGTTGTTCGCGTACAACAACTCATACTCGGCCATTGTCAACGGATGACAATGCCTGAGTTTGCAGAGCATTTGCTGGTCTGGTGGCGGTGGGAAGTACTTCAGCTTGACCCACATTTCCAACATTGTCGCGATCTCCGCGAATGGTGGACGTTGGGAACTGTCATAGTGCATGCAAGAGTCGAAGAGGTAGTCGATGACTTCTGGAGGAATCCCTTTGCAACGGATGTAAAGAGCATTTCCCTGTGCAACGATTTCAGGTATTCTCCTATCCTCAGCGACATGGCTCAACGGTCTCGTTCCATTATGGAAAATCTCGTTGCACGTGACAGCGAACCCCCACACGTCAGTCTTCTCATTGAACGTCGCGTTACTTATATCCTTCAAACACTCCGGAGCCGCCCATGCTATCGGGAGGTGCTCTTTAGCTGAATTCACATTCTTCAAGTCCTTTTCGAGTCCCGCCAGTCCGAAATCAGCAATCTTCACTATTCCGTATCGACTGATGAGCGCGTTTCGGGCTGCCAAGTCGCGATGAACAATGTTTTGACTGGCCATGTAAGCGAGTCCCTTTGACATGTGCAAGCAGTATAAGAGTTTCTCCTCGAAAGACGTATCTTTTCCATGCAGTTTGATAAAACTGTCCAATGCACCAGCCATTATCTCGACGACTACCATTGGTGGTAGTTTGTCGACTGATATTCCGATCAACTGAAATATGGAATCGGTGATTTTAGATAGATTTTAGAATGCTGATCCCAAATCGGTGTTATTTTTTTTCTAAATGTGATCCCTAGAAGAGCACTTTTGGGCTCTCAAAGTCTTGGAAAAGCTCAAAATCTGGGGTAATCGGAAAAATCCCGAAAAAAATTTTTTTCAAAATTTTTCCACCCTTGAAATTTTTTTTGTTGAAAACATTTTTTTCCCAAAATTTATTTAACATTTATCAGGTTTGATAGCAGAATTTTAGATATATTTTTAACACTACCTGGATTTTTAGGAAAATCAAATGGGTCCTTCAAATGGGTCCTCAAAGTCTCAAAAAAGTTCAAAATCTGATGTTTGAGGACCGATTTTCAGGGGTTTCCAGTAATGTTCAGAAGATTCGAATAGTGCAAAAAGTAAATTTCAGTTTCTACTATAAAACTTGTGAAAATCTAAACGATTCCAAGAAAAATTTTTTTCCAAATGTTTTCCACTTTTCAAAAAAAAATTTTTTTTTGAATTTTGTTTCTCCAAAATTTTTTCGAAGTTCATCAGGTTTGAGCGTAGAAGTTTAGATTGGATTCAAATAATGCAAAAACTAGATCTAAACAGTTTCTATCAAACCTGTAAAAAATCAAAAAGCTTCGAAAAAAATAAATTTTTTTCAAACTTTTTTCACTCTTGAAAAAAAATTTTTTTTGAAATTTTTCAGATTTTTATCAGGTTTGATAGCAGAACTTCAGATCTATCTTTAACACTATTTGGATCTTCTGGAAACCACCGGGAACCCCTTCAAATAAGCGTTCAAACATCGGATTTTGGGCTTTTTCGAGACTTGAGATTTTGAGAGCCAAAAAGTGCTATTAGGAAGCGTTTTTGCACTAACCTTGGTAATGTACGGATGCTCGAGTTTCTTCATGATTGCCGCTTCTTGCATCAACAATTCCCTGTCCCTCAGAAAAAGCCTTTCCTCTTCCTCTTCTTCCTTTTTGTTTTTCTTCTTTTTCTCTTCTTTTTTCCCTTCTTTTTTCCCCTCTTTTTTCTCATCTTCCTCATCTTTTTTCTTCTTTATTATCAACTTTTTCACAGCCACCAATCGTCTTGCGTATGCTCCAATAACGACACAACCAAACGCACCGTTTCCCAGTTTTTTGGCATTTTCGGGTGCCAAAATGTGATAACTTCGAAGCAGCCAGTCGGGTTGTCGTGCCGCGTGTTTGAGTCGTGGTCCATTTTGTCCGATACGATGGTTTCGGTAGTATTTCACGAGATCAATGATTGTTTTGTGTCGCGTTTTGTAGTTTTCCAGTTGCCATTTTGAACGCTTTGTGATCAGACGAATGTGAGAGAACTGAAAATGAAAAAAAAAAATTTTAGGCGGAAAAATTTTTTTGTTGAAAAAACCTTGTTGTTCTCAATCTTCCCTGGATCCCCGAGTGTCAGAACTGTAATGTAGAGTGTTGTTGTTTCCTGGAAGAGGTTGGAACGCAGTATGAAGGTCCCGGATCGAACATTTGGGATATCGTTGAGATGTCTCTGTACAAAAATAAAAATTCGTCTTTTTTTCCAAGTCTATTTGCAATGTTTTTGATGTTATTAGATAGATAATGTTTGCCTTTTTGCAGTTTTTGTTAACGGGCATTTGAAAATTAAAAAAAAAACAAAAAAAATTTTGAAAAAAAAAATTGAAATTTTTTTTTCAAGGATGGGAAAATTTTGAAAAAACTTTTTTATTTCTGAGAATTTTAGCAGGATAGATAGGAGTGATTTAGATCTGTTTTTCTATTTTTATCACTATTCAGATCTTCTGGAAACCATTGAAAAATTTTTTTCAAAATTTTTCCAACTTTTGAAAAAAAAAATTATGAAAAATTTTTGAAAATTTGAAGGAGTTCCCGGTAATTTCCAAAACATTTAAAAAGTGATAAGAATAGATCTAAATTTCTTCTATCAATCCAAACAAAAAATTTACAAGATTTCGAAAAAAAATACTTTTTTTTGAAATTTTTTCCACCTTTGAAAGTATTTGAAAAATTTTTTTCCGAAATTTTTGAAAGTTTGAAGAAGTTCCCGGTGGTTTCCAAAAAATGTAAATAGTGCAAAAAACATATTCAAACAACTTCTATAAATTTTTATAAAAATCTAAAAGATTCCAGAAATATTTTTTCAAATTTTTCCCACCTTCGAAAAAAAAATTTTTGAAAACTTTTTTTCTCTCAAATTTTCCCGAAGTGTATCAGATTTGATAGAAGAAGTTTGAATATATTCAGAACACTATTTGAATTTTCTGGAAACCACCGGGAACCCCTTCAAATGGGTTCTAAAACACCGGATTTTGGCATTTTCGGATGCCAAGACTTTGAGCTCCGAAAACGGCTATTTGAAAGCTCATTTGGCAAAATTTTTCAACTGCAATGTTGCTCAGCACGTTGAAATCTATCTATTCATGTAATAAAAAAAGGAAAAAAAGCTAGATGCAATCTCTCCAACATACCTCCGCTTCACCCGGCAAGATGACTCCCCAATACCAGCGATACTTTGTGTAGTTCTTCTTCCGTTTCTTCTCCCTTTTCTGCTGAATCCAAATCCATTCCGATTTCCTCATTCCCTTGGGTCTCTTCTTCGTCCGATTCTTCCACACACCTTTCCGACATCTTCTGCTGCTTCTACCAGACCTTCCTTTCGAGTGACTTTCACCGGATCTCGGACCAGGGGATCGGGATCGACTGGTTCTTGTCTTTTTGTGTCTTCCACGTGGCGGTTTGCGACGCGATCTTCGTTTCTTGTCGCCTTCGATGGGACTTCTCGAATGACGACGACGATCCGACGACGGCAGTTTTGGAACCTTCTTGTGTTTTGATTTTGTTACTGGTCCCCAATGTCTCGACGGTTTTGACATTTTTGGAGCGCGGTTGTTGTAGAAACTGATGGGATTTGAATCTTATCTTTTTGGCCTTTGTTGATGACGTGGTTTTGTGTTTTTGTTTTTGGTTTTGTTTCAAAGTTCGATCAGGAAGGGTCACGTTTAGGAAATGATTGTTTGCGTGAAAAATGAAGGAAAAGTTTGAGATGACGTATCTCATTTGAATCTTGATCAATCTATTTGAAACTTTGCAATCTTGTAAGAAGACCCTTTGACTGTTTTCAGTTAACATTTGAGCTCAAACAAACCATTTTGAATTGAGTTATGACTGCTCAAAAATCTTTTTCTCTTGACCTGAAAGTTTGTCATATTGTTTGAATGTTTTTCCTAGCTCCTGTCCAAATTTGAGCTTTCACAGAGCATTTTGAGCAAAGTTGCATCATTTTCAAAACATAACAGCTTTTTTTTATCAACAAAAAATTTACAAAAAAGTGGGTTTGATGTGTACAATTATGGAAAATCACATTAAATATAATTGACCAATAGAAGAGAGATCACAATGAGTGCAAGAATGATATGCCTGATAAAAAAATTAACAACAAATAAAACAAAAAAGTGTGCAGTTGTGAAAGACATAGTTAGAAATCAAAAATAATTAACAACTATTTTGAGTAGATCGTCCAGTTGAGCTTGAACTGATGCTGAAAAAGGGGTTGCATATCTGGTTGTTTTTCAGTTCATTTTGACCACTTACCAAGAGGAGTCCTCATAGATCTCGTACTCATCTCCAAAAGCAAACAGATCCTTCTGAAAGAAGCAATTATTATCTAGATACAGTTTTTCAGCCAACTTACCACATTTCCTACTTCAAAGCGAAAGTTGCAGATGACATATTTCACGGCTTTTCAGATTTTCTGGAATTGAAAAAGGACAAGTTTTCGGATTGTTATGGTTCTTACCTTTTTCAATTGGTGAAGACTGTAAACTGGATTTCAAGCAAGTTTCGACATCCTAAAAACGTAAATATTAGTCTAGTTTTTCAGAATCTAGACTTACATCAATCCATTTTGAGCGACGGTCTAGGAACTCGAGAAAATGGTCCAATTCGCTAGATTTGAAGCGATGTTTTCTGAAAATTTCTCCTAATACCTCTGCTGTAAATTGATCCACTTTAGTTCACCTACATTTCACATCGAAGTTGAACATGAGCATCTTGGAAATACCCATCTATTTTTCCATTCACGACTTGTGGTCAATTTGCATTTGTAACTTTCCTGAAAGATTGATCTCTGTTTCCTTGTTCCTTGTTTCCCTATTCGTTTCAATGTCCCTCATTTTTTTGAGCAAAGCCCAAATTCCATTTGCCTTCGTCCCGACCCCGCAGCTCATAAATTTTAAACGAGGACAGATGGTGTCTTAGCAAAAAGAAGCATTTGAAAGGGAGAGAGAGAGAACACGCGCTCTTTTCCTCTTTTCCTATCTCTTTTTTCTCTTCTTTTCACTTTGAGCCCCGAGTTTTGGCTTCAGGGCTCCGTGAGCCTGGTCCCTTCAAAATTAAGCGAGGCTATGTGGAAAGAAGATAGCTAGATTCTTTGCGAGCAGGGTCCCTTGAGAAAGAAAAAACATGTGATCTTTTTCCCTATCCCTTCTTCGTTTCTTTTGGCTCCTTGGCTTTCTGGCTACGAGCTCCAAACCCGGAGTGAAGACTACATAACGAAATTTCCTTTTTCAAATCTTGCATATAAACTAACCTTCATTGCAGTAATTACATGTGATGTTGCCTACACAGGCATTTGTTCCGGTACATGAAAGAATAACACATTTTGTTATTCTGAAGAACATGACAATTAGTGAGATTTAGAAGATAACAACTCACTTTTCAAGCTTCCACATTACTCCAATCATTGCAAATCAATAAAAAAATAGAATAAGATAACAACTCAACATCAGAAAAATCGAAAACCGGCTTTCTTCGGAAAGCCCAGGGAGAGTGAGGGGAGCCGGGCCAAGGGAGCCGGAGGGAAAGAGGGAGGAGGGAATAGAGAAAGAGGGGTTCCTGGCACTGCCAGAAGGGCAGAAGGGCCGTTTTTCTGCTGGCAACAAGATGAAAAAACGGAGCTAATAGAAAAGCGCCGAGAGATGGCAATTGACGAGAAGGGACTTGAGAACGGATGCTTGGTGGGAAGTGGAAAGAAGACAAAGTTTCAGATGACGTAACTCTCTTTAATTTTTACTAATCTTTTTGAAATTTTGGAATCTTGTTTGCAAGTTCTTTGACTAGTTCCAGTTCAAATTCCAGTTGAATTGGTAAATTTTGAGCAAAGTTACACTCCGCTAAATCCCAGTGTCCCAGGTCTCTGGGTAGCAAGGCCCGTACTTCCAGATTTCACCCCATTTCTCATCTGAATCTTTTCCATAAGATCTGAAAATTTGCCACGTTGTTTTCGAATGTTTTTCCTAGTTCCTGTCCAAATTTGAGTTTTCACAAAACATCTTGAGTTAAGTTGTACCATTTTCAAAACACAACAACTTTATTTTTATCAACAAAAACATATACAAAAAAGTGAGTTTGATCTGTGCAATTGTGAAAAATCACATCAACTACATTTTACAACAAACAAAAAAGCGTACAGTTGTGATATACATAAGATGCTATACATTACAAATCATTCACAACTATCTTGTGTGGATAACCATGTTCTTCATCAAGCCGTTTCTGAAAAAAGGGGGTTGCATATGTAATTGGATGTTTTCAATCTGATTTTGACCACTTACCAAAAAGGAATCTGCATTGATCTCGTACTCATCTTCAAAAGCAACATAACAGCCAAGCTTGCAAATTCCAAAATTCTAAAAAATTTCATATCGGTCTAGTTTTTCAGAATCTTTACTTACATATAAACATCAATCCATTTTGAGGTTTGTCAATCTTCTGGCTTCTTTCCGTTGCCAGAGCAACAATCTGCAACGATTTGCGGCCACCACACTGATACAAGATCTCCTTCATCATCGGCTTCGTTTCACGGTACTCGACGAGTTGCTCAATCTCATCGAGCACGAGGGTGGAGAGTCGATCAAAATATCAGCTTTCTTCTGCACTACGTTCATCCAGTCTGGAGTTGCCGTATGTCTCAGGAAGATCTGTTTGATGATGTGAACATATTCACCATCTCCAGCCAGGTTGTTGACGATCAGGAAGGCCTCCCCACTCTGAGTGCGTCCAATGCGCAAGATTCTTGAGAAGAGGGCGGCGCGGGTGTTGTTTCTGGGGACATTGGCCGAGATGACACGGGTGATTTGAGGGATATCCAGACCCAATTGTAACTTTCCTGAAAGATTGACCTTTGTTTCCTTGTTTCTTTGTCTCCTGTTTCGTTTCAAAACCCCTTTTTCCTTCAGTTGAGCTCAAATTCCATTTGCCTTCGTCCCGACCCCGCAGCTCATAAATTTTCAACGAGGACAGATGGTGGCTTAGCAAAAAGAAGCATTTGAAAGGGAGATAGAACATGCGCTCTTTTCCTATCCCTTTTCTTCTCTTCTTTTCACTTTGAGCCTCCGGGTCTTGGCTTCAATGCTCAGTGAGCAAGAGAGCCTAGTCCCTTCAGAATTGAGCGGAGCCAATGTGAAAAGAAGATAGCTGAAGTAACTAGATCCCTTGAGAGAAAGAACATGTGCTCTTTCTCTATCTCTTTCTTCGTTTTCTTGGCTCTTTGGCTTTGAGCCCCGAGCCTCGAGTTCAAGACTACATTACGAAACATCCTGTTTCAATGAACTAACCTTCACAGAGTTTCGCAGGATTCGCAGCTCCAATTGGAACCATTCCCGTAAAAAAGAAAAACTTTGAAAGTTTAGAAAGCGGAAATGAAATATTTGGTTATTCTGAAAAGTATCAAATTGGTGAGTGGAAAAAGATAACAACTCACTTTTCACACTTCCATATTATTGGAAATCAATAGAAAAACGGTTCAAAAATAGCATACAAACATCAGAAAAATCGAAAACCGGCTTTCTTCGGAAAGCCCAGGGAAGTGTGTGAAGGGAGCCGGGCCAAGGGAGCCGGAGGGGAAGAAAAAAGAGGGAATAGAGAAAGAGGGGTTCCTGGCACTGCTGACCGGGCAAAGTGTACTTCGTCTTGCTGGAGAAAAAAGCAGAAACGGAACTAATGAAGAAGAGCGGAGAGAGAAGGGGCGACTGACGAGAAGGGACTGGGGAACGAATGCGTGATGGGGAGTGAAAAGAAGGCAAAGTTTCAGATGACGCAACTCATCTAAATCTTTATCAGCCCTTTTGAAATTCGGCAATCTGTTTATGGATTCTGTGGCTAGTTTCTGTGCAAATTTCAGTCAAATCGGTAAACTCTGAACAAAGTTATACCCCGCCAAATCCCACTGATCCCAGGTCACAGGGAACGTAAGGGAGCGTAAAATGCGATCAGCTTGCAGGTGACGTTACTCATCTAAATATTTATCAATCTTTTTGAAACTTGAGAATCTTGTTTGCGGACTCATTGACTAGTTCTAGTTCAAATTTCAGCTGAATCGGAGTATTTTGAGCACAGTTGGACTCAACAAAGTTGAGGGTCCCGTCTCATTGACAAGAGGCCTTTCAGAAAAAGTAAGCCCATTTTCAAAGTGACGTTTCTCATTTGAATCTTCACCAATCTTTTTGAAATCTGGAGAACTTGTTTTCAATCCCTCGGACTAGTATTGTACCAAATCTCAGCTCATTTTATTCATTTTGAACCAATATATTTATGCTCCAAAACATAACACTTTTTTCCATACAAAAATATTTATTCAAAGGAAAGATCACAAAATTTATCACGGCGAGCACAACCTGGCATTCTCCCATTGTAGCTGAAAACAAATCACTTTTATTTTTGTATAATTTTTTCTTATCAACTCACTTGACATAACAGTTGTGAAAAAAGTCTTCTACCGTGTCTAGCCAACCCAAAAACATCCTGAAAATGGAAATTTCTCCCTTCTTTTTCGAAAATCTGATGAAAACTTACAATTTCACATGGGTTATGTAATGCCAATGTTATTTAATTTCTCAAACTTCATTCAATTAGTCCTTGGCGGAATGTATGTAGTAGAGTTTACAGCCATCGTTTTGTCCGAACCGTATCAGCTTCCAAACCTTGAAGGGTAAGTTTAGATTACTCTGAACATCTTTAACGAGTCAAAACTCACATTCTCAAACTCTACATAACAAAAATGACGCTTGTCGAACCCAAATCGAAGAAATGTACTTGAGGTCTCTTACCTAAAAGTTCCTGAATTCCAGAAACTCAAGGTTGTATGGAAAACTCACGAATTAGACCGTTTTTCAGATCATATTTTACATTTTTTGCATCGAAAAGAACAAATAAATATAGAAAAATAGTAGAAACTTCAGTGAAATTGGAAACCGGCTCCCATCGGCGAGCCCAAAGAGTGGTGAATGCGAGTTGGGGAAACGGACCCCCTCAGCCTCCCCGGAGGGAGGAGAAGGGGAGGAGGGAATAGCAGAAACAAACTTGCAAATGTGTAACAAGATTGTGAGGGTTCGGAAATGTGTCGTGCAAGTGAACAAAGCAGCAGCGCAATGAAAAGAAGATAGGAAACTGGAGTCCTTGAGTTCCCTTTGGCCTCAAGGGACTGGATCTTACTGCCAGTTTGCAGAAATACCTTCCAATAGATGGAGACCTTTTCTGAATCCCTGTTTCTTTCAGTAACATCAGAAAAACCTGAGAAAATTGATATGGAACCGAGAAAACATTGAAAAACTCAGAGTGGCACTCGGCGGATCTCGCCACGAAATCTGTTTTTTGGTGTTTTCTCATTTTTGCACCGATTTTCTCAATATTTTTCGATGAAATCTGAGAAAAAACAAAATTTGAAGCCTAGGAATAGTCAATTTGACCGGAATCAGCTTGTTTTTTCATAGCGAAACACCCTTTTTTGTAACTTTCCAGCCATAACGCGAAATCTGAAATTTTGCATTGAAAAACTGAATGATACTGATCAAATTGACTGTTTTTCGGCTCTAAATTTTATTTACTATTCGTTTTCATCAACAAAGTTTGAAAAAATCCGTCAAAAACCAAGAAAACACCAGAAAACCGATTTTGTGGCAAGACCCGCCGAATGCCACTTTGTGTGACCTCTTTGTTTGGCCGATATTCTGTTGGAAAAACACTTTTTAACATTGGAAACAAAATAATTTTCATTCAATAACAACAGTTTTAAAGTCCATACTAAATTACCCGAGTTTTGGAGATTGAAAAAAACAAGAAAAAAACAAAAATCTAATACAAATTAGGCTGGCGGAGTTTATCGTTAGCCAAACAGGGTGAGGATTACTTGAGAAAATCCACAAACAGATATCTGAAAGTTTATTGTTTTATCAATTAAAATGAACTTGAAGAACTCACATTTTCTTCTCCGGCGGCGATCAAAAAAAAACTATGATCATATTCAACATCTATCTACATTGCGGTTCTGCAACAAAAAAAAACCAAGTTTTTAAGATCAAAAATAGAAAAAAACTCACTCTTCTTTCTACCTCTTTAATAAAACTAGTAAAACCATGGTTTTTAGAATACAATTTGAATAAAAAACTTTAGAAAAATCAAAACCCGGCAGCCACCTGGCTGCCCGAAAAAAGGAAGAATGAGATGTTGGCAAATCGGCGGTGAAATAGGGGAGGCGGATTATTTTGAAGAGATAAGATGATAAGAAGACGTCAGAGATAAACCAGTCATGCAGAAAATATTTGGAAGGCTGTTTACGTGTTGAAGAATAAGAAAAACTGATATGTATCTAATAGGCAGAAGAAACTAATGAGAAGACCTTGAAACTTGAAAAGACGACGTAATTCATCGGAATCTTCAACAATTTTTACATCGTATTGGAATCTTGTTTTTAGACCCCTAAACTATTTGTAAAACAAATTTCAGCAAAAATGGAGAATGCCAAGTAAAGTTAGGCTTGTCAGCAGGAAAATTGTCTCAACTTTCAGATGTCGTAACTCATCTGAATCTTCACCAATCTTTTCGAAACTTCGCAGTCTTGTTTGTCAATTGTGTCACTAGTTTCTGTGCAAATTTCAGTTGAATCGGTTAGTCTTGAGCAAAGTTATACGCCGCCAAATCCCAATGGTCCTTACTCACTATCGGGACCATAAAATGCTCTCAACTTTCAGATGACGTTACTCAACTGAATCTTCATCAATCTTTTTGAAACTTTGCGATTTTGTTTGTCAATTTTCTCACTAGTTTCTGTGAAAATTTCAGTTTAATCGGTTAGTCTTGAGCAAAGTTATACGCCGCCAAATCCCAATGGTCCTTGGTCACTATCGGGACCATAAAATGTTCTCAACTTTCAGATGACGTAGCTTATTTCAATCTTTATCAATCTTTTTGAAACTTTGTGGACACGTTTTTTGACTTTCAAACTATTTCCTGTCAAAATTTCAGATTGATTGGAGCATTTTGAGCTTAGTTACACTCTGGAACTCAAAGGGTCCCTTTCAGAAAATGTGCCTCATTTTGAAATGGACGTCACTTATCTGAATCTTCACCTAACCTTTCGAAACTTTGAGAGCTTGTTTTTCATCCTTTTGACTAGTTATTTGCCAAATCTTGACTCAATTGCTTCCAACCTAGATACGTTTGATCTAGGTGTCCCTGATGTTTTTGTTGTGAAACAATTCATTTTTCAGATTGAATAAAATTTCAAATTTTTATTCACTATACACAACATCTCATTGCGAGTCTTCGTCTCCGTCGTCTTTACTATGAAGTCCTTCCAAGTCCAGAAAACACCTGAAAATTTCCATTACTTTATGTATTATGAGGCTAAAAGGACTAACAACTTTGCCATGTTTTTCCAGTTGATGAAATTGAATGCAGACATAGGAGGACGGTTGAGTCATCAAGGTTTTTCTATCTAAAACTAGGGATTTTGATCCAAATCAGTCCAAATTAGCACTGTTTGCTTACCTTTCTTGCATTTGTAACATCCATTCCTTTATAGTCTATGTAAACCTCATCACCTCATTTTCAATGTTGTGTTGGATAACACACCGCTGTAAATTGATGATTCAAACTTCAAAAGAGTCTATTTAGAACTTACGTGGACTTCTTCGGATTGATTAAGGTTTCAAAAGAGACTTCAGGTACCCATAACAATAGAATACATAAAAAATTTGGTTAAAATACTTCAGAAAAATCTAAAACCGACCGCTACCTAGCAGCCCGAAAAAGTGTAGAATGATGGGAAAAAGTGCCGGCGAAGATGGGCTGAGAAGTTGGGCGCCGCGCCCAGCGCTAGGTAAACAATGAAACAAACAAAAACGGAACAAAAAGCGCAAAAAATAGTGAAAAAGGGATAGTCCGGGAAAGGTAAACTTTCTTGAGCAAACAAAACAAGGGTTTGTGACGTTCAGACTTTTTTATTTGTGCTTCTCCTGATTGTACTCCCGGAAAGCGAAAAGATAAAAATTTAGAAATTACTGAAAAACATATCAAAACAATTTGACATGAGGGAACGATACTATACAAACGATAAGATCAACTGGAAAAAAATTATGTGTTCCGAACTGATAGATATTTTTGAAGAGGGTTTTCAGACATTGTTCTTTTTCTCGAAATGGGGGGCGTTTTGGAGTTTGTTTTGTTTTCCGGTGGTACTCTTTTCTGAAAATTGATATTAGCAGACATATTTTTTAGATTTACTCACTCAAAGTTGAAAAATGAGTCCGAGTAATCTTGGGAAACTATCTTGAAAACGTGTTTTTTCTCCGCTACCAATCGTTTTTCACGTTTAGAGACTCGCATCATTGCTATCCTTCAAAAAATACAATGTACTTCTTCGTATTGTAAAATTATCCCACTCACTTTGTTCCGAATGTCATGTGTTTCAAACACTCATCAGCCAACTTCACAGGAAGGTTTGCCCAGTTCAGGATAGGAATCGACTTGTCGAACAAAAATTGTCTGAGAATCAAAGATTCTGTTTTTGTGTTTAGAAGAGAAAAAACCCACTTGTCACTGTTCAGGGAGAGACACTTCTTCGCAATCAGATCAACCAATTTGTGAGATCGTGGATCAGTTTGTTGATGAAGAAAGGCTTATTCTCATCAAAGCTAAAAATGCAAATTGTGTGATGCTCCGAACGAAATGTCTCGTTGCGCTAAAACGAACAATCAACTCACTTTTCTATTTATGCGTCTTGAATCATTTGTTGGAATGATCCAACCAATCCAAATCACAGAAACACAGTCAAACTTCAGTAATATCAAAGAGGCGGTCGCCGTCAGGCAAACCCAAGAGCATAGTGGAGAAGTGATCAAGGTCGGTTTGCAGTGAAAGTGGGCGGAGCCTATTGTCCAAGTGCAAGTGTACTAATGCGGTTTTTTATGATGGGAACAGATGGAGGGGTACAGAGAGGGATACGGTATCGGTCTGCAGAGTTTGGAGCCAAAAATACGTGCAAATCTGTTGTTTTATGATGGGAACAGGAGTGTAGGGAAGGGTACAGTGCTGACAGATGGTTGACGGTATCCGGTTTCAACTTTGACTTTTGAAAGTAGGAAGGCTTCTGGGCCCTTGGGGGGGGGGGGGNTTTTCTAAGAAGCGTTCACATTGTTGTCATAAACTTTTATTATAAATCAAAACAATGTTCATAGTTCTCCATGTAATGCTCAAATATTTTACCGATATCAGAGAAAATGCTGAACTTGAGGGCACTGAACGATTTTGCAAAGGAATGCCATTCCTCAATTGTACCCGGAGTTTGATCTTCGACTTGAACATGTACAAGTAGATGTTCTATTGTTCCTCCTTAAAAATACAATGTACTTCTTCGTATTGTGAATTTTTTTCTTTTCCCCACCTTTTCTCCGAGAAAGAGTAGCAGCTGGTCGTCGAGAAGTAGGAGGTCTCGCAAGGGTCATGGGCAAGTTGGTATCGGCAAAATCCAATCCATCCAAGTTTCGATCCCTTCGTTCCAGGTTTTTCAGAAATTGGTAAACTTGTAGAGAAACGTTGAAGAAGGAATCCAATGCATTTCGAGTGGGTTCCTGTTTTCCGTTCTCCATAGCTGTTTTCACAAGATTCTCCGCTGCGTTGCAGTACTGTTCCATCAACTTGTCGAATTCTCCTCTGTGAAAACGAGCAAGTACGGGTTCCAAAACTGAACAGCTTTGTTTCATGGCAACGACAGCTTTGTCCGTTTCTTGTTTGAAGTAGTTCGCCGTTTTGAAAAAGTACTCCTCCGTGGTTTTCCGATCCGTCAATCGCGTTCGAAGTGGATGGGAGAAGTGCCCTGATGATTCCGGCGCTTTCATCACGTTCTTTCAAAGTAGCTTGGCAGTGCTCTGTAAAAAACAAGAGTTTTTTAGCGCTTTTTTCTTTTTCAAATACTCACCTTTTCTGTTTTTGAAACGCGTAGATCCAATGAATCCATATCAATGAAATTTGAAATCCAAATCACAAAAACACAGTCAAACTTCAATCATATCAAAGAGGCGGTTGCCAACAGGCAAACCCAGGAGTATAGTGAAGAAGTGGTCGAGGTCGGTTGGCAGTGAAAGTGGGCGGAGCCTATCGTCCAAGTGCAAGTGTACTAATGTGTTTTTTATGATGGGAACAGATGGCGGGGTACAGAGAGGGATACAGTACCGGTCTGCAGAGTTTGGAGCACAAAGTATGTCGTTGACAAAGTGCAAATCTGTTGTTTTATGGTGGGAACAGGCGGCGGAGGTCTTTGATGAGCAGACTGGGGAACAGTGCTGACAGATGGTTGACGGTATCCGATTTCACCTTTTCGCCAGGAAACGGGAGGAAGGGATAGACTTCAGAACACTGGTTTTAAAATTATAAACTTGCTTTATGAAGCTTTTTAGCAGAAAAATGAATTTCAAAAAAATTAAACATTTGTACAACGGCTTCTGGTTGGAACACTGCCTTGAGGTCTTCTGCAACCTGTTAAACAGGAATCTTTGGCATTGGCTCGGCTTGATGACTTCATCGGCACCCAAAGCAATTCCTTTGATTGAGATGATTTGAGCCAACCCTTCGGCTTTCTGAAATTTGATGAACAAGTTAAAATTTTTCTACACTTCAGAAAGTTCTACTCACGGTGATAGCGGCTTGGAAGCTTTCGATGTCAATTAGATACTTGAGCTCCACAAACTTGAATTGAGCCAAATCCCCAAAATCTCCAGCTGGAAGTCATGAAGAAATGCATCATTCGTATGAAGGTTTCCCGGAATCAGTGATGGGAGAACACGCATGACATCCAAGAAGTTTGCCAATGGTCATTCTTTGAATGTTGCGAAACAAAGAAGTGACATCGTTCATCAAAATGTCTACTGCCGTGCTGCTTTCCAGTTCACGTGTTCTGACTGCGGTAAATGTTTCGTTGCGTTAAAACTAACAATCAACTTACTTCTTTAATTCTGCGTCCTGAATCATTCGTTGGAGAGATTCAGTCAATCCAAATCACAGAAACACAAAGAAACTTCAGAAATATCAAAGAGGCGGCTGCCACCAGGCGAACCCAGGAGTATAGTGGAGAAGTGGTCGAGGTCGGTTGGCAGGGAAAGTGGGCGGAGCCTATCGTCCAAGTGCAAGTGTACTAATGGGTTTTTTATGATGGGAACAGATGGAGAAGTATAGAAAGTGATACAGTAACGTTCTGCAGAGTTTGGAGTCCAAAATACGTCGTTGACAACGTGCAAATCTGTCGTTTTATGGTGGGAACAGATGGTATTAGGGATCTGATTTCAACAAGCACTGCAGGGTAACTTCTAGAGTATGATTTAGAGTGTCTAGGGGTTGTAAAGCGTTTATTTTTCATTTCGAAAACACAAGAAAAAATCAACAAACAAAGTTTATAAGAGATCCGGATTCTTCTTCATTTTCATTGTCTTTTCAGAAGCTCTTTTTGCAAACTGGACACGTTGGGTTTACACTTCTCCAGTTCTCGGCGCACTGAAAACATTATTTCGAAATAGGAAAAGGCTTCAAAAACTCACCGCAAAATGATAACTGCTAGGGCAATGTCTACAATGAGAGAGATCTTGTCCAGGAAGTTTCTGTTCTCTACAAATCAAGCATTCCCTTCCTAAACTCTCATTTGCCTCCATTGCATTGTCATACTCCATTTGGAATGTCGGGTTGAGAGTCGGAAAATCGGGAAGGGGGGTCAGGTCGGAATGGTCGACGAGGGGGTTGCTCTGAAACGGGTGTTTTTTGCTGGGTTTTGAAAACTTCAAAATGTGTTCTATACCATTGGAAAGACCGTGTTTTACAGTGTTAAGGAGCGGTCAAAGTTAGCTCTAAAACTCACTTTTATAAGCAAGATATTCCTCAAAACCGTCTCTTTGTAATTCGAAACCTCTGAATTGAACATAACCAAAGAATCCCTTGCAAGTTGCTTTATCACTTCATTGTTAGACAGTTTCTCCAACTTCTTCGCCTTTTCTGTAGCCTCTTTCAAAAGATCTTCGTTTCTAATGGTAGCTAGCTTTTCTTCCAGCTCTTCTAGCATGTCTTTTATTTCTTGGGAGAGTTCTTCGCTTTCTTCGAGGTCGAAGGGTGCTGAGTGATCATCTCCATTAGCGAGTTGTTGTCGAAGATTGAGAATCGTCAAGTCCTTTTCAGCGTTGAGCATTGCCAATTGGGAGTAGGTGATGTTCAACCGTTTGTTAGCCCTCTTCTCCTCCAGAACCAACTTATTCAACTTTGCGATTTCTCCATTTGCAACTTCCATTTGAGAAGTCAGCAATGCAACTTGTAGCTGTGACTCTTCAAATGACTTTGTGATGTTTTCACCTTCCTCGTTTAGCAAACGAATCGTTTCCTCCATTTCTAAGCGTTGTCTTTCGTTTTGTTCCTTTAACTGTTCTTCATTTTGCTCTTTTTCCAATCGAAGCTCTGCGATGCGTTGATTGTGTTCTGCAGTCATTTTTTGAAGGGCTTCTTGGTTTCTAAAAATAGAGGCATTCCGGTGAAATGAGAGCCGGAAACAACAAACACTTACGCTTTCTGGATGTTGGCTAGTTGAAGCTCGTGATCTTGATGCATACTTCGAATCCTGGAAAATTGCTTTGTTAACGTAACATTTTATAGTTCAAAACTTCTCTGACCTCTCACTTTGCTCCTTCAATTCGCTTGCTAGCTTTTCCTTGTCTTGATACAGTTTAGTTAATGCTATGACATGTTTTTTCTTCAAATCCTGAAGGCTTTCATTGTGCCTGAAAAGTTTCCTCTCTGTTTTCTATCAAGTAACGAAAAAACTTACACTTCGTTTTCCGTCGCCAGAATATCATTTTGCTCCTCTAACTTTTGCACTTGTACTCTCAAATTCCTGTTCTCTTCTTGAGACCTCTTACACATCTGCAGTTCCCTTTCCAACGCCTCAATTCTACTCTGACTACCCAAAAGTTCATTTTCCTTGTTCACAAACAGTTGTTGTACAGATTCCAGAAGACTCTGTGATTCTTGAGGGGCCTCTCTGAGGACCCTAGTTGGATTGTGAACTTTAGGCGGGTGGTTTGATGGGGTTTCAAGCTCCTCTCTCGATAGGTATTTGTTAGAAAACTTGAAAATGGCTTCTAGAATATCCAGAGATCTCTTTTCAGCATCGATGACTTTTCTAGTGCGATCTTGGGTTCGGACAATCCAATTGGGCTCGATTTCGTCAGCTAAAGTAAAACTCAGATTGACTTTAGCTTTCAGGTTTGGAAAACTTACAATGAATAGTAGCATTCTTCTTTAACAGAGCATTCACTTGCTCTAAGTTCAGCTCCTTCCTTGACAAAATCACATCCTAAATATCATCTTTAACACACAGAAAAAACAGGGAAACTAACCAAAAAGTCCTCCTCACTTTCCCATTCAACAAGTGTCACCTTGAACATGATAGCCTTTCGAATACTATCCTTGAGACCTTGATCAGCAGCTCCAAAGAATTTATCACAGTACTCCAGCCAAAAAATAAGACGCGCTTTCCAAACAGGGATGTATTTCCCCTGTAGCTTTTCTTTTTTGATGTAAGGTGGGAATTTGAGAGCCAGGTGGTTTTTCTCGCATTCTGTGACAAACAGGGTGAGGGGCATCAGGAATCCGCAAGTGTTTAGCTTCATGAATGTGGTTGGAAAGTTTCTCTTTTGATTGTGAGTCTCATAGAAATACGTTGCAGATTTCAATTGATGAATACACGTGGCGACTGTGCTTCCAAGAACAAAGGTTTCCGTGTCAAACTTCTTCATGCTAGTTATCACTTGATTCCTGTAACCTCCTCGCATCGTTTCTAGTCCTCTAGCATTCCAATCAGTCTCACAGACAACTGACAAGAAAATTTGGAGTTGGGCTTGACTTTTATGAAGTACTTCCTTTCGAAGAGAGTTGAGAGTTGGTAGAGCCAAGGATCCGTTTGTCAGGTTTTGCAGGAAGGTTTCGGTGTATCTCCAGTCGAAGACAAGCTGCAAGTGTGTTTTTTATGTTCTGTTTTTTACAGTTAAATGCGTAGATTTCAGGAAACGCCTTATACCGTTGAATAGGCCATGTTTCAAAGTCTCTAGAATAACTAACAACTTCAGCGATCAAAGATGTTTAACCCAGCTGAGAGCCATCAAATCCATTTACACACTCCTAATTGGGTATAACAAACTAAGATATGAATGCTATAAAACCCACCGTAATTCGCGACTTGTCCAGATCGTACTCCTCCAAAATAGCCTCGAATTCTGATAGAGTCATCGTTTCCAAGTGGTTTGCACAAGCGTATGTGCTTCGTTTTTCGTAATATCGACATGACTTGATTTTGTCTTGAAGATCCAAAAGAACTTCAACAGCATCCAAAGCTTCGGTTGCAAAAAGGAGACGGGTATCGGTGGTGTCTTTGATGATAACGTTCGTTACGATGGTCCGAAGATAAACAGTTACTTTTCTGGCTTCCTGAAAGGTATTTAGGCTTAATTTAAACTACCAAAACAACTTACTGCATGGATTTCAGGACGCCCAAACACGTAAAACCGGCTTAGCACCCGATCACAATCCTTATCATACCGACATTCTCGAATCCTTTGCAACCAATCTTCCAATTCTCTTCTTTCGATAATGACAAGTTTTGATCGATGATAGGTGAGTTCCCGTCTTGCAAGTGTACTCATCACTTCCATCACATTGTCAGGACGGCAGTTGTTTTTGCAGTACTCATTGAACATCATACGGCGTACAGTGTCACCGAAAAAGAGTTCCAGGCCATCATGACAGACAAGCGATTTGAAGGCCTGAATTCCTCTTTTTTATCACGAACAAGATCATAATGCAAACTTACAGCTCCCGAAAACATTCGAAGATTCATCTCATCTCCAAGTGTATGTCCAAATGACAAGGTTGCATCCTTGAAACATTCCACATCAGATAGCTGGATCTCTTTCCAACGGGAATTTGCAAACATTGCTAGCTGTAAAATTGATTTTACCAAGTGCAATACAGCAAAGAAGAGTTGTTTTGGAAAGAAGGAGTGGAACGAAATGGAGACTGATAAGCTGTTAGTGATAAGGTGTAGGTCAGTTGACAGATTGCTCTTGAAGTAAACAGAAGAGACCATTTTTTGCGAGAAAAAAGCCAATAACATACACAAGAAAAGGTCTGCGAGAGGGTCCACCAGAAAGAGAGACGTGTCTGTTGACCCCGAGACGTGGCAAATGACGTCAGATTGCACGGACAGGTACAATGATGGAGAAGAGGACCATCTACACATCTACACAACAGAGAGGACAAAGAGATCGAACAGACAAGTCAATTCTCTTTCAGAAAGGGACCTATTTTGAGAACAGAGCCGAAAGAACGTCGTGTTTGGGGCTTTTGGGGGAGGAGAATGATATTTCTTTCTCAAGAAGCGTTCACATTGTTTGTTGTCATAAACTTTTATTTAACATCCATGAAATGATCATTCTTTGAATGTTGCGAAACAGGGAAGTCATGTCGTTCATCGAAACGTCTACTGCAGTGCCGAGGTAACAATCTGCTGACGAGGGCCATACGCATCTGCCGGTTCGAGTTCCTTCTATTTACACACTCGTCGATCCGCTCAGAAGACAATGTCCTTATGCTCTGTTCTCTAAAAACAAGTCATTTTTAGAAAAAAACATGAAGATCTGAGGATCTTACCGACGACATGCTGCTACCGGGCTCCGAATCGAAAAACTTTGGAAGAACATACGCACTGTTCTGGCAACTTTTTTGGCAACGAGCATTTTTAGGCGTCTGCTAAAATTGCAAGTTATTGCGCTAAAACGAACAATCAACTTACTTCTCTATTTCTCCATCCTGTGCCATTCGTTGGAGAGATCCAGTCAATCCAAATCACAGAAACACAACGAAACTTCAGTGATATCAAAGAGGCGGTTGCCACCAGGCAAACCCAAGAGTATAGTGGAGAAGTGGTCGAGGTCGGTTGGCAGGGAAAGTGGGCGGAGCCTATCGTCCAAGTGCAAGTGTACTAATGGGTTTTTTATGATGGGAACAGATGGAGGGGTACAGAGAGGGATACGGTATCGTTTTGCAGAGTTTGGAGCCCGAAGTGCGTCGTTGACAGAGTGCAAATCTGTCGTTTTATGGTGGGAACAGGCGGCGGAAAGTAGGGTAGGATACAGTGCTGACAGATGGTGTTAGGTATCCGATTTCACGTTATTGGGAAGCTTCTACAGTATAGTTTGTCAAGATGAATCTGAAAAATGCTGAAAACGACTACTTCCTAGTAAAAACAGGCTCAAAAAGAGCTTTTGATGCAACATGTGCTCCAAATATTGGAGGGTCCAGTAGACCAGGGAAGGGGAAAATAGACTTCAAAACACTTTTTTATTATCATAAACACGTTTATTGTCTCTCTGACACAGATCTCGGTGAGTCCTGCGCGAAGTTTCATTACGATAAGATCACACGAGGAGGATAGGTAAATACAAAAAAACAAAAATGATCACTTCACCAGGACCCGGGGATTGGCCGGCATCTGAAAAGCACAGTGAGCCAGTTTTCAAAATCAACCCCACGTGTTACGTACCTGCGGTGGAAGCGGGATAGCATTACTGATGATACGAGCCAGGTATTCCATGGGGAGCAGGAGTCCGTGGTTGATGGTCCCGGTGCGGGAGAAGTGCTCGTATGCCCCCTGAAATAGATTGGATGTTGATAAATTTTGAAAAGAATCACTCACTAGAAGTCTCGCCATCTGTTCCTCATCCGCTTCGATTCGGTACGTGGTTCCGAGGAATTCCAGTCGGAACGCCGGCGGCACGTTTTGAGCAGACGATTGCATGACCGTGGCCAGCCTCGTCGAGCTCCTGCCCGAAGTTCATCACTCCTGGCGGCAAAATTCCGGATGGGATGGCAGGAACTGGGGTCTGAAATGCTTGATGTTGTTGAATAATTTGCCTTTGGACCAACCAAAACAGCCAGTCGGGCGCTGATGTCTCCTTACAGCCTCCAGAGCTTTCAACTTATCCGTCCACATCCTCTTGAGCTGCATTTCATCGACGGTCTTGTAGTGGGGGAAGAACCAACTAAGGAGCTTTTGGATCACTTCTTTGGAAGATCTGAAATAAGTAATTTAGCAATGCCAAGGTCTAGTTAACAGCTCACCTTCATTCTCGGATCGCTGTATAAGCTTTCGAGATGAGATCTTAACGAAATCTCCCTCTCCTCTTCATTTGCAACACCGAGTTGGTGACGGTACAATCTCACTATTCTGTAAATTTTTCCTTAAAAAACTAAAAACAGATACTCAACTCACTTTTCCATCTCTCGTTTTTACAGAAATTGATACTGTGAAAGGAAAGTCTTGCTTCAATCCATCCGAATCACATAAATCAAGGGGAACTTCAGTAACATCAAAGAGGCGGTTGCCACCAGGCAAACCCAGGAGTATAGTGGAGAAGTGGTCGAGGTAGGTTGGCAGGGAAAGTGGGCGGAGTCTATCGTCCAAGTGCAAGTGTACTAATGCGTTTTTTATGATGGGAACAGATGGAGGGGTACAGAGAAAAAAATACGTCGTTGACAAAGTGCAAATCTGTTGTTTTATGGTGGGAACAGGCGGCGGAAGGTTTTTGATGAGAAGACTGGGGTACAGTGCTGAAAGATGGTTGACGGTATCCGACTTCACGTTTTCAGGCAATCGGAACCTTGAACTAGACCAGAAAAATCCAATACCAACAAATCATCATTAAATTTATTCAAAAAAAAAGAGATCAATGAAATTTTGCTCCAAATGTATTCCAACGCTTCTTTTAATAATACTGAACAATCCATTCATCCTCCAGTTCGTCCAATAGTTTTTTTCCATGAAGAATTCTATCCTCATACTGAAATAAACAAGAATTGAAAACTTTCTGAAAACTTGAAGCATACCAATCCATCGTTTTGATCCCATTGGCACCCGTGGAATCCTGTGTGATTTAAGGGCATCTGAAACTTTGTTTTCTTACTTCAAATTGTTGTTCAATCACATACCATTTCATCGAAAGCAATCTACTCTTTCACCCATGGACGATCTCAAAAGTACAGCCTCTAGATCCTGTTTGGTTAGCGCCATCGTCAATCTTCATTTCACATCCGTGGAATCCTGTGCGATCATCTAAACCTTTGTTTATTGACTTCAAAATGTTTTGTTATCACTATTTCTTCATCGAAAGCAATCTACTCCTTCAAGATGTCATTTCCCACCCAGCATTTGATCATCTCCCTCTTTCCAAAAAGCTCCTCCATTTCCATAAGAACATTTTCATGGCCTGAAAACATAATTTTTTCACTATTTGTTCACAATTTCTAGCTCTAAAACTCACTGTTCTTGTACATATACAAGATGGCGTCGCCGAGCCAACAGCGTACAAAACTTGTCGAAAAAATTAGTTAATGCTTGAAGAGTATCCATCAGAATGAGGTAATCAGAATGAAAATAACAAAAAGCTTCAGAGAAATCAAGAAACCGACCGCCATCGGGCAGTCCAAAATGGTTAGAAGGAATTGGGAAAACGGCCGATGTGTAAACAATGCAACTGATAAGGAGATAGTGTGTTGATTGAAGAGACTTGAGAGTCTTCATTGACCAGGTTTGGCCTTGATGAGTAAACAGAAACCAATCACGAAGGAAAATATAACTTTTCAATACAAATTCCATTTTCACTGCAAAAAACACACACCCCTACCGCCCCATCAACGGCCGGCGGCGCGCCAAAACACCCATGTCCTGTACGCCTTCCGCTCCTCTTGTCTCAATTGCCCGTGTGGCCTAGTGGGTAACACGCCCGCCTTCCAATTTTGACCTCGCGGGTTCGATTCCCCGCTACAGTAATCTCTTTAGTTTCGGCTCCTTTGAGCTTCTGCCACGTCATAAGAAAAGGAGAAGCTCTGAAAATCGTGGGAAGGGGGATAGGAAAAGTAGAATACGGTAGATTTCCGCGAAACTGACAAAATATGAGCTCGATTGGAGCACTTTGAAGCTCAGGGCTCAGAATTATAGATTTTCTAATATTTCCGACCACAAAGGACCCAATTATTGGCTTTCTATTGTTCTAACAGGCTAGACTACCTACTTTGTGACATTCCTTCAACAATTACGCTCCCAGGGCTCCAGAAATATTAGAAAATCTATAATTAGGAGTCCTGGACTTCAAAGTGCTCCAATCGGGCTCATACTTTGTCAGTTTCACCGAAATCTACCGTATTCTACTTTTCCTATCCCTCTTCCCACTAATCCCTAATTTTGAGCTTCTTATGACGGGGCAGAAGCTCAGAGAGCACCAAACTAAAGAGATTACTGTAGCGGGGGTTCGAACCCGCGAGGTCAAAATCGAAAGGCGGGCGCGTAACCCACTAGGCCACACGGGCAGTTGAAACCAGCGGCGCGGAGGGCGTAGACGACATGGGTGTTTTGTGGCGCTGCTGGGGATTGGGGGCGATGGAGGGTGTGTTTTCGGCAATGCTGAAAAACGGGAATTGACCTCAAAGTACACAAAAACTTACTAGAAACGAGTTATTCTCAAAATAAATACCTTTATTTATCTTCAGGAAATCATGACGAAAAGGAGATCATAATGAAACCAAATTGGCAATGCAATGATACAAAAAGTAACACATCAAAGGAAAAAAAAAGTATAGAGATGGGTTTGCATTTAGAGATGGGTTTGTTCAGTGTCCTGATAGAAGACCATACTCGTGTCAGAGTTGCCACGAATCAGTGGGGACACTTGCCATTGGGGACCATTGGCGGTTAGGGAACGGGAGGTGGAGGCGGCGCCGTCGCAGATGCTTCGGGAGTTGGATCTTAAGACAAGAGAATTCTAGATGATTTGAAGATCCTAGATACCTTCTCGGACAATCAGGGACTCCATTAGTCGTCATAATGCTCTGGCCGTCGTCTCCAATGTCGTTTTTCATCTGCAGTTGAGTATTCAACAATCCATACAGCACCCAATTACTCGATGATCCAAAATACGGCAGCAAATGCACACAGTAGATTGCAAAGAGCACCCATTCGGAGTTAGTCGCCGGGAGACCAAGAAGGGACATGATAATGGCGTAGAGGACCGAGAACCAGTATGGAGTCCAGCAGACAAAGTAGACAGCGGCAATGAGGACAGTGTAGACGACGACGCGACGGACCGGGATTGCGGATCGGGGGAGGACTCGTTTGTGGGCGTAGAGTTTGTTGATGAGTTTCAGGTTGAAGTAGACAATCAGGATCAAAGGGACCACGTATCCAAGGATGAAAGTGGTTGAGGTAAACCAGTAGAAGATTGGTCCAGGCATCATGTCAGAGCACTTGAAGACTCGGACTCGAGTGATATTCGCGCTATCATGAGCCTTCAACTCATGAAGAACCATTTCCTTAGCCTTCGCGTAAGTCAGCATGGGCAACAGAAGAACGAAGGCGATTCCAGAGAGACAAGCAATAGTAGAAATGACGAAGGTTCGGGAGCGAAGACGGTGTTGATGGGGGTAGCAGACAGCGACGTAGCGATCGAAGGACATGGCGGTGATTAGGAAGGTGGAGGCGATACGGCCAACGCTTCCAAAGACGTGGTGTAGTTTGCACATGGTGGTGCCGAAGATCCAGAAGCCGATGACAGAGTCGAGGATTGCCGGTGGGAGGGAGAGGGACATGACAAAGTCGCAGACACACAGGGCTCCGATGTAGAGGATTGCGTTGTCTCCGTGGCGCTTCATTCTGAAAGATAAGACTTTAGACTAGTTTTGGTGTTTTATAACTTGAGAACCAAAAAAGATAGCAAAAAGTTGTTTACTGCAAAGTTGTAGCTGAAAAGTTTCTCTACAACTTTGTAGTTGACAACTTTTTTTTATCTCTTATAAGTGCGGAGATATTATCAGTAATCCAACTTCTATCATTATGCGAAGTGGTACCTGACGGGTCTCGCCACGAAATCGGTGTTTTCTCGTTTCTAGTTCAATTTTTTCAAAATTTTGTTATAAAAACAAATAGAGAAAAGGATTTGAAGCCTGGAAACAGTCAATTCAATCAAAATTTTTGAGTTTTTCAGGCCAAATTTTCGGATTTTGTGTTTTTGGCAGAAAAGTTTCAAAATGAGTAGTTCGCATTGAAAATCTCAAAAATTCTGGTTAAATTGACGGTTTTCCAGTTTTAAATGTTCTTGTTTACCCGTTTTTATAAGAAAAAGCTCAAAAATTGGTGCAGAAACAAGGAAACAGCAAAAAAACTATTTCGTTTTTTTTAGGCATTTGTTGCAATTTTCGGCGGGTTACTGTAGTTTGACCTAGATAGTTTCAGATGCCTAAAAACTTGATCTAAGCTATTCTTGACCCCTTATTCTATCTGTTTCCACTTGAATGATCCCTAAACCAACTTTCTACATACATCCCCTCCTCCTCCTCTAATCCCCCATAATGAACCTAATCCTCACCTCCTGATCCCTCAAAAATCCCATGTAAATCTTCAAATCCCCTGTTTACAAAGCTAAAAATACCTTCAACTCATGTTTTTCTGGAAATTTGGAAATCCAGAAATCTAGGTGTACAAATGACATATTCCCCCATTCACTGCACTACAATTCCCGGGAAAAATACCCATTTTACACCCGTTTTCACATGCTTTTCTGGGTATTCTGGGAAGAGGGACAATGAGTTTGTACTCTCAACCCACCTCTTCCTCCGATCCTCCACAACTCCTCGAATAATCGTGATAATCGACGAATTTCCGCAGACTCCCACGATGAAACAGAGCACGAAGACGACCACGACGATGAGCACTTTGGGTTGGAGCTCCTGAAAAAGTTATGAGTTTTGGCTTGTTTTACAAACATTTTTCGTCCCTTCCCCATCTAAAACACACTTTTCTAGGATAATGCGATCGCGAAAATAACTTGTTTTCACCCATTTTCCCCTTTCCAATTTTCATAATGAGTTGTGGAGTTGGTCTTTTCTCCTTTTTCTCGTCTCTTTTTGCAGTAAACACATCTACACAAAAGGCATGATATTTGACGACAATTCACATGCACACATGAAAGAAAGCTTCCTGATTTTATTATGTAAAAAGGCACATTTTGACGTCAAAGTTATGAGTCAATTTGAAAGGCACCTGTTCTACAAGAGCGGTTCTACATGACCCGGAAGTTTTTCGGGTGGTTGCGTACTTTGCATGATACTTTACGACACTTTATTGGGGATTTGATGAAAAAAGTAATGCGTTCTTGTGCAAATAGAAGGGGTTCATTTCGTTGCGTCATTTGATGAAAATTTTGGGTTTTTTTGTTCTGTTTTTGAGCGATGAGCGAACTTTTGGTCTGAGTAGTCGGAATTACATACAGAACATCAGAATTCACAAAAAAAAACGAGCTACAGTAACACCGAACGAAGGCGCAGTGCTTCTTTTCTTTGGCGGGTCTCGCCACGAAATCGGTTTTTTGGTGTTTTCTCCTTTCTGGAGTGACTTTTTTACGTTTTTTCTTATGAAAATAGGAAGAACAGAAAATTTCGAGCCTAGAAATTGTAAATTCGATTTAAATTTGTTATTATTATTTCATTGCAAATTATCCGGTTTTCTAACTTTTTCCTAAAAACACGAGCTTTGCAAATTTGCTAAAACTCAACAATTCTTGTGAAATTGACTAATTCTAAGCTCTTTATTTTGTTTTCTATTTGTTTCTATCAGAAAAATCCAGAAAAATCGGTCCAAAAACGAGAAAACACTAAAAAACCGATTTCGTGGCGAGACCCGCCGAAAGCCACATGACCGCAGTAGTAGGTTTTTTGCTGTTTTCTGGGGTCTAAACCAATTTTTCTACAGTTTTCTTGATGGAATCAATAAGAACAGGAAATTTGGAAAATATTGATAGCCAATTTCATTGAGTTTCACCAGTTTTTCCGTTCGAATTTTCAGATTTTGTGTTTTTGAGTTAAAAATCAAAAAAGTGAAATTTTTCTCATGAAAAACATAGTTTTTCTGGTGAAATTGCCTATCAATCAATTTCAAATTTTCTGTTCTATCTGATTTTAACAAAAATAACAAGAAACAGTTGTCCAGAATCGAGAAAACAGCAAAAAACCGATTTCGGGGCGAGACCCGCCAAGTGACACTTCCCCAAATCTAGGTTCTAGAGCACCTGGTTGGTGAAATAGGACTTCCGGGACTTCCTGAAGACAATTCTTGATCCAACTAGACCCTAGGTCCCCAACATTTCTTCCCTTCCAAAAAGAGTCCTGATGTCGTCCTTCCAATTTTCACAAAAAGTCGTCACTTTTTAATTTTGCCCTCCCCTCTTCTTCGTGCCCCCTCATTGTCGGTCGGACACAAAATTTAATTGAAAACGAAAACGCCCATGCTCTTTTTTGCGAAAATTGGAAATGGTGGGGAAAAAAATTGGAAAGTGAGAATAATGACACATAATTGCAGTGTTTATGTTTATTTTTATCGCCATTTTTCCTTTTTTTTTGCCATTTTTGTAGGTGATTTTTGATGCATATGGAGTTTCAGAAAGCTCCTCGTCATGCTCTGAAATTCTACAAAAATCCTGGAAAATTCTAAAAAATTTCACCTGTTTTTTCGGATTTTTCAGCCCCCTTTTACACCTAGAAAAAAACGGGTAAATAGCGTGGGGAAATCCAAATTCAATTTTTGTTCCCAGAATCGGAAGAAAAGATCAAATCTTAAAGAGAGAAGGGAGAAATTGGATTTAATTACGGCGAAATTCGAGATTTTTCCCTTTATTTTTCAAGAGGTTAGTACTTGTTTTTAGGTCAGAAAGAAACGGATGTTTGGATAAAAAAAAATTTTGGTGAAAAAGTGAGAAAATTGTATTCCGCTCAGTCAAATTTTGTTATCAGTCCAGTCTGGTGTGACCTCTTCTGATTTGATATCTTTTTTCTTTTTCACTGATAAAAATGGATTTGATGTCAAAGTGTCACTTGGCGGGTCTTGCCACGAAATCGGTTTTTCGCTGTTTTTTCGATTCTGAAGCGATTTTTTAAGTTTTGAATGGTAAAATCTGATAAAAAACAGAATTTTGAAACTAGAAACAGTTATTTTGACCATGAGTTACCCGTTTTTTGTGCTTTTTCGTCAAAAACAAGAAATCTGAAAATTTTCAAATTTTTGCTAAAATTTGAAAATTTCAAAAATCCAGGTCAAATTGACTCTTTTTAAGTTTTAAATCCTCTTTTTTATTTTTTTAAATCCTCTTTTTTATTTTACCTACAAAATTTGCAAAAAACCATCCAAAAACCAGAAAACCCCGAAAAAACCGGTTTCGTGTTGAGACCCGCCAAGTGCCACTTTTCGTGACGCCAGTTTTAGAACACTTTGTCACTTTTTTAAGGCTTCAGTGCTTTGTCACAGAGTTCTTTTATTGTACTAGACTCCTAGTACTCCAAGAAACCTGATAAAATTCTGAAAATGTGGGAAAATTCAGTGAGAAATTCAGTTCCCACGAACTAGTACGGATTCTCGTGATCTGTTGGGCATCAGAAATCGGGTTGAATTTGTGTTTTTCTGGGTTTTTTTTGGTTGGTTAGGTCTGGAACTGAAAGAACTGGGTCTTTGGATTCTTGAAAAGTTGCTTTTTGGGTTTCTTTTCTGATTCCTCATCCCCCTTCTGACCTCCACATGACTAGTTTTCCTGTTCGAAAACATTACCTATTCATTCAATTTTCAATTTTGAAACGTCAATTTCAACACCTTCAAAACCCATTTGAAACAAAGCAAAAAAAACACAAAAAAATCAAAACACAAACTTTTCCGTTTCAAGATTCGGATACTCGGTGATTCATGGAAAATTTGGAAATTGAACCAAGCTCAAAAAAATTAAGGTGCTCTTTAGCCTCAGGCCCTAGACTCGACTAATTTGAGAAATGCAACTGGTTTTTGAAAATTTAGAATCCCGGATTCATTCTGGATAACGGAACCTAATGGAATTGAATTTCTGAAGCGCAGAAGCACTGGTAAAGGTTCAAAAAGGTCAAGCATTAGTCACATTGAATTGGTTAGTGCCCTGGAAAAAGGGGGTCCCTTTGAGTTCAATCCTTTAGAATCAGGATTTGGATCTTCTTTTCATCTAGTAAGTACCTAGTAATGATCCAATAAACATCCCACTCATTTTACATTTTTTTATCTTCTAGTTACCAGATGTTCAGTAGACGCTTATGAGACGGAGCCACATGCTATGAAGATTGAAGATTCCAGGAACATTCAACATTCAGATTTTTTCATTTAGACCCGGAATCCTAGATCCTAGACTCTAGACTATGTTTACCTACCCCAAAAGTGCGAGTCCCTCCGAATTTGAACTTTTACTCTCATGGAAATCCCAAGACCCAAATCCATGATTCACTATCATCACAAGGCTCCTATTTTTGATGTGATTTCAATGAGCAATGAAAAGCAACATATCACTCAATATCACTCCAAACCGGAAGCAAAAAGGTCATTCTCATCCTGACTGCTTTGATTTCTAATTTCCGGTCGTTTTACGTGCAAATGTTGCGATTTTCAATTCTCGTTATGACTGATAAAAAGTGATCCGTTGGTTGTTCACCAAGTACTGCTACTTCCTCCTTGACCTACATAGATTCGTGAGAAACACTTTTCAACTCAAAAAAACGATGCTCATAACCTTTTTATGAGCTTTTCATCATCACGCAATCCTGCTCCTTTTCTAGGTATCCATTTCCAAAACCTTACTAGTATTTAAAAATCTAGAATCCGAGTTCTTTGTCGTCTAGACATTGCGCTCTTCTAGACTGGACAATGCCTAGAAAATTATGGGAAAATCTCAAAGCAGGAAGAAAAACGAAGATGGATTTTTGATTGCTCCAAACCCTTTGGACCCCTTAGCCTGAAATCTAGATGACTCAATGAAACCCTTGTGTAAAGGATCATACGACACATCACAGTCAAAAACATGTGTAAAACAGAGTGAAAAAGAGATCAGAAACATGCGAATTTTTTGGTTCAATGGTTTTGGAAAACAGAGAGGGTAATGAACCGGTTACTATGAACGTGACTATGAGGAACTAAATGATCTTGTAGAAACCATATTTTGACTCGAAATGAACGAAAATGGGCGAAAAACCAGCAAATCCCCGTCTTTTCTAGATCCCTGGACCCCAGAACCCCAAAACTAACCTGAATCGGTGGATACACATTCCTGACCCAAACCGGACCTCCAGTTTGATTCGGGCAGTACAGTATCCCATCGGGCTGCTGCAAACACGCATCCGTGTCGATCGACGCCATCACTCGACTGTAATGACTGTTGTAGATTTCGAATTCAGTCGACGCGTCCATTTTCAGGAATAAGTTCTTCTTTTGGGGGACCGAAGCAGTTGGAACAGGCTCCAGAACCTCTTCGAGAATCGTAGAAGAGACATTCTCCAGAAGGCTCGACATGAGCGGAGCTAGAGTCGTGGACGAGGGCAGATTCATTCAGGAGTGAATGAGCAAAGTGAGCATGAGCTAGGGGCGTGAGGAGAGAGGCTCCGCCTATTTTGCAGAGGGAGGTGGAGGAGGAGAGAATATTGGCTTGGCTTCCGGAAGAAAAGAGGGAAAAAGAGGGTGTGGGAGGAAGGGGAAATGAGGTAATGTGGAATGGGGAATTGATGATTGGTGATCGGATCAAGTTAGTTTTTCAGGTTTTTTTTTGCGAGAAGGACAGGAAGTTGCATGGTTAAAGGTTTGGAGACCTTATTTGCACAGGATTTTGTCAAAAAAAAATTGAGAAAATCGACCAGAAAGCTAGGTCGTGTCGACAGCCTTCGACATTGCTCACAATGTTCACTATTCAGTCCATATCTCAAAAACCAAAAGAGATATAAAAAAGTTGTCAACTACAAAGTTTTAGCTCTTGAAATTTTCTATTAGATGGTACATTGGCCCAACTTGATTTTGCAATGACGACCTAGAAAAATTACATAATATCCTACTACAAAAATGACAGTTGGCAGGTCTCGCCACGAAATCATGTTTCTGGAGTTTTCTCAGTTTTGGACTGATTTTTTATGGTTTTTTTTAAATAATAATAAACAGAAAAAAATTTGACATCTAGAGTTAGTTGATTTCACCAAATTCCGTCAATTTTTTTGTTGAAAAAATCACGAAATCTGAAAATTTTTCATGAAAAATTTTTTCGTAAAAAACTAACTTTTTCTGATCAAATTGATTGTTTCTAGGATTCAAATCTTTTTTTTATCAAATTTCACTACAAAAATTTAAGAAAATCAATCCAGAAATAAAAAAAAAGCGAAAACCCAACTTCATGGCCGGACCCGCCGAGTACCACTTCCCGTGACCAACCGCAGTATTTGACCTGTATCTCAAAAACCAAAAAAGATATGAAAAAGTTGTCAACTACAAAGTTATAGCTTTTAAAATTTCCTATTTATTGGTAGTCTTAACTTGTTCATTTTCTCATTGAAGGCTCAGAAAAATTGCGTTCAATTCTACTTTCAATTTCTTAGAAAATCTATAATGGGTTTTTATTGGTCTCAGATTTTATCAATATTCTCTCTAAAACAAGGCTACCAACTGGGTTGTAAGTAAACAAAAACATCTTATTGTAGATTTTCTAACAATTGAAGGAAAAAAAATGATTTCCTATTGTTTGGGGTCTCATAAACCAGACCTTACAACCGTAACTATAGAAATAGGGTTAGGTACAGAAAAAGTCGTTTTTCGGGAAATTTTCACAGAAAAAGGAGAGTTTAAAATTATTTCCTAGTTTCTCATACTCTTTTTCATATATCTGCCAAATTTCAAGTCAATCGAGCATCCAGAACCAAAGTTAGGTGTACTCGAAAAACCAAAACATGATTTTTTGTCCGGTACTTTTTGGCACTGTTCCTGCGAATTTGGCCTATTTTCCACTTCCTGGTCTCATTCTTTCATTTTTTTTGACTTTGTGAGATTCTCTAGATTTCTTAGCTCAGCTTGACAACAAAAGCCACAAAACCATGACAGGTGAAACTTTTCAATTTCTCTTCTCTCATTTCATTTCACAAAATCAGTCACCCCTCCATAAATGTCATCTAAAATCACTCATTCCTCCGGATATTTTGCAAGCAAACTTTGTGCTCTTTCTCTTCTCCCCAGTCACACTTTCTTATGGGGGTGGATGATGGAGAAACAGGTGAAATAAGGGGATAATTGAAAATGGATTACGGTAGGTGGAGATCAGAGGTGAAAGAAGGGGGATTGTACTTCCGGGGAGCATGGAAAAGTTGGAAAAGTTTGCAAAAAATGGAATAGAACTTGAATTTGGACTTGATCTTACCGAAAATTAGGGAATAGGGACGCTAGTACGATGCTCCGAAATAACGGTGGACTAAAAATGGTACCCTAACTTTCAACTACTGTAACTTGGCTAGAATTAACTCAATTGAGCTGAACTTTTCACTGGAATCAGTTGAAACAATGAATAATTGGATTATCTAAACTTGAAATGCCTATTCAATGATTTCAAAAAATTATGAGGGCTGAAACTTTGAGTAAGATTACTCTTGACAAGAAGAGCATGTTCACTCTAGTGACACCAATTCTAATTCTAAGAATTCGAATCTCAATGTGAGAAGGGAGGGACTAATAGTAAAAGGAAGCCCTAGAATGGTGTTGGTCAGAATTTGGAATTTGAAATTGAAATTCTTTGGGAAACGATCAGATGATTTGGTGTGATGTTTATGGAATTAGATTGAAACAGATTTGAAATTGGGATTTGTTGTAAGAGTTTGTGTTATGATAAGATAAGGTGATTAGAGGACCAATCATCAGGCCGTAAGCTAGTTTTTGAAAAAGTTAGGCCATATCCAGAAATGGCACCTGTGACCTACAGTACCCTCGAAGGATCGTGGCCTAGAACTTTTTCAGAAAACCTAGGCCAAAAAACTGAAAAAACGGAACATTCTAGAAGTTAAAACAAAATGACGTAAGGTTTTTCTGGTTCAGTAGAGCAAAGAAGCCAAAAATTCGCATTTGAAGTTTGGAAATTTCGAGATTGAAATAGAAATTGGAATAGAAATTGAACTTTGAACTTGATGCATTTGAAGCATTTTTGAAACTGTTATATCTCAAGAACCAGAGAAGGTATAGAAAAGTTATTAACTACAAATATAAAGCTAAAATTGTGATAAACAATTTTGTAGTTGACAACTTTTCGTTAAAGTAAATGGTTTTTGAGTTACGGTAGCTGCAAGCTGCACTACGCATCTGTATCTCTAGTGCTAGGTTGCATTTTGGAAACCCGCTGTATCTCAAGAACTAGAAGAGGTAGCAAAAAGTTGTTAACTGCAAAAATGATCTTCAAAATGTGATGAACATTTTAATAGTTGACAACTTTTTAATACAATGCTTAGTTTTCAAGTTACAATCAAAAGAAAATGCGCTCTAATGCAAGCTGATGCAGTGGAACACTGCGAAATTCCTATGACTAACCAGAATTTTCCTGTTTCTCCTGTTCCCACCCCCAAAAACATGCAAAACATGTGTTTTCCGGTCATCCCAATAATAAATAATCAATTCGGAAGTCATTTTCCACCCTAAATTCGTCCAATTTATGTACGTCAATATTTCAGTAGAAAAACAGGGAAAAACAGGGAGATTCCTGGAAGATATTTGGAAGAAATCAGAGATTTTACTATTTTCTAGTTTAGTTTCTTAGCGTTTCTTAACAAATTTGTTGGTTCTGAAGCAAAAAATGTGTGATAAACTATGTTTTGATAAGAAAAAAAGGGATAGGGATGAGTGATATCAGTGACTGGGTGAGGGGCGGAAGAAGGGAAGATGAAGCCGATTTTGGGTGGATTTTCGAGGGAATTTACGGATTTTTTGAAGGGATATGGACGTGGATTTTGAATTTTTTTATGTGTTAGCAATAAAAATTGATTAGAGAAAGAGAGAAGGTTAGAGACGCAGAGGAAATTTTGTTAGAAAATCGAAAACGCCCTATAGTGATAATTTGCACTGAAACGCATTTTGGATCAGCTGTAATTCAAAAACCAAGCATTGTTTTGAAAAAGTGTCAACTACAAAAATGTTTATCAGATATTCAGCTATATTTTTGCAGTTGACAGTTTTTTAAAATCTTCAATGATTGTTGAGATATAACCGTTTTCCTAACCGCCACCCACCACGTCTAGGAGCGAACAAGTGGTGTAGCTGCCAATTACCGTAACTCAAAAAACACGCAGTGAATCAAAAAGTTGTCAACTACAAAAATGTTCATCACATTTTTCGCTACATTTTTGTAATTGACAACTTTTCAATATCTTTCATGGTTCTAGAGATACACGCGTTTGAAAAACTTGCTCTGACGTAGTAGTCCTAACACGTTTGACCTAATCAGACAGGAAGCCAGGGCTTCTAAACTTTGCTTTTTTCATTCATTTTTTGCTCTAATTTTTGCTCTAATTTCTATTTTTCTTAGAATTCTATATCAGCTTCTTGTTCCAATGCTCTCAAAAAACGTCAGCAATTAGGTATTTTAGTACTTCCTGACTCTTTCAACGAGACTAAAAAATTGCTGGAAAATAGCTGAAAAACAAGAGCAAAAACAGCTGAAAAACGACTACAATTATCCTAAAACCAGGTCCAAGGGGTGAAATCTGATAGTGAATCTTGAATCTACTGATTCCAGACACTAAGACATCAATCTATGCAAAAAAACAGGAAGTTTTTGTTTTTCACGGTCAAGCGAGAACACGACGAGATATGAAAAATGAACGGATTTTTTGATGAAATAGGCCGAGATTAGTCATTTTTCGAGGGGGGAGGCTATCAAAGATAAGAAGGGGTGAGTAAGTCACGTGGGGGATGGAAGGGGAAAGCGGAAAACATGAGGAATTTAGAATCTAGGAGTTTGGATTTCATTAAGAAAGTGGGTCAATTAGAGTCACGGATTATAGCTTTAGTTTAAGTCAAAAATTAGGTCACCAAGATCAAACTAGACACTCTCAAAACCACGAGAAAAAAATTGAATGTTTCCAAATTTTCGCCCATGTAAACATACATAAACATGACAATTTGTTCGAAACAGCTGTTACTTTTTATCCTATTTTTTCTGCGTTTCCTCTATTTTTGCACTATTTTTTTGTCTAGCTTGTCAAAAAACGCTTCTAAAGTGGTATTTGGTGACGTAGAGTCTAGATTTCAGTCTACATAGGAGCTGAAACTTGGCGCTGTAAATTTCAGTAATTGTGAGCTATTGGAAAATCACCTGTATCTTTAGAACGGTAAAAGATAGCAGAAAGTTATCAACTACAAAATGAAAGATCAAAGTGTGATAAACATTTTTGTAGTTGACAATTTTTTGATGCAATGATTAGTTTTTGAGTTATAGGCACTGAAAGTTGTATTACGCATCTGCAGCTTTTGAGCAATGTGGCAATATGGAAAACGCCTGTCTCTCAAAAACTATAAAAGATAGAAAAAAGTTTAAAACTGCAAAACTAGAGTTCAAAGTGTGATAAACAATTTTGTAGTTAAAACTTTTTGATTCAATTTTTAGTTTTTGAGTTATGGTCGCTGCAAGTTGCACTTCTTTCTAGCAACAGAGCCAAAGGTGGTTGTTGGGAAAACGCTTGTATCTCAAAAACCAAAGAAGATATCAGAAAGTTGTCAACTACAAAATTAAAGTTCAAAATGTGATTAACAATTTTGTAGTTGACAACTTTTTAATGCAATGCTTAGTTTTTGAGTTACAAACCCCTAAACTTTAGAAAAAACCTATCTTTCCGGCAAACTTTGACTAGGGCCGAGAAGACAAAGTGTAAGCCTAAAATTTACTATTTTACAGATCAAAAACTTCTGAAACCGGCATAATTTCAGCGACTAAGGAGAAAAGTGACTAATACCAGTTGAATTGTGAGCTCGTCAGAGCTCACAATTACTGAAATTGGATGAGAAAAATGGTGGGGGAAAGAGAGCGAAATTCAATTTTTCGCTCCCTTCCTATTTTCATAATTGTCTTTTTCTCGGCGTCGTTTTCCTCTTTTCTTATCTTTTCGGAGTTCTTCTAATGTTTGACCTATTGACCTGAATCCTACGGCCAAGTTTTAGAAGAATAATAATAGGGTGGGAAAGTGACGAAGAAAGTTCTGGAGGTGTGGTGACTCCAAAAAAGAGGCGTTTAGAAATGTGAGAAAATAAGAATGATTTGAAAAGAAGGAGCCCCCCATTAGCCCACTCACCTTGAATCGGAAGACGACGGCATTGACCGATTTACACCGATGAAGGGCTGAAAATTTGAGGGATTTGAATTTTTTGAAGGGAAAATTGAGATTTGAAAGAGGACTTTCAGGATTTTAAGGGAAGGTAAAGCGTTGGAATTTTCAAAAATTTACAGGAATTTTTGCAAGGTAAGTAGGAGGATAAAAAGTGATCCTTGAAGATCAGAAAAACGTCACTTTTGGAAGAGGAACCTTTTTTTGCAAATTGGCATTTTGAAAAAGAAACGGATGTGTAATTTACATTTAGTAGTAAGCCTCCCACCCATACTGCTAAATCCTAATGTAAAAATGACGTTGAGAAATGAAAAGAGCAACCTTTAAAGGATCCTGATGCATTTTGAAATTTTGGGCAGGAAATTGAAATTTTGGGGATTGGAAATTTTGGATTCACATCCGATGAAAATCGAACTATCAAAATCAAAGGAATACATTCAAAAATCCGATTTTTTTTTCAGTTTTTTTGATAAAAACAGATAGAAAAAGGAATTTGAAACTTAGAAATTTGTCAATTTTCAGATTTTGAGTTTTTGACAAAAATTACAAAAATGAGTTTTTTGCAATGAAAAACAAAGTTTTTTTGATCGAATTGACTGTTTTTCAGTTTCAAATTTTTTGCTCTATCAGATTTTACCAAAAAATTAAGAAAAAACGACCCAGAAACGAGAAAAACCCAAAAACCGATTTCGTGGCGAGACCCGAATTTACGTGACTCCAGTACTATTTGACCTGTATCTCAAAAACAAAAAGAGATATCAAAAAGTTGTCAACTACAAAGCTGTAGCTCTTGAAATTTCCTATCTATCTTCAATTTTGTCTTGTTTATTATTTCATTGAAGGCTCAGAAAAATTATGTTACATTCTACCTTCAATTTTTCAGAAAATTTATAATTGGGGTCAATTGGTCCCAGAATTTATCAACACTCTCTCTGAAACAAGGCTAACATAAAGGGAATAAGTAAACAAAAACCTTTAAGTATAGAGTTTCTATTAATTGAAGGAAAAAAATGATTTCCTATTGTTCGGGGTCTCATAAACCAGACCTTGTAACCGTAACTGTAGCAAGGTTAAGAAAAAGTCATTTTTCGGAATTTGTTTGCAGAATTGGAAAAGTTTGAATCTATTTTCTAGTTTCAAAAGATCTTTTACATATATTTGCCAAATTTCAGGTCAATTGAGCATCTAGAACAAAAGTTATACTCGAAAAACCAAAACATGATTTTTTCTTTGTCCAGTATTTTTTGACACTAGGTACAGAAATTGTCATTTTTCGAAATTTTTTCGTAAAAATAAAAGGGTTTGAAGTTATTTTCAAGTTTCAAATGTTCTTCTACATATATCTGCCAAATTTCAAGTCGATTGAGCATTCAGAACAAAAGTTATGAAAAGTAAAAGATACCTCAAAAATATCCAAGACGTGTGAATGAAAAGGAAAAGGGGAAGGAACCTTGAGAAAAGAGGTGATAAAAAATTCTAAAGGTTCTCAGGAAGATTTACGTAATTTCCTTCCGTCTCTTTTGTTTTTCTTTGTTTTTCTCTTTACTTGTGAGTCATTTTTAGGTCAGAAAAAAAATTTGCATTAGAGCGTTTTTTGGAATTTCCAGAATTCGTTGAGTCAAAAAAAAAATTTTCAAGTCAAGAAAAAGGCCTCCATCTCCAAATGACCATGTTTACAACCTAGAAGAACTAGAAGAAAATAGAAAATACTCGAAGAACCTTGGAAATTTATGCCATTCCCTTGTTGCTCTTCTTTCTCCTCTTTTTCTCTAGTAGCATCCAAAAATTCCCAAAGCAATAAAAAAAATTCTAAAAAATTCTAAAAAATGCCCCAAAAAATGGGAAAATAGTCTGTCTAGCCTTAGCTAAACTGGGTGGGTTGGACGAACCCAAAAAGATGAACTTTTGACTAATGATCCTTCCTCGTTTTTTAATGCAAAAAGAGGGGGAAAAGTGTGGAGGAAAGGGTCTAGGAGAGATTAGTATTCCGTGGAGAGGGGATTCTGAGAATTCGGGTGCACGGGGTCAGGGACAGGGTCAGAACACAGAAACTAGGTCAATGGGGTCAAATTGAAAAATAGCTACAGTAACCCGAAGGCGCAGTGCATCTGGCACTCGGCGGGTCTCGCAACGAAATCTGTTTTTTGGTGTTTTCTCGGTTTTGGATCGATTATTCCACATTTTTTTGGTAAAAACGGATAGAAAAGAGAATTTGAAGCCTAGAAACAGTCAATTTGAACAGATTTAGTAAGTTTTTCATTACAAATTTTCAAATTTCGTGTTTTTGGCGGAAAAATGAGAAAAATGGGTATTTTGCAATGAAAAAAAAACGATTTTTGTTAAATTCACTGTTTTTTGAGACCAAATTTTCTGCTCTATTAGATTTCACCAGAAAATAGTAAAAAAATTGACCCAGAACTGAGAAAAAAACGGAATTGCAAAATGGCATTCGGCGGGTCTTGCAACGAAATTTGTTTTTTGGTGTTTTCTCGGTTTTGGACCGATTATTTTGAACTTTTGTTAATAATAACGGAAAGAAAAAATAATTTGAAGTCTAGAAACAGTCAATTTGACCAGATTTAGTAAGTTTTTGGAAGGAAAATTTCAGATTTCGTGTTTTTGGCAGAAAAGTTGCAAATAGGGTAATTTGTTATGAAAAACAAAGCGATTTCTGTTAAATTTACTGTTTTTTAAGACCAAATTTTCTGCTCAATCAGATGTTGCAAAAAACATTTGAGAAAATTGAGCTAAAATCGAGAAAACACCGAAATCGCAAAGTGGCACTTGGCGGTTCTCGCAACGAAATGGGGTTTTCGGTGTTTTTTTGGTTTCGGATCGGTTTTTTCAAATTTTCTTTAATAAAAACGGATAAATAAAAGATTTGATGCCTAGAAACAGTCAATTTGACTAAAATTAGTTAGTTTTTCATTACCAATTTTTGGATTTCATGTTTTTGGCAGAAAAGTTTCAAAAATGGTTATTTTGCAATGAAAAACAAAACGATTTTCGTTAAATTTACTGTTTCCTGGGTCCAAATTTTTTGTTCTATCAGATTTTACCAGAAAAATTTGAAAAAATCAATCCAGGATCGAGAAAACACCAAACTCGTAAAGTGACTCGGCGTGGTTTGCAACGAAATCTGTTTTTTGGTGTTTTCTCGGTTATGGACCGTTTTTTTTTTACTTTTTTGGTGAAAACGGATAGAAAAGAAAATTTGGAGTCTAGAAATAGTCATTTTGATCAAAATTGTATAGTTTTTCATCGCGAAATTCCCGTTTTTGTAATTTTTAGCAAAAAAGACGAAATCTGAAAATTGGTCAAATTGACTATTTCCAGGTTTCAAATTCTCTTTTCTATCAAGTTTTCACAAAAAAACAAGAGAAAATTGATCCAAAACTCAGAAATCTGTGAAGCTAAAAATGTCTAGACCACCCACACCTTGTTTGCTTTTCGTTTTGAAAAAAGAGCTTCTGATTTCATTCATTCAATTTCTTTTTTAAAACAAGAAAAACAAGAGTTTGTCTGATTTCTAATGTCTTATTGCGAGAAGGAATTGGAATAAAAATAAGACTTCCTCTGATTTGAGGAAATTTTGAAAATGTAATGGAAAAAAAACTATGAAATTTGTCAAAAAAGAACGAAATTTTTTTTTTCTACTGACGCACCTGGTTCCCTTCTTATCCCTAGTTATCACTGCTTATCACTGATTTAGAGGATGTCAAAAAAAGAGGGGAAAAACAAGATTAATGTCACAATCAGGGCAGGGTCTTGTCTATCAGTTAGTACAGAGAACACTAACACAAAAAAAAACTCAAATAATCAGGAAAAAAAGTTATCAATGATCATGTTATTCTCAATAACTTCATAACTACGTGGAAATTGGAGAAATTTGGGTAAGGATTCTGGGAAAAATCAGGGAAAAAATATTAGATTGTGGGAATTGAATTCAACAGGTGTCTGGCCTGTTTACACACATTTGGAAGCAGAAAATGAACTTTGAAAAAAAAGAAAAAATCGCCTAAAATTCATAAAAATCCTTCTCCTGCTTCTTCTGCTTTTTCTCACTAATTATAGGCCTCCAAATGGAAACTAGAGAGCAAAACATGCAGAGAGAAGTGGTCTTTGAGGTGGGAAGGAAGGAAAAAGGGAGGAAAGATGATGAATCAAAGAATGGGTGGTCTTTGCCACGTCATCAAGTCCAGACTCGGAGATCTAGGTTTTTGTTGAGTCAATGAAAACATAGACAAAGAGAATAGGAAAATGGAGTTCGAAAAGTGAGAAAATGAGAAACAAAAGGAAAACGAAGAGGTGAAAGATTAGAGAAAAGGACGCGGAGATTGGTGACAATTGGTCTCATTTTTTTTTCTCATTTTTGCTGTTTTCTCGATTTTGAACCGATTTTTTCAAATTTTTCAAATGAATTCGGATAGAATAGAGAAATTGAAACCTGTTGATAGTCAGTTCTACCAAAACTGTTCAGTTTTTCAGCTAAAATTTTCAGATTTCGTGTTGTTTTTTGAAAATGAGTAAATCGCAATGAAAAACTCAATAATTCTGGTCGAATGCACTATTTCTAGGTTCCAAATTCTTTATTCTATCCGTTTTCATCAGAAAAATTCAAAAAAAATTGGTCCAAAAACCAGAAAACAGCAAAAAACCGATTTCCAAATCATATCATCCTTTCTTCATTCAACCTTGAAAACTCAAGTTTTGCAGTACATTAGAAATTCCACCCAAAATAACCCAAACTAGAAGTTTGATCAAAACCACGTCATCCACCCACCTTGTTTTCCTCTTGAAACATACATAGCTTTAATTGATACCTAGCTATAACCTGTGCTGTGATCATTCAAATCTTATGGTTCATTTTGTTGATGTGTCATCAACATATCATGAGTATTTCGGAAAGGTGTCATTAGTGTTTCAAGGATCAGTATGACTAGAGAAATTGTTTTAACTAGCCTATTTGCACTTTTTATGATGTCAATTGATAAGTTTCAACACGCTGATCAAAGCGCTTTCTAAAAACACTTTTGGGTCCTCAAAGCAAAGTCTTGAAAAAGCCCAAAATCCGAAGTTTGAGGGTCCATTTGAAGGGGTTCCCGGTGGTTTTCAGAAGATTCAAATAGTGTTAAAAATAGATCTAAACGTTTTCTATCGATCATAATAAAAATCTGAAAATTTTGAAGAAATTTTTTTTTTCAAAAATTTTTTTTTCAAAGGTGGAAAAAATTAAAAAAAAAATTTTTTTCTGAATTTTTTTTCAATTCTTATTAGGATTAATAGTAGAAGTTTAGATAAATTTTAAACACTATTTGAATCTTCTGTAAACCATCAGGAACCCCTTCAAATGGGTCCTCAAAGTTTCAAAAATGTCCAAAATCGGATGTTTGATGACTCATTTGAAGGAGTTCCCGGTGGTTTTCAAATAATTCAAGCAGTGTCAAATGCAGATCTGAACGTTTATAATCAATCCTGTAAAAAATCTTTTAAAAATTTAAGAAAAAAATTTTTTTTTTCAAAGTTTGAAAATTTTTTCTCGAATTTTACAAATTTTTATCAGGATTGATAGTAGAAGTTTAGATGGATTTTTAGCGCTATTTGAATCTTCTAAAAACCATCGGAAACCCAATCAAATCTTTCCTCAAACACCTATTGGTACCAAAAAAAGGGCTTGCTAGCTGCTGGATTATGCTTATCTGATAAGCCTAATGATTAGGATTTTGATAAGGTTGCATTTTTACTAGATTAGGATGAAAAACACTTTGCTAGACTCTACTAGATCCCTAAACCCTTCAAATCCACCAGAATACATGATGTTTGATAACAAATCCACTGCTCTACCTCTACCTGCCCAGATCTAGCTCCACCCCCTTTTCTAGATCCATGAATAGACTTCGTTAGCCTAGAGAATGCTTCCGATCAGTTGGTCTGCCAAGCCAACATATCACACATACGAAAATTGATGTGATCAACCAGAGATTTGAAGAAAATTCCTGGTGAATAGGTGGATAACGAAGTTTGTCGGCGTGGGTTCACCTGGTGCAGTTGGAAAAGATTCGTGCGGAATTGAAAGATCCCAGAGATCCGAAAATAGTGGAGTAATGTAGCTTTGAGTTCCGTCTAGGTGTCAAAGAACCAACAGGTTTTTGAACTTTTGGCTATGACACTTTATCTGGTACTTGGGCTGAGTTTTATTGGAAAAATTCAATAGAAACTAGATTTCCTAGATTTTTCCATCAAAAACCAGTTTGATTTCCAAATTTCTCATTAAATTCTGCTCTAAAAATCTTTGTTTCAAGGATTTTAAGCAAAATGTCGTAAAATTTGATGTTTGGTCCGTGGACACCACTTCTGAAATTGCGGACTTGGCGCCATACTTTACGACAATTGCACTAAACCAATAGAAAAACGGTTTTCCGAACTGAAATTTGACAAGGAATATGAAAAAACACTTCACTTTCTCATTGGAAGCAACGAAAACAACAGAAAACTGTTGGAAGTCCGGCGAAAACTAGAGCTAAGCTGAATCTAGCTAATCTCAACTAGATTTTGGAGTAATTTGGACAGAAAATGAATTCGAAACGAAATAAGAATCAGTGTAAACTTACACACATACTAGCTAGACTCCAAGTTCTCTGTGCCAGGAACCAAGAAGCTAGGAACTTGCAAAATGAAAAGAGGCGGAGCTTAGACGTGTGTGCACAGGAGTGGGAAGCAAGACTAATTGAGTTGAAAATATGGCTCCAGAGCTTGGATTCAATGTTAGTCATCATCCCCAGAATCAAGGTACATACAGGAGATGCAGAGAGCAGGAAGTCAGGCGTGTACACGCTCTGATTTTCAAGGTGGAGATAAATGAAATCGGAGCTATGAGTTACTGGAACTGTTAGGTATCAGTATCTCATAAAATCTAGAGACCAATTTTCAAGGTAAAGAGTCTAAAATGAAACCGGAACTAGAACAAGCCAAGTGAAGTCAAGGAATCATAATCAGCACCCAAATTAGCCCGTCAAGGTTGATCAGCCAAGCAGAACAGAGTAAGAAGTACAACTCCCTCCCTCTCCTCCCTTCTGATTGTGATAAACAAGATAATGAGCTTATCTTTAGGCTGATGTGATAGAAAATTGGGATGAAAAGTGATAAGAAAAGCAAAATTAGACGGAGGAAGAAAAATAAGGCTTCAGTGAGGGAGGAGTGTAGGAGATCAAAAACAGAAGAGCAGAAACTTTAGGACAAAGATCAGAGAAAAGAAGGAGGAAGGTCTAGTTCATTTTCAAGGGTAGAAAGTGGAAAAAGTTCCTGATTTGAAAAATTCATCGAAACAAGGAAGATGGGGGACTGTAGTGTTGCACTAGACATCATACAACGAAATGGGGTTTTTGGCTGTTTTCTCGTTTTCGGACTACCTTTTTTGAAGTTTTTCTGATGAAAACAGATAGAAAAAAGAATTTGGAACCTAGAAATAGTTCATTCGACCATAACTTTTGAGTTTTTCATTGTGAATTTTCGAAAACTCATTTTTCATTTTCTCGGCTAAAAACACGAAATCTGAAAATTTTAGCTGAAAAACTGAACAGTTTCGGTTGAAATGACTATCAATCGGTTTCAAATCCTCTATTCTATCCGAATTTGTTGGAAAAATTTGTAAAAATCAGTTCGAAATCGAGAAAACAGCAAAAAACTGATTTCGTGGCGAGACCCTCAAAGTGCCACTTTGCGTCTGGACACTCTGGATAAAGTTTTTCGATCGAAAATCTTCCTAAAAACCAGATGAAAATGATGAGAAAGGGAGTTTTATGCGCTAAATAGACTGCATAGACTCAAAGATCCCGATTCCCGGAAAACCCAAAATCTCTGCGACACATTAGAACCTAACAATAACGTCTATGATTCACCGTCAGATATGTACTAGCAGTAGGTACTATGATCGATCTCTCCCTCTCTAGATGAATAGTCATTGAATACCCCTTCTAATTGGACGGATATTCCCTCATACATGGGGGAAGCCTTGAAGTGTGAAATTTTCTTAATAATAAGCAGAAATTTCGAAAGATCACGTACTCGTATGAATTAGGACTCATCAAAACAAGATCTAGCTCAAGTTAAAATGGACTTTGAACGAGAAATGAAAGCGTGGCCTAGCTTTTTCTAGGCCACGGCCACGCCACGAAATCGGTTTTTTGCTGTTTTCTCGTTTCTGGACCAACTTTTTCAAATTTTTCTGATGAAAACGGATAGAAAACAGAATTTGGAACCTAAAAATAGTTCATTCGACCAGAATTATTGAGTTTTTCATTGCGAATTTTCGAAAACTCATTTTTCATTTTCTCGGCCAAAAACACGAAACCTGAAAATTTTCGCTTAAAAACTGAACAGTTTTGGTTAAAATGACTATCAATCAGTTTCAAATTCTTTATTCTATCCGAATTCATTAAGAAAACTTTAAAAAATCAGTGTCAAATCGAGAAAACAGCGAAAAACTGATTTCATCCAGTACAACAAATCCCCCAACTTCCGCAATTAGTGTCGCACATCCTGTGTATGACACCTTTCCTCAACTCCCCCGTCTCCAATTATTTTCCTTATTGACTGAAATGGAAGTTTCTATAAAATAGAGGAAATAGGACTTGCAAGCTTTGCTCTGGGACGGACTTCAGATTCAGGCTCAAAGGAGCTCAAAGTAACAAATGAGTTTGAAAAAAAATGAAAAAAAATTTTTTTTTTAGAAAAACTGAAAATTCCCGGTGATTTCTGGTGTTTTGTCTACGCTATTTCTATTTCTATTTCTGCTTCTATGTCTCTCTCAAAATCCGGAAGTTTTCAGTTCAAAAGAGGCCAGAGGGTAGAGATCCGACTAATTGCGAATTCTCAGAACAGGTGCAGTTATTATTGGGTTAGGCGGGCTTTCTTGGCTATTTTTAGTCAAAATAAGAATCAGATAGTGGGAATTACTCATAGGGGGTCAAAAGTTAGTTTTGAGTTTGAGATTTTTGAGAGGGATTTCAAAATTTTGGTAAGAACCAGATTTTTTCATTGGAAACCAAGATCATTTTCAGATTCTCCATCAAATTCTGCTCTGGAATCTGTAATTTCTCAGATTTTAAGCAAAATGTCGTAAGGTTTGGTGTATGGTCCGCAGACACCATTGCGGACCTTGCACCATACCTTACGACAATTTCTCAAAAACCCTCGAAAAAAAGTGTTTCGAGCCAAAAAACATCAAGAAATCCAATAAATACACTGGTTTTCCAAAAACTAAAAATCCCAAGTGTGAAAAAAGCAAAAATGAGCAGAAACGAGCTGACCAAAACAAGGAATTACGTCGTTCACCGGGGTGGGTGCCGAAAAAATTTCCGGTATAAGCGCGGAAAAGCAATCAGAGATGATTGGAAAACGCGTGGCAGCATTGAATGTGCGGATTTTTGGCAGTATCCGCTCTGGATTTGCATCAAAAATCACAAAACCATGTGTGTTTGGGTGTGGTTTTTCAATTTTTCAACAAAAAAGTGCGAGAATTGAACGCCCCAGGGGGTTTCGGGACGCGGATTTTGTTTATGAGATGAGATGGGATGGGGCACGGAGGTGTGGGGGTTGATGAGGTTTTGCAAAACTGAAAAGGATGGGGGAAATGAAAAAAAACTAGCATGTCAATGGAAAATTTGCAAAATTTCAGAAGCTCTCGGGTCCCGAAAAGTGCCGCCGGCAGCCTGTTTATGTACGCACTTTGGCGCTGCTTCCGAAATGCACTACTGGCGCAACTGGGTGCGCGCCCGCCTCTGCCGCATGGGGTCACGGGTTCGAGGTCGGCACCTCATTTTTCTTTTTTTCTTGCAAAGAACACTCGTGAAACATCATCTAAAACACGGAAAACAAGGAATTTGTCCCAATTCCCTATTCTCATCTTATAAAATATTCACCACACAAAAGAGGACATTAATTGAAAAGCCGCTGGCTGATGTCATTAGCAAAGGGGGGTGTCATCCGCACATAAGGAAGCTCTTCTTGCCCATTTTCTCACTTCTTTTCCTGGGAAATTGGATGAAGAACAGAAGAACAGAACGGGGTGACACACAAAGGATTAGGTTGGGCGAGAGAATCACAAATATTCGACTGGTACTTGTACCCGAAAACAAAGACAGAAATAGGGGGAGAGCGGGAAACTTGATACTTTTCCGGGTGAATAATGGATTTTTGGGGTGTTTTTTGGATGTTTTCTGGTTGTTTTTTGATGGAATTAACAAGATTCTGGAAGTTTTGGGGAATTTAGACTAAATGTCGTCAGGTGTGATGCATGGCCCGCAAACACCGTGACCCCGATTGCGGACTTTGCACCATACCTTACGACAATTTCGTTAAAAATTCAGAAAACCAGTTTTCTGGGTTGAAATTGAATGAGGAGTCCGAAAAACGCATTGGTTTTTCCTATAAACTCACAAAACTTTCTGAAAAAATCGAAAATTTCAAAAAAAAAATGCTAGAATTAGCTAGAGAAGAGAAAAAAGCGTTCACCCTTTTTGAAAGTGACACTTCTGAGTGAATGCACACAAACACACCCATAATTATGCAGAGATGAGCTAGAAAGAAGAGAAAAAGAGATATAAAAAAGGGAACTTTTTTTGGTTTTTTTATGAGTTCTTTAGTTCGTACATGGAAGAAAGTGTCTAGACTAGCTAAAAAAGGATGAGCTGGCAAGGGGGTAAAGAAAATGGAGGATAATAAGAAGAATAAGGGACATAAATAGTCTGTAATTTGTTTTTTTCCAAATGAAAATGCATACTTACCAATGGCGGATCACCATCTTCTGTTGAAGTGAAATTGAAGTTTAGCAAATTTTCAATTGACATTTTTCATCGATTTTTGAGCTGAAACAAGATGGAAAATGATGAAAAAATGATAAATTTGATCGAACAAAACGTTTTGAATACTCTAATCCCTGACCTGAATAAGCCCCGCGGGCTTATATTATAGAACATCATTTTTTGCAAAAAATTTTTTTTTCTCCATTTTTTCATTTTATTTGAGTTCTCAGAATGTCTGAGCTCACTTAAAGCTCAAAAACCACAAATCTCCACCTATTTCTGCAAAAAACTTCAAAAACCCAATGGAAAAATGAAAAAGTGACCGAAAAGTGTGGCCCAACTTGATAGTGACACTAATCTATTATTCAGTATTCAGAGATGAATTTCGGGAGAAATTGAGCAGAAACGGATGATAGAACGACGCGGAAGTCATATTTGGACCTAAAAATGGCGATATTGATGTTTGAGTTTTGGTGCGAGAGGTCACGGGTTCGAGTCCGGGTGCTGGTTTTTCATTTTTGCAAAATTTTTTTTTTGCGTTTTTTGCTCGGAATGTGATAAAAACTGATAAAAATCTGTTTTTCATTGTTTTTGTGGCGTTGAGACTTTTCTATTGATCAAATTTCATGTTCATATTACAGCGGTCATGCGAAGTGGCACTCAGCGGATCTCGTCACGAAATCAGTTTTTTGCTGTTTTCTCAATTTTGAACCGATTTTTTCAAATTTTTTTATTGAATTTGGATAGAGTAGAAAATTTGAAACCGATTGATAGTCAGTTTAATCAAAACTGTTCCGTTTTCCAGCTAAAATTTTCAGATTTTGTGTTTTTGGCTGAAAAATTACAAAAATGAGTAAATCCCAATGAAAAACTCAATAATTCTGGCCGAATAAACTATTTCTAGATTTCAAATTCTTTTTTCTATCCGTTTTCATCAGAAAAAATTTTAAAAAGTTGGTCCAAAAACGAGAAAACACTGGAAAACTGATTTTGTGGCAAGACCCGCCCCGCCTACTGCCTGCCAACTTTTTTTCCTGTTTGTAGTTTTTTTCCAGATTCTTCTTTTTTTAGACAGAATCAAAAAGTTTTTTAACCAATGTTTAGGTTCTTCTCCTTAGCCCTCGTTATTCCATGAAAATCAAAAAAACGTGCAGAATGCCAAATATCACCCCTTATCACACTTATCACAATGACATGTTTGTAACAGAAAAGAGACGACAGAGAATTGACAACATCGTTAGAGTGTACGATAACGGTACAGTGTGGCGAGGTGTATAACATGTGAGAAGACGGAACAGGATCATGGTGATGATAACACCCTAAATGCCTTTAGATTTGTGTTCTATTTTGATCGGGTTGTAGTTGTTATTATCCTATTAGGGGCATTGAAAAGGCGGTCTGGGGTCTTATTTATACTGGGTTAGAAGGCCAGAAACGCTTGTTTCTATCTTTTTTTTTTCATTTTTCTTATCATTTTCATTGTTTTCTCGGCAATAAGCACTTGATGGTATTGATTTTGATAAAGCCCTATTTTGAGGGCTTTTTTGAGTATCTTTTAGAGCGTTTTGATAAGTTTTGAGATTTGTTCTAGACAAATAACAATCTAAACTATCATTTTCAAGTGTTTTCTCCAAAAATTCAAAAAAAAAAAATTTTTGAAATTTTTTTTTCAAAAAAGTGAAAAAAAATTTTTTTTCAATTTTTTACAAAACTAATTTTGACTAATAGAACTAATTGTGCTCTATTTAGAACACCATTTAAAACCCACTGAAAGGCTATGTAAAGCTCAAAAATCGTCCTGAAACATGAAAATTTGAACTTTTTCAGGAAAAAAAAATCCGAAATCTGCTGTTTGGGGACTCATTTGAAGGGGTTCCCGGTGGTTTTTAGAAGATTGAAATAGTGTTAAAAATAGATCTAAATTTCTTCTATAAATCCTGATAAAAATCTAAAAGATTTGAGAAAAAAAAATTTTTTCAAATTTTTTTCAATTTTGAAAAAAATTTTATGACAATTTTTTTTTCTTTTTTTTTTGAGGTTTTCGATGGTTTCTAGAAGATTCAAATAGTGCTAAAAATAGATTTGGATTTCTTCTATTAATCCTAATAAAATTGGGAAAAATTTGGGAGAAAAAAATTTTTCAAATTTTTTTCAATTTTGAAAAAAAATTGAAAAAAAATTTTTTTTTTTCAAATTTTTGAGATTTTTATCAGGTTTGATAGAACGCGTTTAGATCTATATTTTGCACTATTTGAATCTTCTAAAAACCACCGGGAACCCCTTCAAATGAGGTCTCAAACAGCCGATTTTGATCAATTCTCAATAGAGCGCACTTGCATTTTTCAAATTTTACCTCCTTTTTTTCTCTATCCATACTTCCATAAATCCTTGTTCCAGCAATGCTAACCGGCGGAGTAATCGACTACAACCGTGAAGGCGCGATTCTCAGCGCCGAACAACGCCAGTTCTACGAGACAAATGGCTATCTTCTCATCCGAAATTGTGTCCCGAAATATGAGTTGGAGAGATTCAGAAAACGTTTTCAAGACATTTGCGAGAAGAAAGTGAAAGCTCCGGAGAACATGACGGTTATGAAAGACATCTCCATCGCGAAATCCGAGTTCAAAGACGGAGAAAAAGCGATCACGAAGATTCAGGATTTTGCGGATGACCCGGTGCTCTTCGAATATTGCAAGTATCCTGGAGTTGTGGATGTTGTAAAGGACCTCATTGGCAACCCGAAATCCAACTTGATGGCTATGCACACCATGCTTATCAATAAGCCACCAGATAACGGAAATCTGACTTCAAGACATCCAATGCACCAAGACCTTCAATACTTTCCATTCCGTCCCGCAGATTTCATCTGTTGTGCATGGACAGCCATGGAGAAGATCAATCGGGCAAATGGGTGTCTTGTAGTGGTTCCAGGGACTCATAAAGGGGTCTTGTTGCCTCATGACTACCCGAAATGGGAGGTAAGTACTTCACTGGAAGTGACACTCGGCGCCACGAAATCAGTTTTTTGCTGTTTCCTCGGTTCCGGTTCAATTTTTAAAAATTTCCTTTATAAAAACGGATAGAAAATAGGATTTGGAACCTAGAAATAGCTAATTTGACCAGATTCAGTCAGATTTTCATTGCGAACTACCCAAACACAAAATCCTAAATTTTTCTATGAAAAATGTAAAAGATCAGGTCAGATTAACTATTTCTAGATTTCAAATTTTCTGCTCTATCTATTTTATTTTTGAAAAAACTCAAAAAATTGGTCCAAAAACGAGAAAACAGCAAAAAACCGATTTCGTGGCGAGACCCTTGGTATTTTGACCTTGAAAATCAAAACTTGCAGGGTGGCGTCAACAAAGCGTACCATGGAATTCAGAACTATGACGTTTCCTCGCCAAGAATCCATGTGGAGATGGAAGCTGGGGATACAGTGTTCTTCCATCCAATCTTGATTCATGGATCTGGAGCGAACAGGACTGAAGGTAACTAAAGAGTATTACAGCTGTCGGTTTTTCGGTGTTTTCTCGTTTCTAGACCAATTTTTTGAGAGTTTTTTGATGAAAACGAATAGAAAAGAGAATTTGGAGCCTAGAAACATTCGATTTGACCGGAATTTCTGAGTTTTCCAATGTCAATTTTCAGAATTTGTGTTTTTGGAACAAAAGTTACAAAAATGGGTAATTAGCAATGTAAATTAAACTAATTTTGGTCGAATTGACTGCTTCTAAGCTCAAAATTCTCTTTTCTAACAGTTTTCACAACGAAAATTTCGAAAAATCAGCCCAGAAACGAAAAAACACCAAAAAACTGATTTCGTTGCGAGACCCATCAAAGTGCCACTTTGCTTGACTGGTGTTTTCTCGTTTCTGGACCGATTTTTCAAAAGTTTTTCGATGAAAACTAATAGAAAGAAGATCTGAAATCTATAAATAGTCAATTTCACTAAAATCAATGTTTTTTTCATTGCAAATTACCCATTTGTTCAAGTTTTCTGCTAAAACGCGAAATCTGAAAATTAGCTATGAAAACTCAATACTTCTGGTCAAATCGACTATTTCCAGGCTTCAAATCTGCTTTTCTATTTGTTTTTATCACCGAAACTTCGAGAAAAACGGTCCAGAAACCAGAAAACAAAAAAACCGAATTCGTGGTGAGACCCGCCTAGTGTCACTTACCATGAATGCAGTAGTATGGATCATAAGTCTGAGGGTCTAAGACACGTTATCTGAGATTCGTCAACTTTTCGGAGGCGGCCGGGAACCGATCCCCCAAAGTATCTCCAAAAGTGTTTATATTTTTATACTAGACCCTTCTAGAGCTGAATAACATGTTAACACAAAAAACTAGTCGAAATAATGTTTTCTTGTACTCCGACCATGTCAGTTAGGTGAAAAATTCAAAAAATCATAACTTTTTTCAAACTCAAAATTGAATCAATTCTTTATGGCAAATGTTAGAAGACGTTTATATGTGCCTATAAAAAATTATTACGTACACTTTGCATTACTGGAACATGCTAAACTAAAAAAACCAACATGCATTTTTGCTTCCAGTTTTGTTATTTGCAGAGGTCTAACTTTTTTATTGTTTTTATTAGAAAGAGCGTTCTTTTTTATTCATATGGACAAGTTTTCGTGTCAATTCATTGTCCGCAACAGATTCGCAAAAATCGCCAAAAACATGCTACCAACCACTTTTTGACACATTTCATGCCAGAAAATGCATTTTATAATTTTTTGAAAAGGTTTTCAAACCTGAAACTGGTATTTTAATGTTTGGACTATGTTTTTACATAGTTATTTCAAAGTTTGGACAAACGAGAAGATACTTATCCCCCTACCAAAAAATGAACACATTTCCTACTTTCAGAGGGTCTTTGCACCCTATTGCGGCTCACTAGGCAAAATGTGACCAACTGCGATTTTGAACCCTCATTACTACCCTACATAATGCAAAAAAGATCTAGGACGGATCTTGAATACTTTTTGAGAAATCAAATTTTTCGTCATTTTCGTCACTTTTTTTCACTTGTTCACATGAGACCACGTATAGGGATACGTTCGAAAAAATCTCGAAAACTGATCACCTGAAAATCGGGTTTTCCCGCACTCACAATGATGTTTTATTAACAAATAACCAAAAAATTACCAATCTGAGCTCATTTATTTTTTTCGATTTTCGAGATTTTTTCGAACGTACCCCTATACGTGGTCTCAAGTGAGTAAGTGAAAAAAAGTGACGAAAATGACGAAAAATTTGATTTCTCAAAAAGTATTCAAGATCCGTCCTAGATCTTTTTTGCATTATGTAGGGTAGTAATGAGGGTTCAAAATCGCAGTTGGTCACATTTTGCCTAGTGAGCCGCAATAGGGTGCAAAGACCCTCTGAAAGTAGGAAATGTGTTCATTTTTTGGTAGGGGGATAAGTATCTTCTCGTTTGTCCAAACTTTGAAATAACTATGTAAAAACATAGTCCAAACATTAAAATACCAGTTTCAGGTTTGAAAACCTTTTCAAAAAATTATAAAATGCATTTTCTGGCATGAAATGTGTCAAAAAGTGGTTGGTAGCATGTTTTTGGCGATTTTTGCGAATCTGTTGCGGACAATGAATTGACACGAAAACTTGTCCATATGAATAAAAAAGAACGCTCTTTCTAATAAAAACAATAAAAAAGTTAGACCTCTGCAAATAACAAAACTGGAAGCAAAAATGCATGTTGGTTTTTTTAGTTTAGCATGTTCCAGTAATGCAAAGTGTACGTAATAATTTTTTATAGGCACATATAAACGTCTTCTAACATTTGCCATAAAGAATTGATTCAATTTTGAGTTTGAAAAAAGTTATGATTTTTTGAATTTTTCACCTAACTGACATGGTCGGAGTACAAGAAAACATTATTTCGACTAGTTTTTTGTGTTAACATGTTATTCAGCTCTAGAAGGGTCTAGTATAAAAATATAAACACTTTTGGAGATACTTTGGGGGATCGGTTCCCGGCCATGTTGAAAAATCTCAAGGAACGTGTCCTAAATTATCTCTAGAAACATTTATTGAGTCTATGAGACCTTAGCAAGTCCTGTTATCTTTCGATTCAAGCTCACAGCACCCTATCCCATCAAAAAACCCACCAAAACCCTCTCTATTCCAGGATTCCGCAAAGCCATCTCCTGTCACTACGCCAATGACGACATCTGCCGTTACGTAAACGTTGAGGGAACTACCCAAGAGAACCTTGCAGAGGAGATCATTGCCATTGCCAAGAAACGCATGGCCAAGTACGGTCTAGATCCAAACCAAGTCACCCTGGATTTTGCGGATATCTGGAGAGTCCGTGCTAGAGAGGTCAATGGGCAGAGATCCAATTTGTAATTTTTGTGTTTTGAGTGGTTTTTTCACTTTTTCATATTGAAAACTGTCCTTTTTTGTCTTCTTTTTGTATAAAAACGTTTGTATCTAGTTGTTTTTTTACGTGAAATTTCGGGTTTTTTGGAAAACAGGAGCAAAACGTGGAAAAAAGAGGAAAGGTCAGGGATGAGTTGGAAGAAGAAGAAAAAGAAAAAGAAGCAGTTCTCGAAAAAAAACGAGAAAAACATGAGATCCTCGGCTCGATTCCTGCTCTTCTCCGCCTCCGTTCGACGCTTCTCAAGCAGTAAGTCACCCACAAAAAAGGTGTTTGAAAAACTTGAAAAAATCCAAATTGCTATGTTTTAGGACTTTTTTGAGCATTTTCTAGAGTGTTTTAGTGGGTTTTGAGATCTGTTTCAAACAGATCATAGTGTAAACTATCGTTTTCAATTGTTTTCTTGAAAAGTCTGAAAAAAATTTTTTGAAAAAAAAATTAAAAAAAAAAAAAAATTTTTTTTCAAAAAAATGAAAAAAAAAAAAAATTTTTTTTGACGGATTATTCACAAAACCAGTTTTAACTAAAAAAACAAGTTGTGCTTCATTCAAAACACTAATAAAAAATTATCTGAAAACTCTAGGGCTCCAAAATTGACCATTTTCGACTTCTAAAATTCGAAAAAATCCCAAATTTCGATGTTTCAAGATCATTTTTTGAGCTTTATAGAGACTACCAGAAAGATTTGAATAGTGTTTTGAATAGAGAAAAATAAATTTTATTAATTGAAACCAGTTTTGAGTATGATTCTTCCAAAATTTTTTTTTCTTTTTTTTTTGAAAAAAATTTCTCCGAATTTTTTTTTCAAAAATTTTTTTTTTCAAAATTTTTTTTGAAAAAGTGCTTAAAAACGATAGCCTGAACAGTTTTCCAAATAAAACACAAATTTTTGTTAGTTGAAACTAGTTTTGTATGAAAATGGTCCAAATAATTTTTTCACTTTTTGAAAAAAAAAAGTAAAATTTTTTTTTCTTAATTTTTTTCTGAATTTTTTGAGAAAGTGCTTCAAAACGATAGTTTTGCTTATAATCTGTAAAAATCAGGTCTTGAAACCTACTAAAACGCTCAAGAAAGAACTCAAATAAGTCCTCAAAACTCGAATTTTGAGATTTTTTGAAATTTTGGAAGCCGAAAATTTTCCTTTGAAGACAAAGTTAGCAAAAACGAAAAATGGCATCGTAATCAGCGTGTCAAAATCTATCAATCCATGCCACTTTCAGAACCCATCGTCGACTTCACCTCTCCCGGAAAAGTGTTGTCGGTGGAGCAGAAGCAGTTCTACCAAAAGAACGGCTTCCTGCTCGTCAGAAACTGTGTGGGAAAAGAGGAGTTGAAGGCGTACGAGGAGAGATTCAATGCGATCTGCGAGAGAAAAGTGAAGCCGCCGGCGAGTATGTTGGTCATGAAGGATGTGTCGATTGCCAAGAAGGTCACCCCGGACAGCATTGACACGATCACCAAGGTCCAGGATTTTGCCGAAGAACCGGTTCTCTTCTCCTATTGCGAGCATCCACGTGTCACTGACGTTGTTCGTGACCTCATTGGAAATCCGAAATCTCGAATCCAAGCAATGCACACGATGCTCATCAACAAACCCCCAGACACTGGATCCCTCACCTCCCGTCATCCAATGCACCAAGACCTCATCTACTTTCCATGGAGACCCGAGAACCTGACAATCTGCGCTTGGACAGCCATGGAGAGAATCAATCAGAAGAACGGATGTCTTCAAGTGGTCCCTGGATCGCAGGAACAGGGGCTCAAGGCTCATGGATACCCGGATTGGAAGGGAGGAGTCAATAAGGCATACTACGCCATCAAGGACTATGACATGTCGCTTCCGAGAGAGTACGTTGAGATGGAAGCCGGGGACACTGTTTTCTTCCATCCAAACCTGTTCCATGGCTCTGGAGCCAATAGATCTGATGGATTCCGCAAGGCGATCTCGTGCCACTACGCTAACTACGATCATACCAAGTACATTGATGTGAAGGGGACTGTTCAGGAGGTAAGATCAACCTTAAACTTACTAGTAACACACTATTTGATTTCAGGAAACCGCCACCCAGATCGTCGACATCATCCGCAAGCACCCACAACGCTACAAAGTCCCTCAAGGAGCCGAAGTGACTTTCGAACTGTCGTGGCGCCTCCGTTCCCGTCCGGTACATCATGATGGCAAGGAGAACTTGTGAACTGACATTGGAAAGAGAGAGAGACGAATCGATATTACTAGTGACCAATTTGTGTTTTACACTCTATAAAGTAACAGTTTCATTTGTCAAGGATAATGGATCAGAGGAGCGAGATATAGGTCCAGTCCGGTTCCTCTGAATCGGTTTCGTCACTCCAATCAAACTTGCAACAAGACAAGACACTAATACTCACAAACAAGACGGGGTTTCCGAGAACTGTAACCGGAGACCAAACTAACCAAACTAGGCAAAAGGCGCTTATCAGACTAGACGGTCAAAGGAGTTCTGTGCCGTGGAATTGACATGTGAAGGGTGGAGAGGGAATGAACAGTTGGACTCACGGATTATATGGTATGGAAGGATCAGAGGATTGACAGGATGCTTTTGGAGAGAGCCCGAAGATTTGAGAAAGAAGGTCTGTAGACTCTTTTCATGTTCCTCGTAGTAAGAAAATGGTTAAAAAAACGAAACCTGAACTTCCAATTCAAACTACAACTGTTCAGGAGTACATCTGTGCTTTGAGTTAACTGCAAACGCAAATCTGACTTCAGGAAACCTCAACCCAGATTGTTGACATCCTTAGGAAACCCTCACAAAGTTGAAAAGTCCTCAAAGAACCCAAAGTGACCTTCAAACTTTCCTGGCCCCCTTGTTCCCGTCCCGTACATCATGATGGCAAGCCCAACATCTGATAAACTAGATCTTCATTGCTCTAAAGCTCACAATTCTCTCTGTGAACTCAGGTTCTTTGCTGAAAACCTCTTCTGCTTATTCCACTTCTGCCGTTTCCGCTGACTCTGCAGTTTTTGCAATGTTGCCATTTGTTCTTCAACTGCCTTCTCCTTATCAGTGTCAGTTTGTCAGTTTGTCGGTGCTTATCAGTTTGTCAACAGTTTTCTAGAATGGAATGCGTCCAAAGAGGCCTTCTGGTATAAGTAACAGATTCATTTATCAACTAAACGAGGTAGAGGTAGATTCAAGAGGATCCTAATGTAAGATTCTGTAGTGGTCGGAGGTGTTCAATCTTCATAATCATCTACCCAGTCCGGTTCCTCGGAATCGGTGTCGTCACTCCAATCAACTCTACACATGCTTTTAATCATTGACTGCGGACTCCCGTACTTCATCATGTTGTCAGGTGTGCACGATATGATGGAAATCGTGGACATTGCGCCGAACATTGCTTGATACTCCGGAGGACACATGTCAGGTATTCTGATGACGAATCTGTTCGGACAATTCATCTGAAAACACTTTGTTTTCAATGGGTTCAGAAAGTTAGACTTACTCGACGTCGAGGAGCACCATAGGCAAGAGCAACGAGGAGAAGAAGAACGAGAAAGGCCTTCATGTTCCTTGGAGGCAGTGGAGCCAGCGAAGACTTTGAAAGTGAAGTTTCCCTTCTCCGAGTGCTCTTTTTATACGACAAAGTTCGGCGCCAAACTTCTACGTAGCGCGGCGCTGAAAAGGGGGAGGAGTCAAGAGTCAAGACACTAAAACTCATAAACAAGACGGGGTTTCCGAGAACTGTAACCGGAGACCAAACTAACCAAACTAGGCAAAAGGCGCTTATCAGACTAGACGGTCAAAGGTGTTCTGTGCCGTGGAATTGGCATGTGAGTGAAGTGGGGAGAGGTTCTGGACAGTTGGACTCAAGGATTAGATGGTATGGAAAGATCAGAGGATTGGCATTACGGATGTACCAGGCTCCTAAGGATTCAAAGTAGACCCTAGAGCCAGATGTGTTAGTGTCTCTAGGGGTCCTAGGATCCAATTTCAAGAACGGACTCAGATTCTTGAACTCTGAAAAAGATTTGTAATTTAGATCCTTTACACACATCATCGAATTCATCAACAAGCAAACCAAACGCTACAAAGTCCTCAAAGAAACCAAGGTGACTTCCGAACTATCCCGGCTCCATTGTTCCCGTCCCGTACATCATAATAACAAGCCCAACTTCTGCTAAACTAGATCTTCATTGCTCTAAAGTTAACAGTTCTCTCTGTGAACTCAGATTCTCCGCTGAAAAACTCTTCTGCTTATTCCGTTTCTGCCGTTTCCGCTGACTCTGCAGTCTTTTGAATGTTGCCTTTTGTTCTTCAACAGCCTTCTCCTTATCAGTGTCAGTTTGTCCATTTGTCGGTGCTTATCAGTTTGTCAACAGTTTCTCCTTCAAGAGATTTATGAGATCAATGACATGAAAACAAGACTTGACTTTTAATGAATATTTTATTATTGTAACAAAGTTTAACCTCAAAGTTAGTGATTAGTCGTTTCTTTCCTCAGATCCGTCATTGCTTTCGCGACAGAACTTTATCAATGTCGCATCACTTGTTTGGTCGATCACGAAAGACTTAAATCCACAAATTTTTTCCATTTTTGGCATGGTCTCAAGGGTTTCCTCCGGGCTGCAGATGTCAGAGATTCGTTTGGCGACGACTTTGAGGCAGTGTTGTTTGTGCCGATTGCTGCGTTGATGGTGGTGCACGGCTGAGGATCCGGTGGCAAGTAGAACGGAGAGGACGAGGAAGATGATGATCATAAGTTTCATGTTTTGTCTGGAAGCCTTGAAGCTTGAGAAGCTGCAGCTAGACTTGAATAGTGAAGTTCTCCCTTCCCTTGGCCCCTCTTTTATAGTTACACCAAGATGGGCGGAGTCAAATGTGCCTCTATTCACGGAGAAGAAAGTCAACACAAAAGTGGGTGGAACGAGTCAAAAACTGTGTCGACTGAAATGACCAAACTCTTATCAGTATCAGACTAAACAGACACAGTTCTGCGCCGCGAAATTGGCATGTGAGTGGCGGATTCAAAGCGTGATTTTGGAATGTTCTTTATTGAAACAATTTATGAAAAAGAGAAGAGAAGAGAAGGCAACATGAAAACAAGACGTTTTACTGTCCGAAAACATAATCAACCCAGTTATTGTTGTCCTCATTGGCATTCCAGACATCGTCGTAGCTAATACTAGGTCATTCACAGATGTTTTCAATGATGAAACTGTCCGAAACAGCATCCATTTTGAAACTTCGATCAACACAAAGTGTGACCATTATTCCCCAGTGATCCATGAGAGCATCCACGGAACAAAGTCTCGAAATTCTGGTGATTCCATCGGTATAGCAGTCGGTTAAGTGGTAGTCGATCTCTCCGTGTCTCCGGGGAGCCGATAAACAGAGTCCAATGAGGAGCACAGCAATCAGAAGAATCCGAAGCAATTGCATCACGAAGCTGAAGACTTTTAGAGTGAAGTTTCGCTTCTCCCAGTGCTCCTTTTATAGCATGCCAAACATCTACGTGGCGCTGAAAAGGGAGGAGTCAAGAGCCAGAACACTAATACTCACAAACAAGACGGGGTTTCCAAGAACTGTAACCGGAGACCAAACTAACCAAACTAGCCAGAAAACCCTTATCAGAATAGACAGGCACAGTTCCGAGTTCTGTGCCGTGGAATTGACATGTGAGTGAAGGGTGGAGAGTTTTTGCAGTTGGAGTCAAGGAGAAAGTGTTCTGGAAGGATCAAAGGATTGATAGGATGGAGCAGGCTTCCAGGGATTCGACGTAGAGCCAAGAACCAGACAGACATTATGGTGTCGTTTCGTGTTTCCAGGGATCCGAAAATGAATATGAAGTAAAGAGAAGGTTCCACTGAAGCTCTTGGAGTCCTTTCCGGAGGTTCGAAAGTTGTTGAAAGTTCTTTTGGATGATGCAGCAAAATTGGAGTGTGAGTGGCAAATTTGGTAAAACGGTTAGACTCAAAGAAAGACTAGCAACTTCCAAGGATCGGATGAGGTGGATTTGAGGTCCAGGAGACTTCCTGAGATCCAGAAGCAACGCCAGCTTTGCAGGTTGCCAGAAACATCAATCCTCACTGAATCTGAAATCGAAGAAACCCCCACAAACCAACACGATTGAAATCAAACCTTATCAAACTAGACAGACAGAGTACTGTGCCGTGAATTGACATGTGAGTGGTTGGTGGAAGTGTGCTGGATGGACGGATGGACTCAAAGGAAGACTTGCAACTGCGGAAGGATCTGTTTTGATGTTATCATATGAAGTTTTTTGATGCAAACGCGCCCCACTGAGAAGTCAAAATGGCGGGAAGTGGGAGGGATTTCAAACCGAGTTTTTCGCTTTTCTCATTTCGTTTTTTATTGATTTTCAATGAATTTCGCTATTTTTCGCCGCTTTTTCGATTATTTTTCGAGTTTTTAAAGGATTTCAATGGTTTTCCAGCCTATTTTCCAACAAAAAACTGCTGAAAATGTGAGAAATTGCCAGAGATTGGTCAATTAATGATTTTTCAACAATTTTCGCTTATTTCCGCATCTTTTCTCGCTCCTTTCCGTGTTTTTCCAGCTTTTCATCAACTTTGTAGCCTAAATCTCGAAGAAAACCACTGAAAATGTGAGAAAATGCCGAAAATCTGTCAACTTCAGGTAATATACAGTACAATTGACTGAACAATATGTGCGACGACGCGGCGAAGCTGAATGCTGTAGCAAAAGAAGGTTTGACGCTAACTGTTTCGAAAATTGAGCATCATTCATGTTACAGACGATAAGAAACAACGTCGTGAAGAAGCCGATCGTCGCTACCAGCAGAAGATGGCCGAGAAGACGGCGAAGGCTGTGCAGGAGATGGCCAATCTTCCTTTTGGGCGAAAAAGAGTGATGAGAAGACCACCCGCAACACCGAAAAGACCTGTCGCTCGTCGAGTTCCGCTGTATTTGACTCCGACGACGCCGGAAGAACAGGAAGAGAAGAAGCGGATTGCGATTCGAGAGGAATTTGAGAGGAAGGAAGCTGAGAAAAAGGAGGAGGAATCCAGAGTGAGTTTTTTTCTTTTTCTAAAAATGATCTATACGGTACGTGCCGTGAGTGTTGGAAGTGCGGAGCGTTGTGTGTCAGGGCCCTGTAACATAACGCGCTCCGCACACTTTCCTATTTTTCGTTTTCCACACTCTTGATCCTTTGCCGGAAGGAAGGCTGCCCTGACAACTATAGATCATTTCAAACTAATCAAACATCAAAAAATCAATAAAGATACATTAAAAATTAACAAATTCTAATAAATACATGGAAATTACAAAAAAAAACAATATTTATATCCTCTTGTTGTCGTGGCGTCGTCGCTGTTGTCTGAAATGATGTAAATAGTATTGAGTTTTCGATGACCTTGAATAAATATGGATTTGTTTTGTTTCTTTCTGTATATGCATGAACTCCCTGCACCCTGCACCCTGCATCCCGCACCCCGCATGATTTTTCAGCTCAAAGAGTACTGGCTCCAACTGGGAAAAGCTGTGGCCTCGTTGAAACTCTCCGATTTCCCCAAACAAGAGTCCATCAAAGGAAAGATCGCCGCCCGAGGAGAAGATCTTGTTTCAAACGTCCGCGACGCGATGTCATTCATCAAAACGCATCTGGGGGACCTGTCCAAAGGAACCGTGTTCACTGATATCTGTGCCATATCATCTGCCCTCCTCGGTGTTCATCGCAGCTCCGTCAGTCTTCGAGCCACCCGCCTCATCGATGCGAAAGCTGCCAGGACAGCTAAGCGCCGTGTGCCGAAGAAGGAGCTCTACGCTCGAGCAGCCGCGAAGCTCACGGCCAACGAGAAACGTCTTCTAATGGAGAAGCTTCAACGGTGTTGGAAGAACCAAACTCATGTGACCCTGAAGATGCTGTTGGAGTGGGCGAAGCGGAGGGACACTCTCTCGTTCCCCTATGGTGTCAAAGTTCTTGCCTACGCTCTTCGTGGAATGGGTCTTTGTTACAAAATGAAGAACCACAACCCCATCATCGAAGAACGGAAGGATCTGATCAAGCTCCGAGAGATTTACCTTGCCAGAAGAGCTCAACTTCTGTCACAGAATGCGTATTTTGGGTTCTATGACGAAACATGGGTCTACGAGGGAATGGTGTCGGACAGGGCCTGGATGATGAAAAACTACGATCAGTATCGGAATGCACGACTTGCCAATGCAGAAGCCCCAATTCCAGGTCCCCAGAAAGGCGCTAAGAGAGGGAAAAGAGGAATTGTTGCGGCGGTGATGACGGAGGAGGGAATTTTGGATGGAACTGCTCAAATCTGGATTTCTGGTGGAAGGGCATCGGACCAACTAGAGGATTACCATGGGGATATGAATGCGGATGTTTGTGAGGAGTTCATGATGGAAAAAGCGATTCCAGCCATGGTCGCAGCAGCTGCCAAAGCCGGTCGCCCAGCAGTTCTTGTTATTGATAATGCTCCTTATCATAACAGGACTGTCGAAAAGGTTTTAGAAGCATGAGGGGATGATGAAATAACTCAGAATTTTCAGCCTCCGCTCAAAAACAGCAAAAAGGAAGTCTTGCAGCAATTCCTGACTGACCACGGCATTCCGTTCGATCCCAAAGCCACCAATAAGATCCTCTACGCAGCCATTAGTTCCTACATTGACCAGAACGGCGGCCGCACCATATTCAAGCGATACCGCATCGACGAGTACGCCAAGTCCCAAGGTGTCACGATCCTCCGACTCCCTCCATATCATTGTTTTTTCAATCCAATCGAAACGGTGTGGAGTCGAGGAAAACGACACGTTCGCGCCGCTGGAACCACCAACGATTCTCTTCTCGTTGTTCGAGCACGGATGCTCAATTTCTTGCACAATTTCTCGGCCGAAGAGTCAGCAAAGCTGTATGACCACGTCGCCAAGGAAGAACATGACATCCGGGAGAAATTGAGACGGAAGAAACAAGACGAAGCACTGAAGTTGCTAGAAGATGAAGAAGAAGAAGAAGACCTCGCCGTTCTCGTCGAAGATGAACCAGATGACGAGATTCTGAGCGACATGCACTTTGATCACTCTCTTCTATCTTCCTCTCCATCCACTTCCGGACCCACAACTTCCACAGCTACCGGAGAAGACGCAGAAGACGAGGAGCTGGCAGAGATCGACTGGATGCAACTCGAAGATGACGAAATCGTGGCCAATGAGGTTTTCGAGTTCAGCGACGATGAGGAATTTTAGTTTTCATAATTTCTCCCGTTCTTCATTAGCTTTTTGTGTTTTCAAAGTTAAAAACTCACTTTTCTTCGAATCCCTCCAGCTTCCGTCCTTCTGCTCACTCCAGTCGTCGCCCGTCGTTCTCTGCAATATTTCAGGTTGTTTCAGGTGAAAGAATCGATAAAAACTTGGAAAAACACGGAAAATAAGCGGAAACAAAGCACAGAATAGCAAACATCGTTGAGAAATGAGTGATTGATAGATTTTCGGCATTTTCTCACATTTTCAGTGGTTTTCTTCGAGATTTAGGCTACAAAGTTGATGAAAAGCTGGAAAAACACGGAAAGGAGCGAGAAAAGATGCGGAAATAAGCGAAAATTGTTGAAAAATCATTAATTGACCAATCTCTGGCAATTTCTCACATTTTCAGCAGTTTTTTGTTGGAAAATAGGCTGGAAAACCATTGAAATCCTTTAAAAACTCGAAAAATAATCGAAAAAGCGGCGAAAAATAGCGAAATTCATTGAAAATCAATAAAAAACGAAATGAGAAAAGCGAAAAACTCGGTTTGAAATCCCGAAATTCATTGAAAATCAATAAAAAACGAAATGAGAAAAGCGAAAAACTCGGTTTGAAATCCCTCCCGCTTCCCGCCATTTTGACTTCTCAGTGGGGCGCGTTTGCATCGCTGCGCATGCATTGATACTAATGCTAAGTTTGTGTTTTACTGGAAAACTTTTACAGTCAATAAAACAAAGTATTTATTTAGCAACAACAGAGACGGCGAGGTAGATGAAGATGAACGATCTATGGATTTCTGGAGAAGGAGAGAAGGAGAACAAATTCGGAAGAATTAGGAGTCTTTGGAAGAATCCGAGTTCCTTTCCTTGAAAATCTCCATGTTCAGTTCCCGGAACATACGCTCTCCCGTCGGACAGACATGGTTGATGGATATTACGTCGGTGACGTAGTTGAGGTCTTCTCCACACAAAGTGACGATCTTATGAGCCCACACAGGACGATCCGCATAATCCTCGTTACCCTTGTTTTTCTCGCAGTATGACCATACTTTCCCAACGTATTCATTCTTGCAGCTCTGAATTTCATTTGTTTTTCATGGGTTGAAAAGGTTGGACTTACTTTACGCGATGGAGCAGCAGAAGCCAAAATGACAAGAAGGGCGAAGACGAGCAGAAGAATCCTCATCGTTGTCAAGAGCCAAAGGAAGCTTGAGAGTGAAGTTTCCCTTCTCCCTGTGTGCTCCTTTTAAACAAGAATGGGCGGAGTCAAACATCTACGTGGCCCGGAAAAGGGGAGGAGTCAAAAGTCAAGATACTAACACTCACAAACAAGACGGGGTTTCCAAGAACTGTAACCGGAGACCAAACTAACCAAACTAGGCAAAAGGCGCTTATCAGACTAGACAGTCAAAGGAGTTCTGTGCCGTGGAATTGACATGTGAAGGAAGGATCGAGAAGTTCTGAACAGTTGGACTTAAGAATTAGATGGTCTGGAAAGATCAGAGGATTGACAAGTCGGCAAACTCACAAGTGCCACTTGAAACCAACACGATTCAAATCAGTTCTTATCACTTATAGTCAGACTAGAAAGAGTACTGTGCCATGAAATTGGCTTGTGAGTGAACTGACGTTTGGACTAGATCCAAGAACTCTAAAAACAATAAAAACACGATCTTTCTAGATGATTTATTCATTTCACAATCAAGAACACAGAACAATTAGACGCCTCTGGAGAATTTGAGAATCCGATCTTCACTCCTCCTCGCTTTCCTCATTCTCGGATATCCAAACATACTCTCGATTGATCCGATTGTTCTTCGTATGTTCTTTGAGAACTATTGCATCCATTTTCTCATGTTTACGGCACATTACTTGGAAGTCAACATGGTGCAAATGATCCATTCGGACATGCTCATTTGCGCAGATGTTTTGGAAGTGGGGCAGGTGCCTTTGAATCTCCTCCGGACAGTGCTCACTGATTTGGGACAAGGCGCGTTTCATGCAAAATTGCATGATTTGATGTCTTCTGCTGATGGGGACAGGGGCAGTGACGATGGTGAAGAGTAGAGTGACGAGGACAAGGCACTTCATCCTTGTTGTTGAAGCTTCGGGGATGTTGAAGCTTTGAAAGTGAAGTTCTCCTCTCCCAGTGCTTCTTTTATACCACTATGACCGGTTCCAAACGTCTACGTGGCGCTGAAAAGTGGGAGGAGCCAAGAGCCAAGAAACTAATCCTCTAATACTCACAAACAACTCTAGAAAGACACAAGTGTCACCAGAAACCAACACGATTCAAATGAGACCTTATCAGACTAGACAGAGTTCTGTGCCGTGAAATTGGCATGTTAGTGACGGTTTTGGGTACGATTGGACTCAGAGAAAGACTAGAAAGTTTGGGAAGATCGTACGGATCCTCCGGGCTTCTGGGGGCTTCTAGGTGGAACGTAAAATCAGAAAAGATGGTGTCATCAATGATTTGAAGATCCTTGAGATCTAGACACTCGGAAAAGGTTCCCTGAATCTTCAGCAACCTCCAAGTAACCCTTCGAATTCCACCTTTGCCCTTCTCGAACTGTTTGTGTTCTGTTCCTAAATGTTGATTGCAGTTTCACTGCAGTTTGAAAAGTGTTGCCATTCTTCTTCGAAGTTTCCTTATCACTAAATATGCAGTTTCGTTTCTTATCAGGTCATAAATAATTTTTCCAGATCGAAATGGTGGAATGTGTTGAAAGATTCTATCACTAATTTTTTATCACTTTCTCACATTCAATGTGATTGGATCTTCTCGATTGAAAGGTTTATTAGAGTCACGACTAACAATGGGATTCGGGAGGTAGTAGAGATAGAGAGAGGGGGGGGGGGGAGAAGTTCTGAGTTCTAGAGAGTTCCAGAGTTCCCGAGACATCCACACTATTCTTCCCTCGATTCAGATGATTCCGAGGACTCGCTCGAAGAGGAGGAACGGTCGGATTCTGCTTCCTTGGCTTCTTTGGCCAAGCGAATCGCACGGGCCCTCTCTTGGGTCCGGAGGTTGTACCTGTCGTATTTTGTTTTTGGACACGCCAAAGTTTTCAGCGCCTCGTCGTTGATCAGAGTCAGCACGAGACCATCCAATCTACAAAATCTTTCAAACTTCGAAAGACTCCAGGAGGCCACTTCCGAGTCGCACAACATTGTGGTCTTTTCAATTAAATGGGTGACGCAAGCATCCTGAAAACAGCTAGATTCTTATAGATCTGTGGGAGTTATGTTCTTACGACTTCTCGAGGAGGATGGGTGACGGGGTGGGAAGAGACGGACGAGGATCCGAGGATCACGGCGACGCAGAAGATGGCGGAGAACAACATCAGCTTCATTCTGTCGAGTCTAGCTAGTCAAAGAGACTTGAAGTAACCCTTCTCTTCCCCCAGCACCTCTTTTATAGAGCACACAAAATGGGCGTACCCAAAGTGTTACGTGGCTCGTTTCAATTACGGAGGTGTTAATTAGTGTCTCACTTTTAGCGCTAATATGCTTGTAAACAATTGGTGTTGGAGCAACCGAGTCGGGAGCTAGCTTATCATACTCAATTTGTGATAGTGATAGGAGAGGAGAGAAGCGGCGAGGCGCGAAGAGGTTATGTGCTGCTGCTTCTTCTGCTTGTGCCGGAGAATTGACAGGTTAGTGACAACTTCGGGAAGGAAGGAGTAGGAGCCTTGGAAGGACTTGAAAACAAGCCAGATGAACGGAAAGAACAGACCTTATCACTGAAACCTTGTTGCAACTAACAATTCATTTGGAAACCAATTACTTTTAGATCATCAGAGACAGAGGGGAGGTAGATAGAAACAGAAAAACACGGAGATTTGGAGGTAAAGGAACTAGAGAACAGAAGCGATTAGAGGTAACAGACTAGAGAACCAAAACAATCAAGAGAGGTAGACAGAACGAAATCCTGGATGAGTTGGAGAAGAGGATGAGGAGGTGGACTAGGCAGATTCGGAGGACGATTGGCTCACTCGGCATTGGCGGCTCTGGCTCTTTCCAAATCCTTTCTGTCCTGCTCGTCAACCCATGCCTGGATCTTCTTCCTCTCCACCATCTTCGCATGCTCGGCCGGGCAGAAAAAGTACATGACCCAATCCCCATTCATCCCCAGATTCGGAACATGATCGTAGTGGCACAATTCTTTCATGCGGTAGAGGAAGGAGGTGGCGTATTCGGGCGGGCAGTGAAGGAGAGTGTCGTCTCTGGCGTTGCTGACGCAGAGCTCCTGGAAAAACACATAATTTAGAAGATATAAATTGGTTTTTGGTAGACTTACAAACTCGATCCGACGTTGATGGCTCATTGGAGAAGAGGATCCGAGAGCGACGAAGGCAGCGAGGAAGAGGACGGAGAGCAGAACGACGGAGTTCATCGCGATGAGTCTAAAGATTCAGATTCTTTGACTTGAAGTGAACTTTTCTTTCCCCCAAGACCCCTTTTATACAGAGAACAAAGGGCGTAACCAAAGTTTTACGTTTCTACAATCGAAATACGGGGGTGTTAGTTAATGTGTCACTTTCAGCGTTTATAAACAGTTGTAAACAAGAGCCGGGAGCTTATCGGAGAAGAAATAGAAGAGAGGAATAGAGAGGAGAAACGGGGTAAGAAGCGGCGCGGCGAGGTGCGAAGGGTCAGTGACAATTCTGGGAAGGACTAGAAACATCTGAAAGACTTGAAAACTGCTGGAAAACCGACTGAAAAGAAAGAGCAATGATTTAAGAGTAAACCCTCCCTCCTTGCACCCTTTTTATAGCGCAGAATAGGCGTAACCAAAGTTTCTAATCTAATTACGGAGGTGTTAGTTAGTGTGTCACTTGTCACTTTCAGCGTTTTTCAAACACTTGTGAACAATTTGCGATCAAACAACCTAACCGGGAGCTTATCGCAAAGGAACCAGAGAGGAGAGAAGTTATGTGCATGTGCCAGAAAATTGAAGGGTCAGTGAAAATTCTGGGAAGGACTAGGGGCATCGCAAAAACTTGTAAACAATTTTCGCTGAAGAAACTGAGCCGGGAGCTTAGGCTTATCGGCAAGAGAACAAAAGAGAAAATAAGAGAGAAGGGATCGAGTAAAACGTTGCGAGTGGTAAACGGGGGTTCATGTGCAGTCAAAGTGACAGTTGGCGAGTGACAAGTGACACGGAGAGGTTCTGTTTGTTGGAGCAATTACACTCAGAGAAGGAACAAAAATGAGTGGAGAATGTTTGTGGAACTTGAGCTAGGACCCATGTGAAATTGGAGCCAAGTAGAGTCCCGGGGATCTAATGACCAGGGGCAAAAAAAACTTCAAGAAAGTAGAGATCCCCATTTCAACGAAAAACCATGAGTTTCTCTTCCCGAAATTCGCCAGTAATCACTTCCAACTTAAAACCACAAACTCCAATTAGCCCATTTCATCATTTTCCAGGAATGCTCCGCTTGCACACCCAACTAATCCCTTGTTCTTCACAGTTTGATCGGTCACCGGATTAAAACAGGTATTAGTGATAAGAGAAGCGTGATAAACATGTTATAATTGATGATGAAAAGAGTGGCAAACAATTTGAAAAGAAGCGGCAGTGTAATGCGAGAGGAAGAAATGGCCAAGAGTTCAGAGGGGCAAAGGTGGATGAAATTTGAGTATCTCTCGAAGGGATGGGGCTCTTTTAGAACGGACCACAGATCGAGAAAGGTCCGGTAGCGAAATGACGTTGTGAAACACTAAAAAAACGAAAAAATCCTCAAAAAACTTCCAAACTACAGTATCCCCGGCTTTAAAGGCGCATGACTGAAATCACTCCGCGGGTCTCGCCACGAAATCAGTTTTTTGCTGTTTTCTCGGTTTGGGATCTACTTTTTTGACTTTTTTCTGATGAAAACGTATAGAAAAAAGAATTTAAAACATATAAGTAGTCTTTTTGACCAATATTAGTTAGATTTTCATAGCGAACTACTCGTTTTTGTAATTTTTCCGCCGAAAACAAACACAAAATCTGAAATATTTCCATGAAAAACTTGATTTTTTGGGTCAAATTAACTATTTCTAGGCGTCAAATTTTCTGCTCTGTTCATTTTTATGAAGAAAAGTTCAAAAAAATTGGTCCAGAAACGAAAAACATCTAAAAAACCGATTTCGTGGCGAGACCCACCAAGACACAAAACTCTTGTTCTATGTACTATTTCTAAGCTTCCAGATCGTTTCTAGAACCCATTTCTAGACCCTTTGATCTTCCAAAACCCCACTCCTCTTCTGTTTACTTTCGAGAACTGTGTAGCCATTCATTCCAGTTTCCCGAAAAACTGCACAAAGACACGAAAAATGTACAGATCAAAGTTTGATCATCAAACTATTGTACGTCAACATCATCAACAATCTCTTATCAAGCGTGTTCTTATCTATGTTGCGGTTTCTTTGAATTCCACCGGCATGTTTGAAAGGATCAACTGGGGAATTCGGAGCTCCTAGACTCTTTTTAGAGTACCGGTTTAGGTACAGGGTAGGTACGAGGGTTGGGAAGTTGATTGAAACTAGCTTTTACCGATTGGGGTTTCCTCGAATGGTGAAGATGGGTGTTTGAAGGTTTCCTAGTTTTTGCAGGCTCTAGAAAAACCATAGGAATCAATGGAAATATTAGAAAATCTATAAACACCAAACACATACAATTCAATGTGTTTCAATGGTCCAATGGTCCCGTATGGGTCTTGGTGTTCTTATCAGTTGCGGTCCTCTGGAATGCAATGACCAGTGTCTGTGAGGGTCTTCTAGTTTTGTCAGGGCCTGGAAAAACCATGGGAATGTTTCAGAATGATGAAGAACATCTCATGAATTCTCCGGATCCCTTAAAACTTGTAGAAGTCGTTTCGATTCAGAATCAATTTCACAGTTTCTCTCAAAGGAATCGTGAACTATTTGAGGGACCTTTCATTTCACTACAGTTCCTAGAAATCGAGGATCCTGTTAATCACTGTCCGAGGAATCTCCAAGATCCTTGAAGTACCGGAAAACCACTTCTAACAAATTGTAGTGCCTCTAGAATCCTCCATTTTCAGTAACAGGGTCCTTTGCTGTTTTCAGAGTTCCTTGAAACCACCAGGATCTCTCATTATGATCCAATAATCCGGATTATTCCTCTAGAATCTAGGATTTCCTCAAACTCCTTGGGAAAACACCCCATTCTCCTTCTCCTCTCCCCAGTTCATTTGCTCCAACCACACTCTTCTTCTCTCCCCCTCTCCTCTCTCCCTCTCCCCAGTAACTCGAAATGTTGCCAAATTTTCGCAAGCATCATCAAAATTTATCAACCACCTTATCAGTCGTTTGCAAAGCGTGTTCTGGTCGGGTTTTCCCGAAATGCTTGGTTTTTGACACCTACTTTTTAAACACGGAGCCTGATAAGCGGAGGAGGTCAATGGGCGCCATCGAGCCGTGACGAGACGGAGACGGGCAACGGGGAATGATAGCGGAGAATAGGAAAATGGAGAGAGTTGGAATGGAGAATGGGAAAATGGGTTGATTTATATATAAGTGGACCACACATTTTTAGAAACAGGGTACTTCATTGAAGACAGTGACGATAGAACCAAAGGAAGAGGAACAAGAGAAGAGAGAGGGTTTCATGTTGGTGGGTCTGAGACCTGATATGTTTTGTCCTGACAAGGGGCTTTTCATATGTGTATACCAGCATGAAATCACTTTCCAGTGTTGTGAATATTGTTTGAATGCTGCTCTTTCATAGTGAAAAGACTCTTTGGTTTCTAGGGACGATTCATTTCAGAAAGTCTGCAAAACTGATTCTGATTCTAAGCGACTTCTAGAAGTTTTCAGGGATCCGGGGATTCTTGAGGTCTTTTCCACCATTCTAAAAGGTTTCCCTAGTTTTTCCAGGTCTTGATACAACCATGTAGAAGACCCTAGTCAGACACCGGTCATTCCATTCCAGGAGACTGTAATGGATAAGAAGACCGATACGTGATCATGGGACCATTGGAACACATCGCATTATGTTTGCTTGGTGTTCTAATCGTCCAAAGACTGTCTCTTTTGGTTTTGGTTGATTATAGATTTTCTAATATTTTCCCCGTCTTTGACATCTTGTTTACAATAGGTCTTGGAAGGGTTCATTGACCGTTTCCTTGTATTTATAGTCCCTGTCGTTCACGGTCCTTTAGGGTCCCTTTTGATTGTGGTCGATTATAGATTTTCTAATGTTTTTTTTCTTTGCCATCTTGTTTTCAAGCTGTCTAGGAGTCCTTCAAGAGGTCCAACATTGAATCAACGTATAGAAAGGTTCGAGCGCTTGTAATTCAGTCCTATCTCAAACTCCTTCATTCCTGGTTGCGATGTTCATATGGATCCTCCATCATCATTCGGCCTATTTTCGTTTCATCTAGCCATTTACAAACTTTCTAGAACATCAGGTCATCATTCCCAACACGCCAAACTCCTTCTCCTAGAAACTACGCCTCTGCGTCTCTCTCCGCCGCACACTCTCTCACTATCAAACAGAAAAACTAAGAATCGCGGCGCCTTGGCTCTCCCTTAAGAAGAAAGATGTCAAAAACCCTCCCAGTTATGAAATAGAAATGTTGCCAAATGTTTGTTTGCATCGAAAGTCGAGTCAACAGAAACTTATCAGTTGGTTCTTCTCTTCAAATGGTCTTATCAGGTTGTTCCCCGAATGTGATTCGCTCTGTGCTCCCCAGTTGTTGACAACTTTATTGTCATCGTGTAAGGGGTGTACGTGAGAATGGGGAACATGGGGATTAGGGGCAGAAACTCTGAAAACTCTAGGAGCTCCGGGAAAGGTGATTTTGAAGATCAGAAACCGTTGAAAACACTAGAATTTCACTGCTTTATTCAAGCGTTTGCTTGTTCAAGATTACGGACATGATTCGCGGATAGTTGCAGTTTGTTACAGGACACTAAGAAACGGAGAAAAGAAGCAAAAAACGAGTCATTCAGAAGTTGCAGTAGAGGATTCAGCGTTGATGTCTTCCGACTCAAAGACCGCTTCAAACAGTCTCTTTATGGTTTCAGTCGGACAGGCAGTATTCTGGAGAGTCTGGTCATCAAACCACTCCGACAAATCTCCTCTCTGGATTCCACACAAGCCCACAAAGTCCTTTGTCATCTTCTCGGCAGCCTCAGCGGAACAGAGAACAGTGGTGCGATTGCGGAAACGTTCGATGCAGGCCATCTGGAATGGGAACCAAATCTTGAACTTGAAGCCTTGAACTTTGATGCTTCAGTTCTAGGTCAAATGATCTTTATTGCTAAAGTTTTCTAACGGAATATAGGTTTCAAAACATGCTCTTTCAAATGAGCATAGTCACATTCTTGATGAGTACATACCTTGTCATGGATAGCTGAGACCACAACCATAAGAATAGTGACAGTCAAGATGAGAATTGCGATGCTGAAGATTGTCTTCATGGCTTCTTGACGGTAGCAGAAAGAAGAAGAATCTCAATTTGTACTCTGTTTGTACGATGCAAATGTGAAGTTTTGACGTCTTGGCAACGGAAGGCGGAGCCGTGCCAGGCACAGATAGCTCCGGCCCATGGGCGTGTCTTGCAGGAATGATGAAGCCTGTGAGAAAAGAGCCAAGAGACCAAGAGCTCAAGATTGAGCCCAAAATAGGAAAGGAAAGAATCAGAAGCTTCTAGAAGCTACGTTTTTTGGAGTGGAGCGTGTGACGATAATGTAGGGTGATTCAACTGGGAGTCAGAAGAATCAGAAGAATCAGAAGAATCAGAAGCAAGACGGATTTGGAAAACAAGGTAGAAGACAAGGAACTAGAGAAGATTCTGGGAATTGGCCCATAACCTTCTGATCTTCCTGCAAACTAGAGTCCAGTGTCTCTAAACTGTTCGGATGACTCAAAATCCTGATGGTTATGGAGTTTAGATAGATTTAGACGGTTCCAAAGATGAAGACGATTCAAGAATCCATCTCCAGCATCGTTCCAACGCATTCCTTGCTGACAACGTTTCTGAAGATCGAAATTTGGAGTCCGTCACACCATTTAGGTAGACTATCGGAAGTAAAATCCAGTTAGCTCAGAAGCCTTAGAGTCCACAGAAGTGCTAAGAACCTTTACAGCCTTATCCCGGAACATTCCCACAGCCGAAAAGTCGTGAAGATCTGAATCCAGAGTTCTTGGCATTCTCTGAAAGATCCGAAGATCCAAGTTGTTCAGTAGCTTATCCAGAAGCATTCCCCAAGCTAGAAAGTCCTCCATGACTACAGTTGCCTTTCCTGTCGTTGTTCACCGTCAGATACTGTAGGTCAAAGAATCCTGAAGGCCTGAACCCTTTCCAAAACTGTTGAAAACTTGAGTTTCCGGAGACCCCGACACATGTGTTTCCATTTATCACTGCTTTATTGAGTCGCAGGAAAAACAGTTGAAAGAACTGAACATAAAAATCGCAGACTGGGGGCTTATTAGGCCTGCCAAAAGTCCACAAGTTATAGGATAAATAAAAAGAAACAGGATTGGGCAGACTCATTGAAGGTCGCGGAAGAGAGGAAAAACACAAAAAGCTAGAGAGGACAGGGACAGAACAGGAACGATGCAGTATCGCAGAAAAAAGCAGTTACCAATTAGAAAAGGAGTGCTCGAAGATTAGAGCTGTTCATGAGCGGTGGCGGTGGCATTAGCGGTGAAAGTCGCGGTGGTGACGGCGGACACAATAGAGGCGGCGGTTATGGCGGCGGAATGGGACTTGGTTACTTCTTCCTCTTCAGAATCATCATCTTCGTCATCCTCGACATCCCTTTTGGCGGGCGGGGGGCAGAACTCGCCTTTCACCCAGGCGTCATCAGTCGGGATGTGATGCATGTACATACACAACCGGTTCGACAATGATTCGGTCTTCAAGACCGTCTCCACGTTGCAAACGGACGCAACGCGGAGGTGGAGGAGAACCTCACAGTCTTTCTGGAAACATGTGATTAGTTTTTTTTTTGTTGCTTAAAGAGTGTTTTTATGTACTTACCGATTCTTGGCGGGACGGATAGGCGGTGAAGATCTGCAGGAGGGCGCAGAATAAGGCGAGCGAAAAAAGCTTCATTTTGCAGAAGAGTAGTTTCAAGTAGTTCCGAATAGCGGAATGAAGTTCCTCTTGACCAGATCCCTCTTTTATACTGGACTCTTCAGCGTCATGGCTCCTTTTCTGGGCGGAGCCGCCAGTGCCTGGCACGGATTACCGCGGAGCCGGGCAATGGGCGGGGCTTGCAGAAAGGATGAAGCAGAGCCAAGATTATCAGACGGATTAGATAAGAAGATCAGAAAGTCTTGGAAGGTTTTGAAAACGGCACGTAGGTTTTCTATCTAGTTTGAAGGAGATAGTTCCGGGTAACTCATAAGGTCCCCGTGATTCTGTGCACCATCCAGGAACTTTAGGATTCATATGTGCTATTCTCCAGGCACATGGAGGCTTATGGGGCCTTCTAAACTCTTATGGAATTGCTTCTCTGAAGTCTAGGAGTCTCTGAAGACTAGAATCTATTCAAATCATCTTTGGCTTGTTGTTGAAAGATTCTGGAAACCATCAGAAAGGTGCCACTTAGAACATGTTGATCCTGGAATGATGCTGAAGGTTCCTGGATGCTCTAATGGGCCCTAAAGTCGACGGCACTTTTGAGGATCTACATGAGCCGAAGGGTCTTTCAAACTCTCCTGTTTACCAATTTGCCAAGAATCTATATCCTGATACCACTCTCAAACCCCCTGTAGGCTCCCTTCCCCTAGAATCTATGAATCTCTAGGTACCTCTAGGCTCTGACGTCGGTGCCTGGCACGGATTACCGCGGAGCTCGGGCCATGGGCGTGGCTTGCAGAAAGGATGAAGCTGGTAAGCCAAGAGGCCAAGTGCACAAATCGCACAAGATATCAGACGGATTAGGTATCAGAAGCATGACGGATTAGATAAGAGGATCAGGAAGTGGAATAGGTTCTTGAAATTGGCACGTATGCTCTTTATCTAGTTTGGAATGTTTCTGAATCCTTCTAGATCATCTTCCCCGAAACGTAGGATACCCAGAATCTTCCAAACTTTCTTGTTGAAGATCTGCAAAGCACATTGAACGTAATGGGTCTTTCGGAATCCTTGTAGGACATTTCGGCTGGAATCTAGGAACCTCGAGGAACCTCTGGGCATAAGAATCAGAAGCTAAATTTGGGTTATCCGACTGAAGATGCTACGTAGGCAGAGCATGTGACGGGTGAATCAGCAAGGAGTCAGAAGAATCAGAAGAATCAGAAGCAAGACGGATTTGGAAGACAAGAAAGAAGACAAGGAACTAGAGAAGATTCTAGAAATCAGCACGTAACCTTCTGAATGATGGACTTGCAGTAAGGATGAAGCCGGTGAGCCAAGAGGACAAGAGCACAAAATACACAAAGTATCAGACGGATTAGATAAGAAGACCCGGAAGTGGAAAAGGTTCTAGAAACCGGCACGTGTGCTCTTTGTTTAGTTTGGAATAGATTGTTCCGGGTAGTTGAGCCATTGTGGAAGGTTTCCAATACAGCATCCAGGAACTTGAAGATTCATCTGTGGTACCTGCATGACTCCGTCATCAGTTTCTGGATCTTTGGTACCACCATCTGCAAACTTCACCACATCTTTCGAAGCGTTGGTTGTATCAACTGGACCTTTCTAATCACCGTCATTTCCTTTGTTTCGGTTTACTAGATCAAAAGCGAGACGGATTGCAAGAGGAGACCAGGGACTTGATGTATGGTACCTTCTAAGCTTTTCGGAACTTCTGAACCATTTGTAGACCCTTTCCTCGAAACCCAGAACTGTGACGTCCTTCCAACCCCATTGCCAAGAATCTAGAACCTGATACTACCCTCAAAATCCCTGTAGAACCCTTTTTCTTGAATCTAGGAACCTCTAGAAAGCTCTCAAGGCTGACGTCGGTGCCTGGCACGGATTACCGCGGAGCTCGGGCCATGGGCGTGGCCTGCAGAAAGGATGAAGTCGGTGAGCCAAGAGGCCAAGGGCACAAAATACACAAGAATCAGAGTCCAGATGAGGGGTATCAGACGGATTATGAGTAATTGTTAGAGAGGAATCAGAAGGGAATCAGAAGCAAGGCGGATTAGGGAAGAAGAACAGGAACTTTAGAAAATGACACGTATAGCTTCTTACGCTTCTAAAGTTCTTCAAACTTCTTTGTCAAACCGCAGCCAAGAATTTGGGGCCTTGTGGGAGCTTGAACCACTGTAGAATCACTGAATCTAGGAACCTCAAGGAAATCTGAATTTTCTGAATCGTAGGACCTTATCCCTCAACAACCAGGAACTTCTGCGGATCTATTCGGATTCTTGAGGTCGTTCGAACTTTCTTGTGAATATCCGGCCGGAATCTTGGATCTATTGGAACCATCTGAACCACTGTAGAATCGCTTTCCTAAAATCTAGGAACCTCTAGGAACTTTCAAAGACTCGAGGGATCCTACAAAACTGCTCAGAATTGCTGTTGAAGGATCCTGAAAAAGTCAAGAAGGTCTCAAACTGAAAATGTTGAATCTGAAGTGATGTGGAAGGATTCCCTGAACGTCCAAACAAGTGTCTCAAGTTGTTGTGAAACCTGTTACTAACTTCCTGAAAGGTTCTGATGATTCCAATAACATCTAGGCACCTTTCCAGAATCCCCAGGAAACCAGGAATCCTAAAAAAAACTCATTCTTGTATCCCAAAGCTTCCTAAAGTTCAGAAGACCCCGAGGAACCCTCTAATCATACTGGAAGCTTCACCTGTTTACATGTTTCTATGCGCTTTTCGTCGTCTCCAGTGAGCCATAAGTGTTAGTCTAATCTCGAAAAGAACCTTTCATGCGAAAAGTTTGCCTAATCACTGCTGGGCTTCTTCGAAAAGCGTGTGATCGTTTGCATTTCCGGTTTGATTTCTTGGTAAAGACCAGGAAAACCAGGGTCACTGGAATCACTGGAGCCGCAAAACAGAAGATTCTAGAAGAAGTCACGTCTTTTGGAGCGTGGGAAAGTGATGACGACGTGTGGGAGCCAGAGGAGCTAGAAGAATCTAGCTAGACTCATGAGTGATAAGAAAGAAACACAGAATGAAAACAGGGACTTTTAGAAAATCAATAAAGTCAATAAAGTCAATGAAACATGAGAAAGAAAATGGAGAATAGAGAATAAGTTAAAAATCATCAAATCAGCAGAGCATTCTCACTCAAAACATACTCGAAACAAGGAATGAAAGATGGTGTGGGGTGGGGAAATTGTGGAAAAGAAAAGTAAAGTAAAAACACGGAAAAAATCACGAAATTCAATAAGCATAGAGTTCCTGGACGACGCGGGTGTACAGCTCGCGTTCCGAATCATCCATCTCGTTCTCGACCATTGGCACGGTGACTTGGCTCAACGGGATCATTCTTCCAGCAACTTGGACCATATCCTCCTCTTCTTCTTCGTACTCATCATCATCTTCCTGTCCATTCTCCTCACTCTTCACTTTCTTCGCTTCTGGCTCTCCGTTCGTCGTCACTGCGCCTTCGATCTCTTTGAGAAACTCGATGGTGATGCCGCATCGATGGTGTTTCTTGTGCGCCGGCCCTTCATCGTCTTCGTTGCTGAAAATGAAAAGTATAAAAATGTCAAAAAAGATAGGAAAACTCACACTTTCTGCAACACCTTCTCATTGTGCGTCTGCTCTCCGATCGCGTTGTCTTGCAGCCACGCGGGCACCTGTTTCGCTTCTTCGACTGGGCGGTTATTGATGTCAGCATTCAAATCGACCGTCACCAAGTCTCCATGCTGATAGTTGATCGATGCGGCACTGTGATACGAGTGGGCGACTCCTCCCAGCTGAATCCGATTGCCACCTCCTCCGGACGTGAAGTCCATCTGCTGCTGGAGCTGTTCGCGTGCTCTGTCGTCCTCGAGGTACTTGGAGATGTCGGGTTCGAGAAGAGACGGCGCCAACTGGATCCCGTTCAGTGCGCACATGTGGGAGAAGAGGGGAGCCATTTGCTCGTTGAATCGGGCCACTGCGGTTCTGAAAAGATAGATGGGGTCATCCAAAAGTGTCTCAAAGTCTCACCTGGTTGCCTTGCTCGGCGCGACACTCTCATCGGCCAACACCTCTCCTCGGCACCGCCAGCAGTCCAACTTCCCCGTCTCCATGTTGAGAATCCGGTTGATCTCCAACATCTAAACAATCATTATTAAGTTTCAAGTCATTCTGTATCCCTCTTACATCATACGTCGAGGCGCATTGCGGATTGGTGCATTTGTAGTGCGCTCTGTTGGTGTCTTGCTGCTCTCTGGACTCGAGTTTTTGTCTGAAATTGGTCCGGTTTTCGGAGTTTTTCAAGCTCTTTTGATACCTCATGTGATCCACCTTGTACCGCACCACATTCAACACCGCACGGTAATTGATAAAGTAGAAGATGATGGAGACAGTCCTGTTGTTCTCATTCTTCTGCGAGAACAGCCGCTCCTTGACCAGTTTTTCTTGTTTGAGTTGTGCGAGGAGCTGAAAATCGAGGAGATTGGTGATTAGGGTCGAATCAGGAATGGTTGCTTACCTGTCGCAACAACTTTTGGTCGAACTGGAGCATCGCCTTGAGCTTCTCCTCTCGGATGCAATGGTTGCGCATGATGTAGTAGACAACCAAAAAGTGCTCCTGGAAACGAGAAATTGATAAGTTTTTGGTGAAAATGCATCGAAAACCCCGGTTTTTCAACTCAAAACACTCAAATTGCTCAAAAATCACCGTTTTTTGGAAAGATTTTGGGCTCAAAGTCCCTGTTTAGCTTGATTCTTCCAGCTCCTCTGATTCCCACACCCTCGTCATCGCTTTCCGCACTTTCCCACGCTCCAAAAGTCATGACTTCTTCTAGAATCTTCTGTTTTGCGGCTCCAGTGATTCCAGTTACCCTGGTTTTCTGGTCTTTACCAAGAAATCAAACCGAAAATGCGAACGATCACACGCTTTTCGAAGAAGCCCAGCAGTGATTAGGCAAACTTTTCGCATGAAAGGTTATTTTCGAGATTAGACTAACACTTATGGCTCACTGGAGACGACGAAAAGCGCATAGAAACATGTGACACGGGAAGTTTCCAGTGAGATTAGAGGGTTCCTCGGGGTTTTCTAAACTTCGGGGAGCTTTGGGATAGAGGAATGAGCGTTCCTTGGGATCCCTGGATTCTTGGAGATCGTTGTAAGTTTTTTGATAGACCAGACAAGTTTTAGAGTCCCTAGACGTCATCGGAAAGGAGAAAGTGGAAGTTTGAAATGTACGAGAGAGGAGTCCAAAGGTCTAGAGGGTCTCTAAAGATTCTTTGAGCTTCATAGAACATTTGAATCGGATTTTCAAACCTCATAGACTCTCTGGATCCTAAAAAGGTCTCGTATCGAGTCTAGAGAGGTAAAAGTTGATGATTGGTTTCACAGTGACTTCGAGATCAATTTGTCTTGAGGGTTTAGAACATTTGAATTGAGGATTGAGAACTTTGAACCCTCCTAAGCTTTCTGGATACTAAAGAGGTGTCTAGAGCTCGCAATGACTTCCAGAACCAATCAGGACTTCTAGAATCTTCTGTTTTGCAGCTCCATTGATGGTTTTCATGGTATTTACAATGAAATCACACTTTTCGAAACATCTTTTCGCATGAACGGTTCTTTTCGAGATTTCGAAAGCGTTTTTGGATGTTTTGTCCCCATTTTTGCTCAAAAAAACCAACTCACATTTGAAAAGAAGCTCTTGACGATCATCAACAAGATCTTGTTGAGAGCTTCCGGGATCTCATCAACGATTGTGGTCTCTTGAGGACCTGACGAGCTTGACGCGACGTTTTGGGACATTATGCCTGGAAAAATAGGTTAGAAAATGATAAAAGAGAGAGCAAAAGTGAATAGAAGAGATATCACAGCGTTCTGGGAAACGCAATGGAAGCAAAATTCAAAAGAAATGGATCAAAAATTAAAAAGAACGTATTAAAAAAGAGCGAAAAATCAAAAGAAAAACAAGAAAAAAGAAATGAGAACAATCTAGAAAGTGTACCCTATCAACTATCAATTTTTACAACAAAAACAACAGAAAAAACAGTAGAAACATGGTTTCAACCCGAAAGCGTCTCTTATTGTCGATCATTTTCCATTTTCCGAGTCCTCTTCGAGAATAGCGAGTGGTGGGGCGTAGTGATCGCAGATGGCTCCGACGGATGGGTTTCGGCCCTGGAAATGAGGAGAATTAGCGTTTGAATTGAAGATGGAAGAGAGAAAGACATCGATTTTCGATTGTTATCTGTTATAAGAGCGCTTGTGGGATGTTGTGGTCTCGCCACGAATTCTAGGGTTTTGTCAATTTTGGATTGAAATTCTTGGTTGTTTTTGATGAAAATGGATAGAAAAGTGGATTTCAAACCTAGAATTAGTCAATTTGATTGGAATCAATGAGGTTTTCATTGCGAATTACCCATTTTTGCAAGTTTTCTGCCAAAAACACAAAATCTCGAAATTTTCTATGGAAAACTCGATAACTCGGGTCAAATTGTGCATTTCTAGACTCAAATTCCTCTTTTCTACCTGTTTTTACAAAAAAACATTGAAAAATTTGTCTAGGAACGTGAAAACAGCGAAAAACCACTAATTCTCTTTTCTGTGCGTCAAAAAATTTCGAAAACTTTAAAGGCGCATAGCCCAAATTCGTTGACGGGTCTCGCCACGAAATTGCTTTTTCGCAGTTTTTTTCGAGTTTTTATGAGTTTTGAAGCGGTTTTTATGTGTTTTTTCAATGAAAATGGTTAGAAAATAGGATTTAGAGCCTAGAAATCGCTTATTTGACCAGGATTATTGAGTTTATCAAGGCAAATTCTTGAATTTCGAGTTTTTGGCTGAGGAATTGCAAAAATGGGTGATTCGTGATTCGCAATAAAAAAGTGACTGATTTTGGTCAAATTGAGTGTTTCTAGGCTCTATATTCTCTTTTTCATTCGTTTTTTTAAAGAAAAGTGCAAAAAACTAAAAAAATTTAAAGGCGCATAGCACAAATGCGTCGACGGGTCTCGCTACGAAATCGGTTTTTGATGGGTTTTGAAGCAATTTTCCCGTGTTTCTTGGTAAAATTGGAGAGAAAATAGAATTTAGAGCCTTTCTAACAGAAACTGTCAAGAAAAACGAACCTGGAACCTTCTAAACAGCTCCTTCGCCACATCCCCACTTCCTCTATGCAAAACCGTCGTCTTCAATCTCTCTCCCGTCTGCACCTCGTTATCCTCCTCATCAAATGTCTCATGGATATCCAACGCGAGCATCTCTGCCCAAAGCTTCCTGTAGTACATGGACATATGCGGCTGGAGAGCGAAAATCGGTGTGAATGAGCACGGTTGGTAGTCGTTTTTGGCGCGTTTGAACGGGAAGTACTCGGTGTACATTTGTTTGTACATGTCCAGCCAGAATTTTTGTTTTCTGAAGAGAAAGGGGTTATTAAAACGTCAGAATTGTTGGAAAATTCAAAAGGAACATACCGATCCTCCATTTGATACACGGTGAGATCGAAATCAGACCAGAAGAGAGTGCGGTAGGTGTCCCAGAGAGAAGCTCGAGATATTGCCAGGGCGACACTGTTCGCGTGCTCTTCGGTCAGTGGGTTTTTGGTGATCTGGAAGACAGGAAATGAGTGTTTTCATAGAAGTTGTCGTTGAAAATGGCTAAGAAACCCCGTTTTTTCGACTCAAAACAGTCAAATTTATAGAAATGCATCGTGTTTTGCAGAGATTCTGATCCCATTGTCCTGTTTCTTACAAGTTTTAGTTGAAAATGCATCGAAAACCCCGGTTTTTCAACTCAAAACACTCAAATTGATCAAAAATCATCGTTTTTTTTGAAAGATTTTGGCCCAAACTCAGTCCCTGTTTAGCTTGATTCTTCCAGCTCCTCTGATTCTTACACCCTCTTCATCCCTTTCGGCACTTTCCCATGCCTCAAAAGACGTGACTTCTTCTAGAACCTTCTGTTTTGCGTCTCCAATGATTCCTGTGTTTCGGTTTTCTGGTCTTTACCAAGAAATCAAACAGAAAATGCAAACGATCACACGCTTTTCAAAGAAGCCCAGCAGTGATTAGGCAAACTTCTCGCATGAAAGGTTCTTTTCGAGATTAGACTAACACTTATGGCTCACTGGAGACGACGAAAAGCGCATAGAAACATGTAAACAGGTGACGGAGGAAGTTTCCAGTGAAATTAGAGGGTTCCTCGGGGGTTTCTAAACTTCAGGGAGCTTTGGGATCCCTGGACTCCTAGAGAGCCTTGTAAGCCTAGACATCATTAGAATCATGAAAATCGTACAACAGATTTAGGACCCGTCAAGTCATCACAAAGCCCAGCAAAACATAAGAAAAGAAGGCTTGAAGGAAGATCAGGGGCTGGAAAGTGGTATCTATTGGTTTCAGAAGAGCTGGGTGGTTCCCAAATGTTTTCTGAACTCAGAAATCGTTAGAATCGGGTCTTTGGAACCTCTGGTTGTTGTTTGCAAATTAGAAAGGATCCTAACAACGCTAAAAGATGATGACAGAGCTTCCGTCGACTTGTACATACTAGAGTGTTTGTCGTGTCTAGAAACTCAATATTTCCTTGTTTCAAACTCCGAATTCAGCCTAATATCAGAATGACCTCTCAGGAACCTTCTCGAGTACTTTGGGACCCTCTAGTCTTTCTCAGAGCTTTTGAAAGCTTTTCGGAGCTTGAAAACTTGAAGGTTTCTTCTTGATTTTGGCAGGTTTCTGTTATTTTGATCTGATTAGGAACTTCTAGACTGTTTTGAGGCTTTTCAGAATCTTCTGCAACCCAGAAACTCAAGAGCTTATCTAAACTTTTCCAGATTTCAATCACTGTATGCAAAATTGAACCTCTCTGAACTTTTTGAAACACCTTTTTTGTAGTTTGAACCATCTAGATCAGCCCACGAACCTGATGTGGACTGCTAATCGCCGCCAAAAGATTCGGCTTCGTCACAAACATCTGCAAAAACGTCGGGAACATGTCGGCGGCATCCCAGTCACTCGCGTAGAATGGAGACCACGGAATTGCAATGTCACGGTATGGAGATTGAGAGAGGAGGAGTTGGACACTGCGACCAAACTGGAAAGAGGGGTTTGGATTGTTCAAACTGAATCTGGAGAGATCTTACATGGAAGAGGAGCTGTTGGAGTTGTTGATGATGGAGGAGGGATGGGCTGGAGGCAGTCGGAGCGATGGCGGAGCCGATAAAGTAGACAATCTTGTCGAGGCCACGTTCTTTGGATTCGGCTGAAAGAATGGAGGGTTTTTCACGTTGCTTCACTGTATCTTTCTCTTTCAACCCCAAATTGACTCAAGATTTTAGTAAGTCATGGTGATGATTCTAGAGGCTCTTGGGATCTGTAGGAAGATCCAGAGATCTTGAAAGAATCTCAGAGTCTCCAATAGAGCAAAAGAAGGATTGAAAAGATTCCGAAGATCCCAGGAATCTCATTTTCGATTTTAAAAGCCCCAAACAACTCACGCCTTCCCAACATGACATTCCATCCTCCTCGCTTGTTCTGTCTATCATACGGATCAATGTACAACCTTCCGTAGTGTTGTCCCGAGAACTTATCATCGACCGAATAGATCCGCGCGTCTTGATGCGCTCTCTCGAGTCCCTTATCCGTAATGTCCTTGAATTCCAAGTTGAAGATGTGGCCGACGACGCCGACAATGTTTTGGAAGGTGGGCCAGAACGGGAAGTGGTTCATCAGGTCCAGCGGGTTTACGCTGCAAGGATTTGATTTTGTTTTGCTAAAAACGGACAGAAAAAAGGAATTGGAGCTTAGAAATGGTCAATTTGATCAGAATAATAAAGGCAAATTTTCAGATTTCGTGTTTCGGACTATTTCAAGGTTCCAAGTCCTCTTTTTCATCAGATTTTCTCAAAAAACGTCAGAAAAACTCACTCATAATGATGCTCTGCCTCTTTTCTGCAAACATAGGGCATATCGTAGGCTTGGAGCTCTCCAGTGATGAGTTCGACGCGGGATGCCCATGCTGACCAGGATTCCATTCGATCGATCACGACGGGACGGATTCGACGAGTCAAGCTGGAAAAAACATGGATTAGGGGGGTTCTAGGATCATTTCTAGATCCTAGAGATCTCTAGAAAGGTTTTCAAAACTTCATGAACGTCACACGACCTCTAGGATCCTTTATAGAGTTCCAGAAACCTTCTGGGACCCTTTTCTGATATTTAGGTACTTCTGACTGTCTGGGATCTTTCTAGAAGCTCAAAAGCCAACTCACGCATCAATGAATCCTCTAACCGTCTCCGGCGACGCGGCCATCTTGTTCGCGAGTCGATGCTCCGAAACCGAGGTGTATCCGAGTGTCTTGGCGAGTCCCTCACTAAGAAACAGGATTTGCGATGTAAATTTCAACAAAAATCTCACTTATTATGCCGCAACTCCTCGATATTGATGGAATTGTTGTAGAAGTCGTGATCGAAGCCGGCCTTACTCGTCCACTTCTCCCACGCCGTCGCTCTCAACTGTCGATCTCCACAATACTGCATGAACGGGTAGATGGTGTGAGGGGTCATGCGACCGCGCCATGGACCGGATTCCCAGGATTGCTCATCAACAGCCAACTTCTGAAGGACATGCGGTGGAGCGTCCTTGATAATTTTCGGGTCCTGGACTACAAACGTCTGTTGATCGTTCGTAGACATCACGCCGGTACTGAAAGGAAGAGATTTTGTTGCAAAACCACCTTCCAACACAAAAAACTCACATGTACTTGCTCCGATACTCATCAATAAACTTGCTCCATGAACCCAGAATCTTCCTAGTCTTATCATCATGTTTGTCAAGTCCACTGGCCTTGATTTCCAGCAAATACCACTCAAGAAGTCTCGATTGCCACTCGGTCAGACCGTCTTTGGACTCGTACAACTGCTTGATGGCTGCTTGGAAGTCGCCGTTCGTCAATTTTTCCATCTGATCACGAGCGCATTGGATTTTGATCTGAAAACAAAGAAATTAGGGGGTTTCAGGATCATTTTAAGCTAAAACTTACATGATGAAGATCAGCATCGAACAACTTTCGATTGCAATCCGGCCAGTCCGTCAACATCTTCAGCACCAATGTCTGGAACGCCATGTTCACATCGTATTCCTCTGTTAGCAATGGATCCACGACTGTCTCGAACTTTCGCTCTTCTGCTGGTACTGAAAATCAATTTTTCCACTCGGAATTCGGTTTTTCGAAGACTTACGAGTAGCCAGATGCTCCAAGTGCTCCATGACAGTGGCTCCGTAGTCCATGAGCATTCGGACTGTCCCTTCGTACATTTCCTATAAGAAATCAGGAGTTTTATGATGATTTTTTACAAATTCAAAAAATTCGACTCACTTTTGGCTCGGCGGTCGCCAATTTCGGCCAGTCCTCATTTTTCGCAATATTGAACATGAAGTTGTTGTTCTCCACGGTTTCTTCTGGGATTACTGGGAATCTAAAACAGAAATTATTGATTTTGATTCGAAAAAATTCGAAAATTTGCGAAAATCGGCAATAACTTGGTGCTAGGTGAGAAAATTGGAATTTCGAGCGGTTTTTTACAAAATTTTAGGTTTCTTCGTTCATTTTTCATGATTTTCAGCACATTTGCCACCTTTCCGACGTTTCCGCATCAAGATTCGAAAAACTCACACCACATAATAGCCCACAACCCTCGCCGGCGTCTCATTCCCCATTTTGAATAGAATTTGTCGTCTTTGTTGACTTTGTAGCGCATTTTTTGGTTGAATCTGCAAGAAACATCAGTTTTCAAAGCAATTCATTAATCAAAATCGCAGAAAACTCACAATTAAACCATTTGAATGAATTCTCCGGCTCAAAAACTGAGCAAGAGGTATCCGACTCGATGAGCGGAACATTTCCTGGAAGTTGTTGGTTTTATAGGTGTCGAAACGGTCGGAGAACGTTTTAAAGCAAAAAAATCCAACGAAAATCATCAAAAAACAACGAAAAATGAGAAAAATCACAGCGGACGTCGCGGAAAAAATGCAATTTTTGATGATGGCCGAAGTTTTGCAAGTGTCGGATCCTAGGCCATCCCGGCAAAAACTCGGCCACGCGTGAAAAAAGGGTGGTTTTTCAAAAGAAACGTGACTCCCCCGGGTCAAAAAAGGCCAAAAAAAGTTTAGAATGACGTGGAACACTTGGAGAACACCCCTAGTTCATTGTAGACTTGTAAATTCGTCGAGTTTTCTCGAAAATGTCGTCTCTAAACGATGATCCCGACGAGAACAACCACATTTTCTACGATCCAGTCACCGTTTTGCGACCGATTTCCAGGGCTACCGGACAGAATTTGGATCAGGTAACAAGGAAAACAAGCTAAACTGAGGAGAATGATGGTTTTTCTAGCTGAATTTCGTGTTCGTCCTGCTCGTTTCCTTTGGTTTGGGCTACTGGTACCGGCAACAGTTCGCCGGCGCCGATCGCAAGACCCGGGCGGCTGTGACAACCGCTATTGGCCTGGTTATGTGCTATTTTTGCTATGGAAAGTGAGGAAAATCGAATTCGTCGTGGAAAATAACCCTAAAACTCGGTTTTTAGTGCCATAATCCACCTGTTGATCAATGCGTTCGGAAGTTACCTTTTGATGGTTACAGTTTCTCCGAAACATGTTCATAAGTGAGTAAAACGTCTGTAAAACTGTAGAAACCTTTGTTTTAGAGCAGTTTTCGCGTTCTCCATGGGCTACTTGATCCTAATCCACGCCTACCGGTGGATGTACCAGAAGACGTATTGCCTGGATGTCACTGGAAGTATGATGGTGGCTGTGGGAAAGGTAAACAAGTCTAAAACCAAGAATTATTGACTGGAATATGCTGTTTTTTTTCAGATAACTCTACTAGCATCCGCTATCAACGATGGAATGGGACGAGAGGAGAAGGAGTTGAGCGCCGGACAGAAGAAAGACGCCGTCAAGGAGATCCCGAGTTTGTTGGATTTCTCGTCGTACATGTTTAATTTTCAGGTATGAAACTAATATCAATTGATAGACAATAATAAGTAGAGCATTTTGTTAGTTGACATTTTTTCGATATCTTGACTAAGAAAGCTACGGGGAGGGAAAGTGTCAAGGGCGCCAGTCAAGTCGCCGCTTGAAATATGGCATAGAAGTTTGACGCGTTATAACTGGAGATCCAAGGATGATATTGGAAAGTTGTTAACTACAAAATTGTTCATCACATTGAGATAAACAACTTTGCAGTTGAAAACTTTTTCATAACCCCGTTACTTCTTGAGATACAGCCACATTCCTAACTCCCACTTTCCAGAACGTACTCTGGCGCCCGTAAAACTGGTGCAAGAGTTTGGCGCGTTATAACTCAAGATCCAAACAAAATATCAAAAAGTTGTCAACTACAAAGTTGTAGACCAAATTAAAATAAACAACTTTGTAGTTGACAACTTTTCATTACGTCCTTTACTTCTCAAGATACAGCCCTAATTGCAACTCCCATTTTTCAGAGCGTCAGTCATATCTGCCCAAAAACTTGGGTAAAAAAGTTTGAAGGCTCATAACTAAAGATCCAAGCTAGATATAAAAAAGTTGTCAACTACAAAATTGTTCATCAAGTTAAGAGCAACAACTTTGTAGTTGACAACTTTTTGATTCCCCTTTTCCTTCTCAAGATACAGCCCCAATTCCAACTCCCATTTTTCAGAGCGTCATCGCGGGTCCAATGGGTCACTACTCCACGTGGTCCTCCTTCCTCGATCTTCAACACGTTCCAAAAGACGAAAAAACCGGAAAACCCTACGACCCAACCCCCGTGGCCATGCGGAAGTTTGAAATCGCCCTTGGATTCTCTGTCGTTTTCGCCATCATCTCCCCGTACCTCCCAATGAGTCTGACCGCTGATCCAGAAGTCAACGAACGGAATCTTCTGGTCTGGTGGTTGATCTCCGCGGCCGCTTCCACATGTCACCGCCTCCCCTACTACTTTGCATGGACCATGGCAGACGCCATATGCAATGTCTCCGGCTACGGATTCGACGGACTCGACAACGAGACCCTCGAGCCAAAGTGGTCGAGGACGACGAATGTGAAGCCGTTGCGAGTGGAATTTGGGCAGAACTACAAGGAAATGGTGGACAACTGGAACATTTGGACGGTTGCCTGGCTTCGAAGAGTGGTCTACGAGAGAGTTGAGGGACCCTACAGAACCCTGGCGGTCTATGTAACCGGTGCAGCCTGGCATGGCCTGGCAGTCGGATACTACTTTTCGTTCCTTACCAGTGCCCTCTTTACGTTGTCTGCTGCGACGGTGAGTTTTTTGAGCTTTCAAATCGTCATGAATCATATCTTGCAGTTCCGCAGATGCATGCGACACCGATTCCTGGACAATGAGAGTCACAAACTGGCGTATGACATTGTTGGAATGGCGGCGAGCAAGTTTGCCATTGGCTACATTCACTATCCGTTCTACGTCATGCACTTTTGGCCGTGTATTTTTGTGTACAGGTTTGTCTAGAGGGGTCTAGAAAGGCTTTTAGGATCGTTGAGAGATCTAAAAACCAATCAGAATAGTTGTTCCGGTCATGCGAAGTGGCCCTCGGCAGATCTCGCCACGAAATCTGTTTTTGGCGTTTTCTCAATTTTGGACCTACTTTTTTGAATTTTTTCTGATGAAAAAGGATAGGAAATGAGATTTGGAACCTAGAAATTGCCAATTTGACCAAATTCAGTGAGATTTTCATTGCGAACTATCCGTTTTTGTAATTACAAAAATGAATTTCAGCCAAAAACACGAAATCTGAAAAAAAGTATTAGTAACTGAAGCGGACATGTTTCTTTCCAACAATTCCTCGAAGAAATTGCCAAAAAAACGAAAAATCCTCGAAAAATCGACAAAACTACAGTAACCCGGATTTTAAAGGCGCATGACTGAAATCACTCGGCGGGTCTCGCCACGAAATCGGTTTTTTGCTGTTTTCTCGCTCCTAGTCCGATTTTTTTGAATTTTTTCTGATGAAAAAGGATAGAAGAAAGAATTTAGAACCTAGCAATAGCCAATTTGACCAAGTTTAGTTCGATTTTCATTGCGAATTACCCGTTTTTGTAGATTTCCGTCAAAAACACGAAATTTGGAAATTTTAGCTGAAAAACTGAACAGTTTTGGTCAAATTTGCTATTTCTAGATTTCAAATCTTATTTTCTATCAGTTTTCATCAAGAAAAACTAAAAAAATCAACCAAACTACAGTAACCCGGGCTTTAAAGGCGCATGACTGAAATCACTCGGCGGGTCTCGCCACAAAGGCGATTTTTTGCTGTTTTCTCGAATTTGAACAGATTTTTTTCAAATTTTTCAAATGAATTCGGATAGAAAACAAGATTTGGATCCTAGAAATAGCAAATTTGCTCAAATTCAGTTAGGTTTTCATTGCGAACTACCCGTTTTTGTAACTTCTCCGCTAAAAACACTAAATCTCTAATTTTTCTATGAAAAATGTAAGATTTCGGGTCAGATTAACTATTTCTAGACTTCAAATTTCCTGCTCTATCCATTTTTATCTGAAAAAATTCAAAAAATTGGACCAAAAACGAGAAAACAGCAAAAAACCAACTTCGTGGCGAGACCCGCAGTACTAGAATATTTCAAACATTTCCTTACCTTCCAGAAAGCTGTTCATGGCCCCACACATCATTGCCCTGTTTATCTACTTCTACCTCCCACAAATCTTCCCACCACAACCAAAAACAGAGAAAACAGACGCCTCGCAAAGATCGGTGATCTCGCGCAAGTCCTCTACCATCAACTCGACTCGAACTGCTATTACTTCCAAGAAAAACGACTAATCATTCATTTATTTGATTCTGTCGCTGGATGAGATCAATTTGAACCAAAAATACAATAAAATACGATGTGAAATTGGATAGAAATTGAAAAACTAAAAAAATTAGGTAACAGGTGGAATTGAGAAAATGAGTAGTTATGCATCTGAACCCAGATAGTGTCAAAAAGGTGAAAATAGGTTTAAAATTGTAAAATGAATGTCTACATAACATAAAACACTCCGTTTTTATAAGCAGCAGGCTTTCCAGGCTTTGGTTTCAGTTTTAGAGGGACTAGTCGTTTGTAAAAGACAGCCATGAGAATGAAGGCGATGAGGATTGTGGAGGATTGCAGAAGGATCACGTATTTGTAGCCAGTGTGTTGGAAGAGGAATCTGAAACGTGGATTTGTTGTATTTATAGTGTTTTCACTTTTTCAGCACACACCCTCTCGCCCCCACCAACACCCAGCAGCGCGCCAAAACACCCATGTCGTGTACGCTCTCCGCGCCCATTGTTCTAACTGCGCGTGTGGCCTAGTGGGTAACACGTCCGCCTTCCAATTTTGACCCCGCGGGTTCAAATCCCGGCTAGTGGAATTCCTTTTTTTTTCTTTTTCCTTCTTCAAACTCACGTAATAACAATCGACGCCACGAACGGAGTAACACTACCACCAAACGAGAACAATCCCTGCATGGTACCCTGCTTCCTTGGCCCCAAAATCTCTGAATACAACGCAGCAGCCGGCGATTCAACGAATGGGAAGGCGATTCCGAAGAAGACAATAAAAGCGAAGATGTAAAGAGGCATAGGGATTCGTGTAGTGGAGCTGCACCAAGTGTAGGAGTCTAGGCAACCTCCGACCAATGTGGTGTTGGATCCTGGTGGCAAGAAGTGAAGCGGGCCGGAGTAGAACCACCAGGGGTAGTTTACAAGGTGGAAAGCGACGAAAACGAAGAGTCCGAACAGGATTTGGATTCTCTTGTCACTGAAAAAGTCAATTTGAGCTTGACCCATATCACCTTGACTTACACTTTTCCAATTCTCGACTTCCCTATTCCAAAATTGATCAGAACAGAGACAATACAAGTGATAGACTCAATGATACCGTTATAGAGGATGGCTTGAGAATCCTTCCAATCGTAGAGAACAGTTGTTAGAGGGGTGGACATTCTGAAAATTAAGGTTTGGAAGCATTAGACACTCAAATTTTGAAGACTTACACTTCAATATTCGTTGCAATCATACTGACAATCATGTACAAGTAAATACAGATCAATGCAGGAACAAGATCGTACTTTGGAACCACCAGGAAGTTGTTTTCTGAAAGATAATTTTGCTCAAAGATCACCTCATTACTAGTCAGACTGCTCTACTAATCCACGCCTCCAGATATGAGACCTATACCATTGGATAGCCCATAGTGCAAAACCTATGAAACCACTAATAACTTTTGCCCTCGAATCAATTAGACCCAATGGTGTAGGTCTCTTCTCTGGGTAAGCAAAGCAGTTCAACTGATTACACTTACTCTTCTCATCAGTCTCCTTATCCATGATACCCGCATAGTCCTCCTGGAAGAACAAAAGCATTAGAACAGAAGCAGCAACACAAATAAAAGCCATGAGGTAAGCTGCAGTGGTGTACATGTTGAGTTTGACGATCCAGAGATTGAAGCCGTCCTCGCCGAGTGGGGTGAAGAAGGCCTGAAAATGCAAGGTTTCTAGATAGTTTTTGACACGCTGATCACATTGCCAGTCTTTGTTTTTGCTAAAAAATCCTGCTAAGGATCATTTTCGGTCTCCAAACTTTGGAGTCCAAAGCTTCAAAAACCACACATTTCAATGTTTGAGGGGTTGTTTGAGCACTTTCTGAAGTTTTTTAGTAAATTTCAAAACTTGTTTTAGATATATCACAATCTAAACTATCATTTTCAAATGATTTTTCAAAAATTTCATGAGAAAATTTTTTTTTCCAAAAAAAATTTTTCGTGAAAAAATCGAAAAATTTTTTTGACCAATTTTACACAAAACTGGTTTCAACTAATAGAACTGACTGTGCTCAATGTAAAACACTACTCAAAACCTTCTAAAAAGCTCTGTAACGCTCTAAAAAAGATCTGGAAACATCAAAAGTTGGGCTTTTTCAGAAAAAAGTCCGAAATCTTCTGTTTCAGGACTCATTTGAAAGTGTTCCCGGTGGTTTCTAGAAGATCCAAATAGTGTTTTGAATAGATCTAAACTTCTTCTATGAATCCTGATAAAATTCTAAAAGTTTTGAGAAAATTTTTTTTTTCAAATTTTTTCAAAAATTTTTTTGAAAAAAAATTATGAAAAAAAATTTTTTTTTTCCAAAAATTTTTTTTTCTAGAGATTTTTATCAGACTTGATAGAAAACGCCTAGAACAGTTTGAATAGGCTAAGAACAAAACTCACCGAGATAGCAGGCCCAAAAGAAATCCCAAAAACATATCCAGCAGTTCCATAACTAATCGCTTTCAGCCGATCCTTTGGGGTACTCGCAGTTGCTCCATAAGCCCTTAGCGCCGCCAAATTACCAACTCCAAGTCCAGTAACCACTCTAGCAGCAAGCATGTACCATTTTCCATGTTGTTGTACTTCACTGATAGCTCCATACATAACTTGTCCAACTGCCGCGATCAAAAATCCAGTGATAGTTGGCCATTTGCAAGAGAGCGTCTTTTGATTCCACAATCCGTAGAGGGGGTTTGACTGAAAAAACGTCATATTTGCTGAGTTGACATGTTGGGTACAGTGTTTGGGTACATCGGTACACACCTTCCGTCCAAAATTAGCCGTATCAGTTTAAGCAGCTTATACCTTCAGCTTCATTGGTTGAAGCTGATAAGAAGAAGGTTTTTTGATAAGAGCGGTTTCGCTGACTATGCAAAATTGTTCCGTTTAATGTCATTGACACAGGATTAGAGCGGTCTAGAGTCTAAATTTGATGGTTTGACCTAGTTTTTGGTGAATTGTCGTAAAGTTCGGTGCATTGGGTTGCTGTAGCTCACAAAGTCCGCAAAGTCCGCAAATTGTCGTAAAGTCTTGGATTCAAGAAAAGAGGATTATGGGATGCTTTTCTACATCTAAATCTTGGTCAAAGTCAAAAAACTTTAAAAGTCCGTGATTTGTCGTAAAGTTCGGTGTGTCAGTCAGTTTTTTGCTGTTTTCTCGATTTTGAACCAACTTTTTCAAATTTTTCTTATGAATTCGGATAGAATAGAGAATTTGAAACCGGTTGATAGTCAGTTCAACCAAAACTTTCCAGTTTTTCAGCTAAAATTTTCAGATTTTGTGTTTCTTTTTGAAAATGAGTAAATCGCAATGAAAAACTCTATAATTCTGATCGAATAAACTATTTCTAGGTTTCAAATTCTGTTTTCTATCCGTTTTCATCAAAAAACATTAAAAAAAAGTAGGTCCAGAATCGAGAAAACAGCAAAAAAATTGATCGACTTCGGGGTGCCCTTGTATTAGAAGTGCCCTTCTAAAAGGGGCTGCCCTTGTATTTTTCAACTGGCCAATTTTTGTGCCCTTATATTAGGAGTGCCCTTCTATTTGGGGTGCCCTTTTAATAGGAAAAATACGGTAGCCAGATTCAAAACAAAATGTTCGAAAGTCTGTGATTTGTCGTAAAGTTCGGTGTGTCAGTTTTTTGCTGTTTTCTCGATTTTGAACCGATTTTTTTGAAATTTTTGAATGAATTTGGATAGAATAGAGGATTTGAAACCGATTGATAGTCAATTCAACTAAAATTTTTCAGTTTTTCAGCAAAAATTTTCAGATTTCGTGTTTTTGGCCGAGAAAATGAAAAATGAGTTTTCGAAAATTCGCAATGAAAAACTCAATACTCCTGGTCAAATAAACTATTTCTAGGTTTCAAATTCTGTTTTCTATCCGTTTTCATCAAAAAACATTTAAAAAAAGTAGGTCCAGAATCGAGAAAACAGCAAAAAACCGATTTGGGTTACTGTAGTTCTCAAAGTCCGCAATGTGTCGTAGAGTCATGCGCTCAAAATAAGATGATTTCAGTCTCATTTTCTATGCCTAAGAGTCTGAAAAAGTCATCTTCCAATGAACATTTGACCCTAACATAAGATCACATTTCCGGTTTTTTCTGCAATCAGTCCACATGCCCCCGGCATGACCACAAAGTCAACAAAAGTACGTGCGCCCGCGTACATAGGCCAATTTCAATATGACGAAACGAAACGCCTCGTCTAATGATAATACATATGCATTTGTCAAATGTCAACTCACAATAGTACACCCAATATTACACGCCGCCACCACCCATCCCAAAAAGTCCATATCGGCGGTTTTGTCGAGACCCGAGAGATACGGCCACATGGACATGTAGTAGACGGAGATTTGAATGCCGACGACGAATTGCATTGCGATGGAAATCCACATTGAACGCCATTCTGTGGAGCGCTCGTGTAGGGGGGAGCGGATGCTGGAATACAAAGTTTGAAGGGGTGTAAGTTTGTCAGTTTTTGGGGTAGCGGTTTGAAATTCTGTGGAATGGTTTATTAGATCTTTGACTATGTTTTTGTAAAATTTCAAATCAAATGGGTTGAATTGAGCTGAGTTACACAATGTTTCGTCATGACCAGTGTTCCCTAGTAGATGCTCAAGGACCGGACACTTAGCTCATTTTCCAGGTACTGTAACTTTGTCAGATTTTTAGATTATAGTCTGAATTTTTGTGAAATTGTTTATGAAACCTTTGACTATGTTCATGTGAAATTTCAAATCAAATGAGTCAATTTGAGCTGAGTTACACTATGTTTCATGGACAGTGTTCCCTAGAAGCACACCTTGGACCGGAAGCTCAATTTCTAGGTACTGTAACTCGACCAAAATTTGAGTATATGTATTGAAACTTTGCCACCTCATTTTTCATTTTTTACTCTACAAATATGCAAAATTTCAGCTTACTTGGTCACCTCTAAGCCCCAAACGTTCTAAATTGGCAAGAGCCCCCCATGGTACTGTAGGCTTTGCGACCCTTAGCTCACTTTCTAGGTACTGTAACTGTTTCAAATTTTGAGTATCTAATTTGAAACTTTGCCAGTATATTTTTAACTTTATTTACTATTACTGTACAAAATTTCAAGTCACAAGGATAATTCTAAGCCAAAAACCATCAAAAATTAGCAAAGGTCTCATTTTCACTTTTTATTGATTTGGGGCTAAGATCTAGGTACCGTAAGTTTTTGAATTTTAAAGCTAGAATTCTAAATTATTTTGTAAAACATAGAAGCAACCTTTGTCAATTTCCAAACAAAAAATTAGCTTATTTGAAGCAATTTCCGCTATGTTACTTCAAGAGAAAAAAGTCTCACCTATCCAAAGAAATCCCGGATTCCTGTGTCTGAAGGGACGCTTCTGATTCCGAGGGTACCACTCCCATGACTCTGAAATCAATAAAAATAGGAAGTAAATTTTAAAATCTAATAGACAAAACAAAACAGAATAAGAGCCAAAACATTACTGATAAGAAAAACTAGCCTAAAACTTTAAACCCAAAAAAACAGAAACACAAAAATTTTAGGACAGTCCATTCGACAAGGGTTAGGGCGCGGAAAGTGAGAAACTGATGGAAATTACGCTTATCACACCACGCTTATCACTCCCCGCTATCACTATCATGAAGGGGAATCGAAATGAGGTAAGTCTAGGAGAGAATGGAGAGAAAAACAGGTACCAGGTACAAAAAAGGAGGAGGAGGAGGAGGGCAATGATAAACAATCAGGTGATACTGAACCGGGGTCTGAAAGTCAAAGTGGGAGAGGTGATAAGAAGGAAAAGGAGAAGAAGAAGGTTCAAAGGGGATGTTACAAATGAAGGGGAGGTGATTTGATGAACAGGGAAGGTGATAAGGGTGATTTTTTGATACCTCCTACTGCGATCACGCCACGAAATCAGTTTTTTGCTGTTTTCTCGATTTTGAACCGATTTTTTTCAAATTTTCCAATGAATTCGACTAGAATAGAGGATTTGAAACCGATTGATAGTCAGTTCAACCAAAACTGTTCAGTTTTTCAGCTAAAATTTTCAGATTTTGTGTTTTTTGCTGAAAAATTACAAAAATGAGTTTTCAAAAATTCGCAATGAAAAACTCAATAATTCGGGTCAAATAAACTATTTCTAGGTTTCGAATTCAATTTTCTATCCGTTTTCATCAGAAAAAACTCAAAAAAATTGGTCCAAAAACGAGAAAACGGCAAAAAACCGATTTCGTGGCGAGACCCGCCGAGGCCCACTTCGCGTGACCGCAGTAATTTTTGCTGTTTTCTCGATTTTTAACCGATTTTTCCAAGTTTTTCTAATGAATTCGGATAGAATAGAGAATTTGAAACTGGTTTATAGTCATTTCAACCAAAACTGTTCAGTTTTTCAGCTAAAATTTTCAGTTTTCGTGTTTTTTGCTGAAAAATTACAAAAATGAGTTTTCAAAAATTCGCAATGAAAAACTCATTAATTCTGGTCATTTGAACTATTTCTAAGTCCCAAATTCTTTTTTCTATCCGTTTTCATTACAAAATACTCAAAAAAGTAGGTCCAAAAACAAAAAAACAGCAAAAAACCGTTTTCGTGGCGAGACCTGCCGAGGGCCTCTAGAGAAAAACGGCCCTTTTTGAAAATGTTGATCTGAACATTGAAACTTTCCTTGAATGCACAACAATACAAACATGTTATTTGCCTCCTCCATCATCCAATTGTCCTCTTTTCAGTTCCCTGTCTAGTCAACTGCAAAGAACACTGCAATGCAACACAACAACAAAAAGAGCCGTGTCCTTTTTCTTTTCTCCTTCTAAAATGCCTCCTTCATGGTCCACCTGGTTCTAAAAAACATTCTGGAAAAGTGACGAAGGAGGAAGAGGAAGAAGAAGACTTTTTGTTTTCTACCTTGTTTTCAGGGTTTGCACTCTTGAACGCAAGTTTTGTGTGTTTTAGTGAGGTATTTGGGTTTCTTAGAAAGTGTTTTGAAGAATGAATAAAGAGAGACAATGAAAGACCCAGCGGATTTTTTTTGCGAGACTTTGAGAGTCTAGGATCGAGGTTCTGGATATCCTTGTTGATTCCCTATGGGCTGAAAGTTTGCTGGTACCTTTTCCTTGATTTCATTGGATTCTGGAACTTCATAGACTCAATTCTAGTACTTTCAGATGTTTCTGAATCTTTTCAGTGTCTCAATCAAGTCCTAAAACTTTTCTGCTGTTTTCTCGTATGTCCAAGTGTTACCGCTCATCTGGCTCATTTCTGATGCTCTCAAATCTTCGTAAAACTTTTCAGTATCTCAATAAGGCTCTGAAACTTTGCTATTGCAATTCTCATTTTCTGAAATGTTACTACCACATTCCTAGATCCTTGATGAGAGTCTATTGCTTTCCTGACGAAAACCTGATCCTCTCTAATGTTGCTGACACATTTTCAGTATTCCACCTTGTTCCCTGAAGCTTTTTCCCCATATTTCACACATTCTGCTCCCCCTGACCCTCCCCCTTCTTTTTCTTCAACTTCCTTTGCGTGTGTCCCGCCTACTTCCAAAATCTCTGGACCTGGAAGAAAAACGTAAAGCTCTAAAACATTCATGCTATCACGTGAATGTTTCATGTTTTCCTTCCCATTTCTTCCGGTCCAACTTGGCCAAGTTTCAGACTATCATACTATCATCACCCCACTTTTTTCTGCAGTAGGAGTACCTTATCACCTTATCACTTCATTCCACTGAATTTCAGAAAACATTGAAGAAATGTGTCCTGGATCTAGATCTTTGGTGTAATTGTAACTAGTAAAAGTTGCAATCAATCCTATCTGTTCTTTCATTCCTATTCCCTTATCAGTTATCAGTTACAAGGCGACACATGAAAACTAGTTTGAGAAAGGTCGTCGCCTTCAAATGATTGATAACCTCGTGGCATTCGCAAAGGTTAGATCCAAGGGGAATCGGGAACTGGGAACTTTTCGAGTGCACCTACTACTGCAGTGTCACTCAGCGGGTCTTGCCACGAAATCAGTTTTTTGCTGTTTTCTCGATTTTGAACCGATTTTTTTCAATTTTTTCAAGAATTCGGGTAGAATAGAGAATTTGAAACCAATTGATAGTCAATTCAACCAAAACTGTTCAGTTTTTCAGCTAAAATTTTCAGATTTCGTGTTTTTGGCCGAAAAATTACAAAAAGGAGTAAATCGCAATGAAAAACTCAATAATTCTGGTCGAATGAACTATTTCTAGGTTTCAAATTCTTTTTTCTATCCGTTTTCATCAGAAAAACATTGAAAAAAACGGTGCGAAACGAGAAAACAGCAAAAAACCGACTTCGTGGTGAGACTCGCCAAGTGCCACTTTGCCTGACCGCGGTGATAAGGATTCATGAAATCCAGAAGTATGTAAAAAAAGAGAAATGTTCATGTAGGTCACAAGAGTCGTCTCAAGAAGCAGCTCAAACTCAATCAAAGTCATGATGACAAGCCGAATCTCATTGTGTCTCATCTTTCTCATCTTGCCTATCCATCCTAGCCTCAGGGTGGTCAGGCATTTCGCGTCATCTCAAAGCGCTCCTCGGCTTGTTTTGAGTGAAATAAGCAACGATTTTAACGAATTTCAATTTCATTCCCCATTCCCCCCTCCTCCGTTTCCTTTCCTTCCTCTTGTCATAGAGAAAGAAAGCAAAACTTTAGCATTCCTCAACATAGCCCGAGGAAACGTAGAAAACTCATATCCAAGATTTCCTTTGAGCAAACAAAGTTCATTCATTGGTTCCTGGATTCGGTTCCCATAGCCATTTGGCCATTTGTCTTCTGGTTTTGAGAACCTTATGTTTTCATGTTGTCATGTCACTTTCTCATGCTCCAAAGCAACTCGGAGCACTTGTTCTCTTTGCCTTTCAGATCTTTTTTCTGCTCTCTGGTCCCTTCTTACCTTTTTAGACGAGTTTCTGAAAGGTTCCGTCTTGTTTTTTCTATTTTTTTGATGTGCTCCAGGTCTTTTTGTTATGCTAGAACCTTCACAACATCCTGAAAAGTGACTTGGTGGTTTGGATCTCTTGGTCAAAGGTCTGATCAAAAAACTCTTGGGTCCTTTTTTCATGAATACTAGATTAGGACCAAGGTCTAGGACACTCCTAATTGTATTTAAAAGAACATTTGGACATGTTCTCTATCTTTTTTTCTAGACCCCCAGAGCCACAGTAACCTGTGAATTAGGAGTGAAAACTTTGAAGCTAAAAAAAAGTGTAAAAGTTACTTTTCCACGAAATGAAAACATGCTAGGGGTATAGGAAAAATCTTTTTCTATCTAATAATCAGCAAACATTCTGAAAATTTTCAAATTTTTTCGGTTTTTTGAGCAAAAATACTACAGTAGTCACGCGAAGTGGCACGACGGGTCTCGCCACGAAATTGGTTTTCTGGTGTTTTCTCGATTTTGAACGGATTTTTTTAAATTTTTGAAAGAATTCGGATAGAATAGAAAATTTGAAACCGGTTCACAGTCAGTTCAACCAAAAACGTTCAGTTTTCCAGCGAAAATTTTCAGATTTCGTGTTTTTGGCTGAAAAGTTATAAAAATGAGTAAATCGCAATGAAAAACTCAATAATTCTGGTAAAATCAACTATTTCTAGGTTTCAAATTCTTTTTTCTATCCGTTTTCATTAGAAAAAATTCAAAAAATTAGGTCCAAAAACAAGAAAACAGCAAAAAACCGATTTCGTGGCAAGACCCGCCGAGTGCCACTGATGCAACATGTTGCAGTTGGATAACTGGTCATATCTCCGCAATGATAAGAGATATCAAAAAGTTGTCAACTACAAAAATGTAGCTGAAGACTTGGTCTACAACTTTGCAGTTGACAACTTTTCAATATATTTTTTAGTTTTCGAGTTATAAGCCTCCAAAGTGCCACTGTCCAACCAAAGTGCCACTTTCCATGACCTTGTTTCCCTTATCTCTCCCTCTATTCTATTTCTGGCACATTGTTGACGTGTTTTTCTTTATTTCTCGACTTTCACGTGACTTCTACGTGCTCTCAAACGCATCGCCCATCTCGTAAATAGGAGAGATGGGATGCTCAACTTTGAAACATCAACTTCAACTCAATTTAGTTAAGGCTGCCTATCACAAATGACCATCTAGAAAAGAGAAAAGAGATTTAGAAGGCTTTAGGAGCCTGAATTTCAATTCTAGGAATTCGAATCTTGGATGTGGACACTTGAACAAGCCATGAAGAAGGGCTCTATAACTGAAAGAAGAGGATTTTAATTGGTTTTCCTTCTCTTTTTCCTTTTGAAGTTTAGGTTCACAAAGATCTTGTAAAAGATAGAAAAGAGCCGTTTCCAGTCCTCCTACGCCCCATTATCTTCTATTTTTACTCATTTCCCCTTGATTTGCATCATATTTACCTTGTAACTGGAAACTTTTGTTAGTTTGTAGTTGATACTACTTTAGGCTCCGCCCCCTTTTTCCTGGAAAGGATTGGATTTTGGATTATGTTTTTTTTGCATTTTGAGCAGATTTGGATTATATTTAAAAGCTGTTTCTGTTTCTGGTGGACAATGATGATAAGGTTAATCCCATTATCTAGCTGAAAAAAGAGCAAGTTCCATTTTTGATGTCAAAGAGCAAAAATGCAGTTTTGTGTATAAAATGAGTCAAATCAAAGCTCTAAATGCCTAAGAATGGCTGAAAAACTCTGTTTTTGTTTAGAAATCATCAAATTCGGTCCAAAATACATTTTCAAAGCGAAAAGCCAAGAGTCAATTTTTCCATTTTTTCTTCGGTTTTTCCAATTTTTTTTCACCTGCTCTCTTTATTTGACACCTACGATTTGGGTTTTGATTAAAATTCAGGTATACAAAGCCATTTTCAATGTGAAAACGCTGAAAAATGGGTATTTTGTGTGGTGGCCGAGGTTTTGCATTGGTGGCCTAGGATTCCAAGAAAGTTAGGCCATTGCCACAAAATCGGTGTTTTCTCGGTTTTGAATCAACTTTTTCAAATTTTTTAAATGAAAACGGATAGAAAAGAAGATTTGAAACCTAGAAATAGTAAATTTTACCAGAATCATTGAGTTTTTCAAGGCAAATTTTCAGATTTCGTGTTTTTAGCCTAAAACTTACAAAAATGGGTATTTCGCTATGAAAAATTTACAAATTTTGGTCAAATGGAAGCTTTTAGGTGTCAAATCCTCATTTCTATCAGATTTCAAATCAAAAATTTGAAAAAATCGGTCCAGAAACAAGAAAAAACCGAATTCGTGATGAGATACGGTAGACGTGGCCTAGAAACCCAAACCCCTTCCTCCGTTTTTTCGTTTTACCACCTGCTTAGGCCATTTGACACCTACGACTTGAGTTTTGATCAAAATTCAGGTGTACAAAGCCATTTTCAAAGTGAAAATTTGGTTATTTTGGGCGGTGGCCGAGGTTTTGCACTGGTGGCCTAGGATTCCAAAGAGGTGGAAAGTTAGGCCACCATGAAATTTTGAGTGTTTCATTCAGTTTGATGACCTAGAAACCTCCATAACCACAAAAACTGGACCTCCCGACCAAACAATGATCCTCTCAAATATGCATGCCATCACCCCCCTTCCACCACAGGAAATTGGAATTCGTATGAACTAAAAAAGAGTCAAAAAGAAGATAAGAGAAACGTCACTTTGACGCCCAAATGAGTACGAGGCGTGAATGAAATCCAAATTTCGAGTTTGGGGAGACGAAAAAGTGAGTAAAAAATGGCCGGGTTTTGGAGCTCAGAATTATGAGCATTTGTGCGTGAAAATTGGATTTTTTCTCGTTTTTGAAGGGAGCAAAAGGATTGAAATGTTAGATAAAATTGAAATTGAGATTCTTGAACTATTCTGCGATTTCTAAACCCCCCAAAAATCCAAAAATCCACAAAAAGCGTTCTAATTGAAATGCATATCCATCACTTCTCTTCTTTTTCCCTCCTTTTCCAAATAGCAGACATGGCATGTTCCTGGAAAAAAGAAAATAGCCGGAGAATTAGTTCCTGTTTGTATGCATCTCCTATCCATTCCTTTCTAAATTTAATTTGTCTATGTGCCCAGGGGAGCATTTGATAGGAAGGGTGAGTAAAGGGACATTGAATGTGTGTTCCAGTGACCGTGAAGTCTGAAGTCTAGTAAGGATTCCTTTAGTTCAAACAAAGTCAAAAACCACTCTTTTCTCCTTTCCTAGCCCTTTTTGTACCTAAAAATAGCAGAAATTGTTGCTAGCTCCGCCCCTTTTCCCGGCTTATCCAATTCTCGAGCCATTCATCTAGATGTCCGTGTGGGATGTGTATGCATATTCATAGGAGGAGTTCCAGTTCGTTTTCTGTCTTTGTTCGGAAGGAGAGAGCATTTTGATCCAAATAGATCTAGTTTTAGAGATCTTTGGCCCAAGGCTTTGGGGTCTTGAAATCCCAATACTTTAGGTCCTTTAGGAGAGGATTGTAAAACACTAAACTTTGAAGCTCTAGGCCTATAATTTGTAGGATCCTAGAAAACTCATAGATTCTGAGAATCCCAGACTCTTTGGTTTTCTAGCTTACCAAATCTTCAACTCTCAATTTACATGTATTTTAGGGTTCTTAGGCGACAAAATTTGACAGTGCTAGGTCGCAAAACCTTGTGTAACTATACCATGAACTTATCGAATCCTAGGACATCCACAGATACTAAAATTCCTAGGTTCCATGATCTAGCACGTGTTCTTCGGTTTTTATGATACTAAATTTGACAGTAGTAGGGATCAGAACATTTCCTAAAATCCTAGGTTCTCTGATCTTTTGGGTCATCAAATCTTTAGCTTCCTAAAGGCATGTGTTCTTGAGTGTCCAGGTCTTCAAACTTTTAAGTTCAAGGCCTCAGAACTAATACCATCTAGATCAAGAATCTAAAAGGTTCTAGGCTACCCACAGATCTCAAGAATTCTAAGCCTCTTGGTTTTCAAGACTGCTAACACTTTACGGATTTTAGGGCATGTTTTTTTGAGTATCCAGGTCTTCATACTTCAAAGGTTCGTACCTCAAATCTATAAGCACCTGGGCTATGAATCTAGGGATTCTAGAACACCCAGATATCCCAAGAATTTTAGGATCATTGGTTTTCTAGGCCACCAAACCTTCAGCTTCATTTTGGCATGTCTTTTTGGGCTTCTAGGCTATCAAATTTGACAATTCTAGACTACAGAACTTTGTTTACCTAGATCATAAACTTATCAGATCCAAGAGAATGGATTCTGCAAGCCCTAAACCATCTAACTTCGGAATCCTAGGATTCTTGAAACCTATGAAAACCCAGGTCATCTAATTTCGGAATCCTACTATTTTCTAGGCCAGAGATACGGAGAGTTCTAGTTATTTCAAGGACATCAAAACTTTAGCTATTTATACCTCAAACTGTCCCCTGAGATCCTAAATCCTAGTCCCCTTCCCCCAAAGTTCGCCCCTCTTCCAGTCCATCAAACACCAAACTCCCCCCAATTCCCCCTGCAACACGCATTCCTCCAAAACTCCATCCCCTTCCTTCCACACGTTATCCCTCATTTATGTATAAGGTTTCCATGCCCAGAAAGAAATTGATACTTGATGACGAATCTGTGTATCCCCTATAGGGGGATGGGAAAAGGAGAAGAAGACGAGTTGTGTGTTAACTCGATTTTTCGGCTCGCCGAGTTCTCGATTGGGGACTTTGAGTCACTCTTGTACTTTTTCGGATTTCGTTCTTCATTTTTGACTTTCTCATGGGATTCTCTCTGGATTTTCATGTCTAGCTCACTTTTCAAATGTGTCACTTTCTATTACTGCGATCGTGCCAAGTGGAATTTTGCTGTTTTCTTGATTTTGAACAGACTTTTTCGAATTTTTTTAATGCATTCGGATAGAATAGAGAATTTGAAACCGGTTGATAGTCAGTTCAACCGAAACTGTTCAGTTTTCAGCTAAAATTTTCAGATTTCTTGTTTTTGGCCGAGAAAATGAAAAATGAGTTTTCGAAAAATCGCAATGAAAAACTCGATCATTCTAGTCGAATGAACTATTTCTAGGTTCCAAATTTAATTGTCTATCCGTTTTGATTTAAAAAATTGAGAAAATTGGACTAGAAACGAGAAAACAGCAAAAAACCGATTTCGCGGCGAGACCCGCAGAGTGCCACTTTGTAGTAGGATCTTTGAAGTTTTTTTTTCTAGACCCTTCTCCTTTTTTGCACTATAAACTCATGCAGCACCTAATTACGACCAATCTACCAGTCTTATTACTTTTTTTTTTCAATTCGATCCTTGTACTCTGATCCAGTCACGTGCTCCCTTCACCACAAAGTATGAGGGTGTAAAAAAGGCATCCGGACGGAAGGAAAAAGGGAAATTGGCGAGGCTCGCCGACTTTTTTGACACACTTCATTAAACCGAGAGGAGGCGGAATCGAGTTATGGGTATACTTCATGTGTCATCTTTTTCGGGATCCCCCGTATTCTGACGCCTTGTGAAAGATCAGGTTCTAATTGGGATAGCCTAAAAGCTTGAAGCCTTGTTCTTCGTTTTCCACTTGAATCCTCAATTTCCAATGCTCCATTTTCCATTTTCCTCTTATTTTCCCCTTTTTCAGCTCATAGTTCGTTCATTTTGATGTTTTTTTCTAGAAAAACAGAAGGAAAAGCCCTCTTGACATGTATTAGATATGCATTCCATTCTGTACTTCTATTGCTGGAATTTTTCTGAAAAATACATTTAGGAGATACAAAATGAGAAAATTGAGCAGAATAATCCAGACAGCTTGGATTTGAGGATTAGGGACTAGACAAGGTGTTCAGATAAAGGATAAGGTGATTTGTGTTTTGCATTGGATTGGATTTTTTGACGCGTCATTTTCATTGACCCCCTGGGCTTTATTTGTGTTCCATTTCCATTTTCCAACCCCTAAACTTGTCAATTTCAGATGTTTTTAGGTCCCATTTTTATCCCCCAATTCTCTAATTTTTTACGTCATTCTCATCGTCATCTAGCCTTCAAATTTTGAAGATTTGAAGATTTCAGCTTTTCGTTGCAAAATGAACTCCACAATATCCCCACCTGGTCAAAACACTGAAGACACATCCAGGACAACGTTAAAATTGGTGTTAGCCATTTCATACTTGGTTCTTTTCATTATTGGGACAGTGGGAAATGGGTGAGTTTTAGCCCTGACTTCAAACGACTATAACTCAACGGAGATTAATCCGTTTGAGCTCATTTTTGGATATGTTATAGCGTATTCCTTTTTGTACCTAATATAGGTTTTGTACAATAAGAAATATTCTTCAACATATCCAAAAATAACCTTAAACGGACCACTATGAGCTGAGTTATGATCGTTCAAAGAAAAGTAAAGACTCCTAACTTCAAACGAGCATAACTCAACTCAGAGTTGTCAGTTTAAGCTCATTTTTGGATATGTTATAGCCTATCCCATTTTTCACAAAATCTGTAACGTACACAAAAACAAAAACGCTATAACATATCCAAAAATGAGCTCAAATGGACTACTATAAGCTGAGTTATGATCGTTTGAAGATAAGTAAAGAGCCCTAACTTCAAACGTGCATAACTCAGTGTACAGTAGTCCGTTTGAGGTCATTTTTGGAAATATTTTAGCTTATTCCTTGTTTTACAAAGTTTGTTATTAAAACAATAAGAAATAGGCTATGACATATCCAAAAATGGGCTCAAATGGACTACTATAATCTGAGTTATGATAGCTTGAAGAAAAGTGAAGACCCTTAACTTCAAACGAATAGAACTCAGCTTATAGTAGTCCGTTTGAGCTCATTTTTTGATATGTTTTAGCTTATTTCTTCCTGTACAAAATCTGTAACGTGTACAAATAGAAAACAACTATAACATATCCAAAAATGGGCTCAAACGGTGTACTTTGAGCTGAGCTCTGCTTGTTTGAAGAAAATGGAACACCTCTAACTTCAAACGAGCATAACTCAGCCCAGAACAGTTCGTTTGAGCTCATTTTTGGATATGTTACCGATCATCTCTATTTGTACCAAGAACTGTCACATGTACAAGAAAAATTAAGCTATAACATATCCAAAATTAAGCTCAAACGGACTACTCTCAGCTGAGTTCTGCTTGTTTGAAGTTAGTGGTACTTACTTTTGAATACCCTAAGTTTTTTGAATCTCAAAGTTCCTTATGCCCTACATATTTTTTAGCACTGTAATCCTCATGATCATCAACATCCTAACCTCCATGAAGCGAAACATGCAAGCCGGAAAGCGAAAAGTGATGAGCAACACCAACCATGTCTTTATCTACGTTCTAGGTGTGTTTTTTAACTTTTTACTCTTCTTCTAAACATCAAAAACCACATTCAGGACTCTCAATCGTTGACCTACTAGTCATCCTGCATCTTCCGTTTCTTGTTGTGGATCTTTTGAAAGGTACGTAACTTGATTTTAGAGGATCCTCAAGTTCTGTATAGATATCTAGATATAACACACTTTTTCAGGACAATGGCTATTCGGAGTGGCGATGTGCAAAGTGTACTGGTTCGGAGAGAGTGTCAACAAGTTGTTGAGCTCGTTTCTCATGACAGTGTTGAGCTGGGATCGGTATATGGCCGTGTGTAGTCCGGTGAAGAGTATGAAGTGAGTACATGGTCGCACAAAACAGCTTATAACTCGGAAAATAAAAGAGATATCAAAAAGTTGTCAACTGCAAAATTATAGAGTAAGTCTTTAGCTACATTTTTGTAGTTGACAATTTTCTGATATGTTTTATCATTGCGGAGATATAATCAGAAATCCACTTGCAACCATGACAGCGACCACGCACTTAGCGGGTCTCGCCACGAAATCGGTTTTTTGGTGTTTTCTCGGTGTTGGGCTGATTTTTTTTGTTGTTTTTGATGAAAACAGAAAGAGAAAAAAATTTGAAACCTAGAAACAGTGAATTTGACTCGAGTTTTCGAGTTTTTCGAAGAAAATTTTCAGACTTTGAGTTTTTAGCAAAAACTTTAGAAAAATTGGTGATTTTCAATGAAAAACGAATTGAAATTGGTTGAATAAAGCATTTCTAGGCTTCAAATTTTGTTTTCTATCAGATTTTATCAAAAAACTTAAAGAAAATCACTCCTAAATCGAGAAAACACCAAAAAATCTATCAACGCGATGTGGCACTCGGTGGGTCTCGCCACAAAATCGGTTTTTTGGTGTTTTCTCGTTTTTGGACCGATTTTTTCAGTTGTTTTTGATAAAAACAGATAGAAAAGACAATTTGAAATCTAGAAATACGCAATTTGACCTGGATTTTTGAGTTTTTGGAAGCAAAATTGCAGACTTCAGGTTTATGGCCGAGAAAATGAAAAATGGGTTTTCACAAATTCGCAATGAAAATCTTATAAATTCTAGTTCAATTGACCAATTCTAGGCTTCAAATTCTGTTTTCTATCAGATTTCATTAGAAAAACTCAAGAAAATCACTCCAAAATCGAGAAAAAACCAAAAAACCGATTTCGTGATGAGACCTGCCAAGTGGCACTTTGCGAAAAAAGTCATCCCAACCTAAAAATTTAGGTTTTTTTTGCACATTTTAGAATTTCTTCAGCTACTATACCCCTTTTACAACACTTTACAATTTTTTTCAGAATGCGAAGCAACGCGACGGCCCTAAAAGTCCTCGTCGCTTGCACCATCTTCGCTACCGTTCTCCTCCTCCCTGTTCTCATTGAAGCGGCTGTTTTCAAAATTGACAAAATGCGCATGATACCTTTACTAGATGGTAGTCCGGAACTAGCTGCATCAGGTAAAACAGGTCTTTTTACCTATCAAAGCCAATAAACAGCTTTAGACCTCGCTGGAACCACCATGTCAAAGTGTATGTTTGACGCGGATGCCACCTTCACTTTGTACACGTTTGTCATTGGTTTTGCAGCCCCGGCGTTTTTGATTATTATCTTTTATGTTCAGGTAGGTTTTCTACGAGTTAAATTAAAGCATCTTAACCTAATTTTCAGGTAATTTACGCTTTGCAAAAGTCCTCAAGAAACATGCGAGGAGCCCGAGGTATCAGCAAACCAGATGGTAGTTCTAATCGAGTGAAAAAGGTTTGAAATTTAGCTTTTTTGGATCAGTTTTTTGCAACGATTATGGTTTTAAGGTCACAAAGCGTATTGTAGCAGTGATTCTCTTTTATTTCCTATGCTGGACCCCTCAATGGACCCTAAACATCATGACACAGTTCAACCTGATAGCAGTTTCATGGATGACCCCAGCACTCAGTGCAATGTTTTTTGTGGCGCATTTGTTGGTGAGTAAAGTATTTTGATATTGTGACAATTGTATTTTGTTTGCTCTGTAACTTTTTCAAAGATTTTTCGTTGATTTTCACTATGGTGGCCCTCGGCGGGTCTCACCACGAAATCGGTTTTCTTGTGTTGTCTCGGTTTTGAACTAATTTTTTGGAAATTTTTTGATAAAAATGGAAAGAAAAGAAAATTTGAAGCTTAGAAACTGTCAATTTGAACAGAATTCATGGGTTTTTCATGGAAAAAATCAAAATTTCAGATTTCGTGTTACTAGAAAAATTACAACAGTGGGTGTTTCGCAATGAAAAACAATGAAAAACGCAATGATTTTGAGAAAATTGACTATTTCTAGGTTTCAAATCCTCTTCTCTATCAGATTTTGACAAGAAATTTCAAAAAAAATCAATCCAGAACCGAGAAAACACCAAAAAACCGATTTCGTGGCGAGACCTGCCAAATGCCACCGATGTAACAGGTAGCAGTTGCATAACTGTTCATATCTCCGCAACAATAAGAGATATAAAAAAGTTGTCAACTTTGAAAATGTAGCTAAAGATTTGCTCTACAACTTTGTAGTGAACAACTTTTTGATATCTCTTTTAGTTCTTGAGTTATGAGCAGAATTGCAGCAATGAGCAAGTGCGCTTTACTGATAACTCGGGTAGCAGTTGGATAACTGCTTATATCTCTGCAAAGATAAGAGATATCAAAAAGTTATTAACTACAAAGTTGTAGAGAAATTTGTCAGCTACAACTTTGCAGTTGATAATTTTTAGATATCTCTTTTATTTCTCAAGTTATAAGCCGTTTTGTGTAACTGAAAATTTCCAACCAATCGACTTCAAAAAATGACTCCCAAAACCTACCAAGACCCAAAAACTTGGCACTGTGCCTTTCTAGGAACCTAAAACATTCTGAATTTCAAACTCAATCTCTCCAAAACCCCTCAATAATCAACTTTCAGGTCTGTTTCAACTCCGCCGCCAACCCCGTCCTCTACGCCTACATCAACCGAGAGCTCCGAACCCAACATGTCATGGCAATGCATCGAAAACGACATTCTGTGGGGCAAGCGGAGCAGAGACTCAATCATAATAGGTACTACAAGCTCTCTAAAAAACCACAAAGTTGTTTTTTAGAACCTCCATGCAATCCCGACCATCCGACGCATCTGCTACAGTTTTCTCAAAATTTAGTGACCCTCAGGGAACAGGAATTATGACGAGGTAAACAGGTGTTTTTTGGGTTTAAAAAGTCTAAAACATTCATTTTGAGGCTGACGACTTTGCAACACAACATTCTAGCCAGTATTTTCAACCGAAAACGGGTTCCACTAGTCATTGAAAAACACGTGACAGTTCAAGTAGAACACATGGAAAACACGTCGACTTCTACTGATGAGGATAAGGATGATTACTTGTAAACATTGAATAATTGTGGTTTTTGACTTGTAAAAAGGTTTTTCAATAATAAATTTATCTTTTCGAAGCAAAAAACCGCTCAAAAAGTCGAATAAACAGGTTGAATTGAAGTGGTGTTTCGGGTTACTGTAGTGGTACGAACGATGAGCATTTGACCGGGGGATGGGGGGTCTGGAAGGGGGAATTGATTGTTTTTCAGGCAAATTGAAATGTCTTAAAGTCTAACTAAATCTGATTTTTGCAAAAAGCGCTTCCTACAAAAATGTTTGAGCTTTTACAATCAGAGTTTCGAAAAAGCTCGAATGTTTGAGAACTCATTTGAAGGGGTTTCCGGTGGTTTCTAGGAAACTCAAGTATTTGTAAATAGAGTTTTAAACTTCTATTATTAAACCTGAGAAGAATCTAGAAGTTTTACAACAAATAAAAAATTTTCAAAAAAAAATTTTTCGTATGAAATTTTTTTTTTTTTTGAAAAACAAAAGTTTTCCGAATAATGCGATTTTTCCATAAGGTCTAATTAGAGCAATTGACAAATTTAAACGTATACTATCTAACCTGATGAAAATCTAAAACTTTTACAAAAAAAACAAAATTTACAAAAAAAAAATTTCGAATGTCCAAAAAAAAATTTTTTTTTGAAAAACAATTTTTTTTAGAAAAGTTGCGTTTTTTCTAGAAAGTTCAAATATTGCAATAAGCAGAATACAAACGTATACTATCAAATCTAAACAAAATCTGAAAAATTTTCAGAAAAAAAAATTTCGAAAAAAAAATTTCGTATGTCCAAAAAAAATTTTTTTTGAAATTTTTTTTCTGTATAAGTTTTTAAAATTTTAACAGGTTTGATAGTGAAAATTTGAATTCATTATTAACACTACTTGAATCCTCTGGAAACCACCGGAAACCCCTTCAAATGGGCCCTCAAACTTCTGATTTTGGAGTTTTTTGACCATGAAAGTTTGCTAGCCCAAAAGTGCTCTTAGAAAGCGCCTACTGCAAAAATAAGTTTTAGATTCATAATAAGCGTGTCAATACCTATCTATTGACATCAAAAACATTTCCAAAAAAGAAAGACTAGGCAAAAAATCCAGCCGCCTAAACTCACCAATCTGATAGTAATTTGGAGACACAGATGATGCTGGTGAACTGAAACTCTGTGTGTTCTGTGCTGATTGCGGAGAAAATGAAGTATGGGAAAGATAAGAATCTGGGGAAGTCACCTAAACACAAAAAAGTTCATTGAAATTCGATAAAAACCAGAAAAAAGAAAAAAGAGCTTACAATGTATCTAGGACTCAACATGTTGTTTCCATACATTCCGTAGTATGGGGGTGGAGGGTCCATTTTCAAAGTTTTAGATGTCTAAAACATCAATTTTCAGGTGTAAGATGTTGTGAAACACCCTAAAAACACAAAAAACGAGAATCCCAACAAAAAATGAGTAACAAGGTATGTAAAACGAGCCCCTTTGGTGAGGGGTTTGAGAACTGAAAACTTGGAAAAAAGGACTGTGTAAATAGAGAAAAAATGAGAAGGAAGGTGGCAAACAGACACTATTTCAGTCTAGAGCAGACAAAGAGAAAGAGAGAAAGAAAAGGGGAAAAGTAAATATATACATGACAGTTTGTTTTTTGTTTTCTTTCTTTCGAAAGGATTGGTGGAAAACAGTATCAACATCGAAAAACGAAAAGAATGACGTCAGAATTAGAAACTAATCCATGGAAAATCAAGAGAAAATCGGTTGGTTTGAAAGAATCTAGAATACCCAGGAAAAACTGGATTCTTTCCATTAAAACAAGCTGAAAAAGTGCTCAAAAAGTCTCACAAAAAAAAGAAAAAAGCAGGATCCTTCAAAACCCTGAATTTTTCGTGATAAGTCTCATGTCAGCAATCCTAAAATGGTCCTAAAAATTGAAAAACTGATCTTCTGAACCCTCTAAATTTTCCCAAAAAGGATCAGAAGTTTTCAGAATCCAGTTTTCCATGAAAACAAACTAATAGACCCCGAGGCACCAAGTTCCTTCCGATCTTTCCAATCGTGAGAATTTTTTCATGTTCCAACTTCCAAGTATGTTAGGTTTTGAAAAACAGTTGTCTTTCACAAGATCAAAACACAATCTTTCACAAGATCAAAACAAGACTAATTTTCATTCCCTATAACATTTGCTTTTAGAAAATCGTTAACTAGACAAGGAGAAAGAAGGTACGATCAAAAATGCAAAAGGATAAGAGTCCAGAACGATCATAAAAGGGATCAGAGATTGTAGAAATATTAGAAAATCTATAACTATTACTGATCACCTCTTTCTGTTTTCCCTTATAACAAAAACATAATCAAGGAGACAAAAAGAAACGGCCCGGTCAATAGCGAAATTGGTCGACTTACTGGGTCAGTAGAGTCTCGTTGAGGATCGTAAACGGGACCAAAGACTGTGGAAATATTAGAAAATCTATAACTGACCATCCTATTATCTTTTCCTTTATAAGAACACTACAATACACTATCTAGACATCTGCTAAAGACTATAAAAACAAACGGGTCAATCTCCTCTGTTATGGCTAAAAAGAATGTGTCGTTGAGAATCATAAAAATCATCCAAAATTTGAAAAATATTAGAAAATCTATACTCTCGTTTTGTACTCAACGTCCTTCTATAATCCCTCCTTCACCAACCATTTTCAAAAACTAAACTCTGCACTTCCAATTGTCCTTACAAACCTCATTTTTACCTTGCCCTGTTCTCTTTGTCCTATGACTATGAGACAGTCTCTCCGACGCCCCGACACCATGGCGTCATTTTGTTGGTGTTTGAGGGGCAGGTCAAAGGGGCGGGGTTTTAGTTGAACATGAGAGAGAGAGAGGTCACGCCAGATGTTCCCAATGTCCTTCTTTTGAATGGAAACTGCCCTTGCCCTTGACACTTGTTTCTTTGGAATTGAAGCTTTTCATGATTAGCAAAGTACCGTCTGATCTGTTTTGATCTTCTGATCTTGATCGTTTTTTTCTCTTTCTCTAGTTTCTGCTCATCTCTTTGAATGCTCTTCCTATCCAATTTCACATTTTTCATGACTTTGAAGCCCAGTCCAATACACGGAACATGAAAAACGGCTGCTCGTCAATCTTCTCCAACTCATCCTCAGTATTTCGCTGTTTTCTCGACTTTGAACAGATTTTTTTCAAATTTTTTTAATGAATTCGGATAGAATAGAGTATTTGAAACCGATTGATAGTCAGTTCAACCAAAACTGTTCAGTTTTTCAGCTAAAATTTTCCGATTTCATGTTTTTGGCCGAGAAAATGAGAAATGAGTTTTCGAAAATTCGCAATGAAACACTCAACAATTCTGGTCGAATCAACTGTTTCTTGGTTTCAAATTCTTTTTTCTATCCGTTTTTATCAGACAAATTTCAAAAAAATTGGTCCAGAAACGAGAAAACAGCAAAAAACCGATTTCGTGGCGAGACCCGGTGAGTGCCACTTCGGCTGACCGCAGTAATAGTTGACTTCCTTTTTCATTCCAAATATAGATGTTTTGAGTGTTTTGAAGGGTGTAGGAGCTTCTGAATCTCACGTGGGCTTTTCTTATTGGAAAAAAAAACGCTCTTTGACTCTCTAAAACTAACACACTCTCTAGTCCCCGCCTCCCCTTTCCAAGTAAAGTCAACTTCGAACCGAACCGCCCAAAATGTTTCCTTTCCTTTCCTTCGTATGAATTGTGAAAAGAAAAGCGGAGGTCCCTTTTCTCTGCGTCTTCCGTTTACTTTGAAGAGCCAAAACGAGAGACCAGGCTCCGAAAAGAGCCGCAGGAAGTGCAAGAGAGATGGAGAAAGTGGCCAGCTGTCCGTTTCGGAAAGCATACACACAGACGCACGGAGCATAGATTTTTGGAGGTTTTTGAGGATTTTCTATGGATTTTTGAAAGTATTGTGTTGAAATTCAGGTGTGAATTGCTTCTTTAGCTTGTTTTTAGTTGGAAACAGTTCTTTTTTTTCTTTTTTCCAGTTTGCACCAATTTTGGCTTGTAGTTTTTGAATAGGGGAGTCCTTTTTTCAACTTTTTTTTTACTTGTTTATGATGCCAATAGATAGATTTTGGCATGCTGATTTTGAATCTGTATTCTATTTTTGCAAAAACGCTTCCTAAAAGAATTTTTGAGATCTCAAACTATCGAAAAAGCCCAAAATCCGATGTTTGAGGACTCATTTGAAGAGGTTCCCGGTGGTTTTTTGAAGATTCAAATAGTGTTTTGAATAGATCTAAACTTTTTCTATTAATCCTGATAAAAATTTGCAAAATTCCGAGAAAAAAAATTTTCTAATTTTTTCCGATCCTTGAAAAAAATTTTTTTTTTCGAAAAAAATTTTTTTGTCAAATTTTTTCTGAATTTTATCAGGATTGATAGAAGAAGTTTATAGCTATTTTTAACACTATTTGGATCTTTTTGAAACTACCGGGAACCTCTTCAAATGGGTCCTCAAACATTCGATTTTGGGCTTTTTTGAGACTTTGATCCCCAATGCATTCCGCTTTTTTCCAGAACATTCTTTCAGTATTCATAGCGTTTTTTGTCTTCTAGCTTCAACCCAAGTCCCAAAGACAAGTTTGATGGGTGTTTGATGAGTGTCAGATGCTCTGATACTCTTCAGAATGAGCCATTGAGCAGGGAGCTTTGATCACCAGTCATTCTGTGGTCACGGAAATCGGTTTTTTGCTGTTTTCTCGATTCTAGCCCAATTTTCTTAAGTTTTGTTAGTAAAATCTGATAGAGAAGAAAATTTGAAACATATAAATAGTCAATTCGATCAGAATCAGTTCGTTTTTCATACTACTACTGTCAGGCGAAGTGGCACTTAGCGGGTCTCGCCACGAAATCAGTTTTTTGCTGTTTTCTCGATTTTAAACCGATTTTTTCAAATTGTTTTCATGAATTCAGATAGAATAGAAAATTTGAAACCGGTTGATAGTCAGTTCAACCAAAACTGTTCAGTTTTTCAGCCAAAATTTTCAGATTTCGTGTTTTTGGCTGAAAAGATACAAAAATGAGTAAATCGCAATGAAAAACTCGATAATTCTCGTCGAATGAACTATTTCTAGGTTCCAAATTCTGTTTTCTACCTGTTTTCATCAGAAAAAGTTTGAAAAAGTAGGTCCAACAACGAGAAAACAGCAAAAAACCGATTTCGTTGCGAGACCCGCTGAGTGCCACTGCCAGTGACCGCAATATTATTGCTTTTCCTTGACCTATTGGAGCTCAAACTTGAGCTCAGACATGCCACCTAGCAACTACATCGTTAGCCATTGCTACCACTCATAAAAATTTTATAGGAAACGCCAAATTGCTTCGTCGGCGTTTTTCTCTGGTTGTTATAGCTCCTGAATTCTTCTGCATTTTTCCTCTTTTCTCTTTTCCTTTTTGCCTTTTTGCACTAATCTACGTGGCTTAGAGGCTTTAGAGGCTTTAGGGGTACGTTTTGAGATGATTTTAAGTTTGATTTTACCCCCTGAAACTAGGTAAAAAATTTGAAAAAAAATTTTGAAAAAAACAATTTTTTTTTTGAATTTTTTTTTTCAAACAAAAAGTGAACTTTCGGTTTTGAAACCAATAATCTAGTCCCAATTTTTCTGCCTGCTCAGTGTAAAACTCAATGAAGCGGAACTCCATAGGAATATTTGATGATGATGATGATGGATTTGGATTTTTTTTGCCAGCATAAAAAAATATGGCCATTTATTTTATTTTTGACAAGTCTCCTTCTCCTGTTTTCTCTTTCCCCACAACTACTCTACTAATGCAACGTGAGAAAAACGAAAATTTGGATGAAAGAAGGAAAACTTCTGGAAACTTCCATGGCCCTCTTGTTCATGCTTTTCAAAGATTTGAGGAGCAAGTGGAAAAAAGAGAGAAAAACAGAACTTTGTTCTTCAAAAACATGTTTTCAGTGAGGTCTCAAGTTCAGCTTTCCGTCAACAAAATGGAGAAGAAAGAGATACAGATGGATCCTGTCTTTTTTCTCACTTTTCCGGGTTTGGGTCTTGCCACGAAATTGGTTTTCTGTTTTTTTCTGTAGGGGTTTAGAGAATTGTTAGGTTTAAAATTAAAATCTCTTTTTTTGTTGGTAAAGAAAAAAAAATTCCAAAAACAAAAATTTTTTCAAAAATTTTTTGGCTTGAAAAATTTGGAAATTTTTTTTCCGAAATCAGACTTTGAGGGCCAATTTGAAAAGGTTTCCGGAGGTTTCCAGAAAGTCCAGATAGTGCAAAATTTAGATCTGAATTTTCAATATCAAACCCAATAAAAATCTTCAAAAAATTCTGCAGGAAAAACATTTTAAAAAAAAATTTTTGACTTGAAAATTTTGAAAAAATTTTTTTTTTCTGAACTTTTCAAAATTTTATCAGAAATAATAGAAAATGTTTAGATCTGTTTTTAACATTATTTGAATAATCTGAGAACCACAAGAAACCCATTTCTGAAAAATAAATTTCAAAAAAAAAAAATTTTTTCTTAAAAATTTCGAAAAAAAATTTTTTTAATGGAATTTTTGAAAATTTTATCAGAATTGATAGAAGAGATTTAGATCTATTTCTAACACTATTCAAATCATATAAAAACCCCCCAGAAACCCCTTCAAACGGGTCCTCAAAACCTGATTTTGGACATTTTCAAGACTTTGACATCCCAAAATTTCTAAACTTCCAAACTTCTAGTCCTTTGATCACAATCACCCACCCCCATCTCAAACAAACAAAGTATAACTTTCACTAATCTCTGTCTTCCATCTATTTGTTTTTGACTTGTCTTTGGGTTGGTTTTTTGAAGAAAACCAACCCAAAGACAAGACATTTTTTTCAACTCAATTCCCCAATTTTTTCAAAATCAAAAGAAAACAGTATACATAGACAGAAATTGATCTGAAAAGTAGGTAAATGCGGGGTGTCCGACACATACAAATAACACTGAAGAAAGACAAACAAGCTTTTCTTGCCGTCTTGGTCTGCGTCTCTAACCTCGCCATTTCTCTTCTCATTTCAATTTGTTTATCAGTGTACTGCGAGAAGAAAGAAGAAGAAGAAGAAGAAGACAAGACGAATCGGTGTCTTTTTTATTATTTTTTCTATTCTTGCTTTTTTCTTTTTCAATTTTTTTCAATTTTTTCCTGTGATTGAGAGGAAAAAAAAAGTTTATTGGATTTCAAATTTTTTTTCTGTTTTGTGGAATTTCTGCTAGATTGAAATTAGAAATATGTTTTGAATGACTTGGAATTTGAAATCCCGTCACTTTTCAAGTTAAAACTGACTAAAAATTGACCCTAATTCTAGTCTAATTTTAGCGAGGCATCATCTAGGGTACCTCCCTCATACCAACTACCGTAACTCATCTGAATCTTGATAAAAGTTTGTCAAAATTTGGGAACTTGTTTTTGAAAGTTTTACCTATAACAAGTTTCAAAATCAAGTCAATCAAAGCATTTTTAGCAGAGTTATGCTTGTTTGAAAACAAGTCTCTTTGCGCGCTGCAGTGGTGGTTGGTGCTTTCTCACTTCAGCTACCGTAACTCACTTGAATCTTTTTGAAACTTTTTCAAAATTTGTGGACGTGCTTTTGACAGTTTGACCTATAACATTTTTCAAAACCAAGTCAATTAAAACATTTTTAGCAGAGTTATGCCTAATTGAAAACAGGTGTCTGAACCCACTGCTGTAGTAGTGTAGATGCCGGTGCCTTCTCATTTTCGCTACCATAACTCACCGGAATCTTTTAAATTCAGGATCTTGTTTCTTAAAACTCGAGACAAAATATATCCAGAAATTAACTCAATTGAAACATCTTGAGCAAAGTTATGCTTGTTTGAAAACAGGTGCTAAGGCCCGCTACAGTAGTAGATGGTGTCTTCTCATTTCAGCTACCGTAACTCATTGGAATCATGATGAAAGTTTTTGAAAATTTGAGAACACGTTTTTGAAAGTTTTATCCACAAAATATCCATAAATCAGTCTGAGCGAAACTGTTTTGAGCAAAGTTATAGCTGTTTAAAAACAGGTCTGAATCCTGTACTTTGCCCCGTTTCCCATTGTAACTCATCTGAATCTTGATAAATGTCTCTAAAAATTCAGAAATTTGTTTTTGAAAACTTCACACACAAAATATCACAAAATCAACTCAAAAGGAGCATTTTTAGCAAAGTTATAGCTGTTTTAAGTCAGGTCTCTCCGCGCGTTGCTGAAGTGGTGTTGGTGCCTGTGCCTTCTCAATTTAGCTACCATAACTCAACTGAATCTTTATAAAAACTTTTCAAAATTTGCGAAAATGTTTTTAAGAGTTTGATGCACAATATATCCAAAAATCAGCCTAAATGAAACATTTTGAGCAAAGTTACAGCTCTTTCAAAAATGTGTAGTTTTCTGTACTTTGCACCCATTTCCCACACCCACCTAACTTTTTTCACAACCTTCCAACTTCCCCTTTTCCCCCCAATTTTCCTTGTCACCTTCCATTTTCGTCTATTCCTTTCCTTTCTTTCTCTCTCTTCGTCTCTCTACACCCAATTTTGTCTGTGTTCAGTAATTTGATACTGGGAAGTGAAGAGATACCGACTTTTCTACTTTCCACATGAAGAAGACACACTTTTTTTTTGTTTCTAGCTGTTGAAAAACCTTTAAAGCTGTTATAAGAAACCCCCTAAATCTGAAACTTCCTGATTTGAACATGATTTCTTATCAATTTATCAATCGCTGGTCAAATTCGTATCGACCACTGGTCATTTGACACTGCTCCAAATAGCACTTGATAACTTTCGTATTTTCAGCCCCTCCATCAATCCCAAATACCTTCTGGATAGCTAGTGAATGTCTTCGACATGTCTGTGCCTCCTCCCGATCCTCCTAATCTTCTTTTGCCACGTGGCACTCGTTCAATCTCAAGATGATGAAACCACCACTGTCACTGCGTTATTGGACTCGGCTACATCTGCAGTTGATAATTCTACGGTTCCGGTGAGTATAATTTGAAAAAGTTTTGTGATCAATTGATAGATCTCAACGCGCTTAAAAACTTTGTAGTTAAAAGTTTTTTTCAAAAAATTTTTTAAAGGCAGTTTTGGGCTTCCAAAAAAAGTCATGTAAAAATCCCAAATTATGATGTTTCCGGATCATTTTTTGAGCTTTATAGAGCTTTATAGAAGGTTTTAGATAGTGTTCTGAGTAGTGCAAATTTAGTTGTGCTTGTTAAAAATGGTTTTGTCCAAAATTGGTGAAAAAATTTTTTTTTCATTTTTTTGAAAAAAAAAATTTCAAAAATCCCAACTCTGATATTTCTAGGTCATTTTTTGAGCTTTACAGAGAATTCTAGAAAGTTTTGATTAGTGTTTTGAATAGAGCAAAATTAGTTTTATTAGTTCAAATTAGTTTTAAGTATAATTGAAGCAAAAAATTTTTTCATTTTTTTTGAACAGTGAAATTTTCGAAGAAAAAATTTTTTTTTTTCAAAATTTTTTTTTGTTGAAATTTATGAGAAAACAATTGGAAATCATAGTTTAGACTGTGATCTGTCCAAAACAAGCCTTGAAACCTACTAAAACGCTCTTAAAAGTACTCAAACAAGTTCTCATACATCGAAGTTTTGGGTATTTTTGGAACTTTGGACTCCAAACTTTGGAGACCGAAAATGGTCCTTAGCAAGGTTTTTTTGCAAAAACGAAAACTGTCATCGTAATCAACGCATCTAAATCTATCAAATCATATTTTTCAATTTCAGCCAGTGACCCCCAACAACAACACCAACACCCTTCTAAAAGTACCCACTATTTTTGGAATGCGAGTAGAACTTCCCGCAGATGACCCATTTGGATATGAGTAAGCACATGAAAATTGGGGTTTTAGAGGGTCTATTGGCTTATTATAGCAAACACGGCGTCTGTTCCGTAGCCCCCGAAGAGGAATTCAAAGTGGTGATCTATGGAAATCATTTGGACAAAATCCACCAAATCATCTGGACCTTTACGAACAATTGCTCGGAACCTGCGTATGTGGTGGATGCGCTGAATCATTTCAAGATTCATTTTAACCACAAAGTAAGAAAATTATCTTGAATTTTGGAAAAATGAAGTTTAGGCAACATTCCATCTCACATTGAAGCTGCTCCCAGAGATGGTACATGCTTATAAAATGTGTGTAAAGCCGAAAGTTGCTCCAGGAGCACCGCCGCTTGGGGAGATTTATCCGGTAAGTCCGAAAAATGTAAAATAAATTTCAAAAACACAAAAAAAAACCAAAAAAAAAATTTTGGTACAGTGGGGACTCGAACCCCCGACCTCAAAACTAGAGCGCAAGCGCGTTACCCACTGCGCCACACGCACACTTGAACACACTAGCGCCGAGGGCCGTGAAGTCGTCGGTGTTTCAGCGCGCCGCCCACAATTTTCAAAGCGAGATGCCATGTGTTAAAGAAACCAAAATTTCCAGCTCGACGACATCTCAACATGGCTAACCACTGAAAGACCCCCCAAAGAGTACTTCCTGCCCCTACCACTTCAAATCGCTTGCATCGGATTCCTCCTCTGCCTCTCCGCTCTCTTCTCCGGACTCACTCTAGGACTCATGTCTTTGACACCTCAAGAATTGGAGCTAGTCATCAAATCTGGATCCATCAAAGAACAAAAGTGTGCAGCAAAGATTCTACCCATTCGGAGGAAGGGAAACTTGCTCTTGTGCAGTTTGCTGCTCGGAAATGTCATTGTGAACTCTGCAATTTCCATTTTGATGGGAGAACTGACGACGGGGATTTATGCTTTGATTGGATCCACATTGGGTATTGTTATCTTTGGAGAAATTTTGCCGCAGAGTATTTGTGTTAAGTAAGTTTACATTTAGCTGGTATAGATGCAAAATGTTATTCAGAAAGGGATTGGAAGTTGGAGCTCATACTATATCAATTACACAAATGTTCATTTTCTTCACATTCCCGATTGCCTGGCCGGTTTCAAAGCTGTTGGATTGTTTGTTGGGTGATGAATATGTAAGTGATAGGGTCCTGAAACTCTGATGGGGGAACTCAAAAAAATTATGTGCAGAAAAAAATGTTCCAAAAAATTGTTTTTTTTTTCAAAAATTTTCAAAAAAATTTTTTTTTTGAAACCTTTCAAAATTTCATCAGGATTGATAAGAGGTGTTCCAATTTAATTTTGTTACTATTTTAAAACTCTTAAAAACAACCGGAAACCCAAAACATCTGCCAAAAAAATTTTCAAAAAAATTTGTATAAAAAATTTTGAAAAATGTTTTTTTTCGGAATTTTTCAAAATTTTATCAGGATTGATGATGAAAATTTTAAGGTATTTTTGAACAATTTAGGACTCTTTAAAATAACCGGAAACCCGAAAATTCTGAAAAAAAATTTCAAACAAAATTTTTTTGTCTTGAAAATTTTGAACAAAATTTTTTTTTTTGAATTTCCCAAATTTTCCCGGAAGTTTTGAGGAAATTTGAATAACGTTATAATTAGATAAAAATTTTCACTATCAAACCTGTAAAATTCTTTTAAAAAAATCAGAAAAAAATTTTTCATCAAAAAAAAATTTGGTTCAAAAATTTTGAAAATTTTTTTTTCTAACATGATTTTTTTTTCATTAGCAAGAAATTGAATACAAAGTCGTGATCAGCATGAAAAGATCAATATGATTACAAAAAATCAACTTTTCAGCAAGCCTACGATCGAAAACGTCTCATGGAGCTCATCAAAATGTCCATCACCGATAATGGCCAAGTCTCTAACGAACTGAAAATTGCCGTTGGAGCTATGGAAATTGCCGATAAAACAGTACGAGATGTGATGACAAAGATAGAAGACGTTTTCATGCTGCCCGACACCACAGTCCTCAACGCGAAAACCGTAATGGAGATTGTCAAAATGGGTTACACAAGAATCCCAGTCTACCAACAAGGCGACAAAAACAACGTGACAGACATGCTTTTCGTCAAGGATCTCGCTCTTCTCGATCCCGACGACAATTTCACGGTGAAAACAGTCTGCGGATATCATAAACATCCAGTGAAATTCGTGATGAATGACACTCCACTTCCGCACTTGTTAGAGGCGTTCAAGAAGGGCGAGGGCCATTTGGCGATGGTGAAAAGATTGATTAACACGGATGATGGACACGATCCGAGTTATGAGTTGGTTGGAGTCGTCACGCTTGAGGATATTGTGGAGGAGATTTTGCAGGTGGGTCATTTTGATTGCTTGTATCTCGGGAACCATGAAATATATTAAAAAGTTGTCAACTATGAAAATGTAGCTGAAAATGTGCTCTTTATTTTTGTAGTTGACAACTTTTTGATATCTCTTAAGGTTTTTGAGTTATGAACAAAACCGCAGCAGTGAGCAAGTGCGCTCTACTGATAACAGGAACTCAAATAGGTTTTCTGGTGTTTTCTCGGTTTCGGACCAATTTTTTCTAAATTTCTTGGTGAATTCTGAAAGAAAAGAGGATTTGAAACCTAGAAATGGTCAATTTGACCAGAATCAATGAGTTTTTCATAGCAAATCACCTGTTTTTGTCATACCGCGGTCAACCAAAGTGGGACTCGGCGGGTCTCGCCACGAAATCGGTTTTTTGGTGTTTTCTCGGTTTTGGACCGATTTTCTTCAATTTTTTCCTTCAAAAACAGATAGAAAAGAGAATTTTGAACCCAGAAACAACCAATTTGACCAAAAACAGTCAATTTTAGGTGTTGGCCTAGTTTTTCTCTCAGGTGGCCTAGGATTTCAATGAGATGGAAAGTTAGGCCACCATGAAATTTTGAGATCTTTTTCAAAAAAATTACGATTTTTCGATGAAAACGGGCAGACAATAGGATTTGAAGCGTAGAAACACTTAATTTGACCAGATTCATTGAGTTTTTTTAGTGAATTTTCAGATTTCGTGTTTTTGGCCGAGAAAATGAAAAATAGGGTTTTCACAAATTCGGAATGAGAAACTTAATGATTTTGGTCAAATCGACTGTTTCTAGTCTCTTAATTCTCTTTTCTATCAGTTTTTTTTAAGAAAAAAATCAAGAAAATCGATTCGAAACCAAGAAAACACCGGACTCGCAAAGTGACACTTGGCGGGTCTCGCCACGAAACCAGTTTTTGGGGTTTTTCTCGGTTTTGGACCGATTTTTTTGAAAGTTTGTTAATAAAAATGAAAAGAAAAGGAAATTTAAAACCTAGAAACACTCGATTTGACCAGAATTATTGAGATTTTCATTTCGAATTATCCATTTTTGTAATTTTCGGTGCAAAACACAAAATCTACAAATTCAAGCTGAAAACCTGAACAATTCTGGTAAAATTGACTATCATTTGGTTTTAAATTTCCTGTTCTATCCGAATTCATTAAAAAATTTTGAGGAAAACGGGTCAGAACCGAGAAAACACCCGATTTACTGTGGTCACTCAAAGTGGCACTCAGCGGGACTCGTCACGAAATCAGATTTTCGATGTTTTCTCGTTAATGGACCTAGTTTTTTTGAATTTTGTTGATAAAAACAGATAGAAACAATGACTTGGAGCCTAGTAATACTCAATTTGACCAGAATTATTGAGTTTTTCATTGCATACGAAATCTGAAAATTTTCAATGAAAAACTCAATGATTCCGGTCGAATTGACTCTCTGCTGGCTTCAAATCCTTTTTTCTATCTGATTTTTATCTCAAAAAACTGAGAAACAGGTCTAAAAACCGAGAAAACACTGATAACACTGAAAACCTGATATCGTGGCGAGACCCGCCGAGTGTCACTTCGGGTGATAATCACTATTTTCAAGCTTCATTTTCCAGGCCGAGATCAACGATGAATTTGACATTGTGACTGACAACGTAAACAAGGTGAAAATCAAGAAGGACCAAAACAGAGATGCCACGAAATACTTTGGAGATCATGAAGCCCCAGAGACCATGATTTCCATGCAACTTCAAATGGTCGCCCTTCAATGGCTAGTCTCCAATGAACGCGCCTTCCGACAAGAATTCTTGGACACTAATGTTCTGGAACGTCTCATTCGAAACAGTGCTCGTCGAGTTGATGTCTCTGCACTAATGGCCATGGGTGATGATGCTATCAATGTTCCAAGACTCGCAAAAGTGTACACAAAGGATGAACAGAGTGACAAGTACATTCTGATCCTCGAGGGAAGAATTCAAGTGACAATTGGACAAAGTGGAATGATGTTCGAAGCAGGACCATGGCATCACTTTGGAAGTGAGATCATGGTGAGATTGGTGGAGGGAGCAGCGACTTTGGGAAGGAGCATGAGTATCGTGGGGACTTCGGATCTCTCGGCGAGAAGACCAGATTTGATGTTCCGACCGGATTACTCTGCAACTGTCAAGGAGGATTGCACCTATTTGGAAATCTCGGTGCCAGCGTATATCAATGCGTACAAGGCCAGCTTGATGCAGAGGGAGAAGCCGTTGTGAGTTTTTGACATAGTATAACTTTGGAACGGAAAGAGATGGGGAAAAGTTGTTAACTGCAAAGTTGTAGCTGAACATCTGTTCTACAATCTTGTAGTTGACAATTTTTTGTTATCTCTTATCATTGCGGAGATATAGTCAGTAATCCAACTGCTACCTAGTTATCAGTAGAGAGCACTTTCTCATTGTTGCGGTTTTGATTTGTTCATAACTCAAAAACCAGAAGAGATAGCAAAAAGTTGTCAACTACAAAATTGTAGAAAAAGTTGTGAGCTATATTTTAATAATTAACAACGTTTTGTTATCTTATACCGTTACTGAGATATGCGAGGTTATCCAATTCCTACCCTACACCCGTCACGCAAAGGGGCTCTCGGCGGGTCTCGCCACGAAATCAGTTCTCAGAAGTTTTCTCGTTTCTTGAGTGATTTTTTCTTACGTTTTTTGTTAGAATTTGATAGGAATAAGAATTTGAAACTTGAAAATGGCAAATTTGACCCAATTTAGTTAGTTTTTCCTCGCAAATCTCGCGAAATCCATTTTCGTAATTTTTCGCCAAAAACACGAAATCTGAAAATTTGCAACGAAAAACTCAACAAATCTATTTGAATTGACTGTTTCTAGGTTTCAACTTGTTTTCTCTATCAGATTTTCCAACAAAATTTCAAAAAAAAATCTGTTCAGAAACGAGAAAACACCAGAAAATCCATTTGAGGTCCTGTTATCAATAGAGCGCACTTGCATATTGCTGCTGTTTTGTTCATAACTCTCAAACCAAATAAGATATCAAAAAGTTGTCAACTACAAAAGTAAAGAACACATCCTCAGCTACATTTTCATAGTTGGCAACTTTTTAAAATCTTTTGTCGTTGCGGAGATACAAGCAGTAATCCACTTGCTACCTAATTTTCAGTAGAGCGCACTTGCTGCAGTTTTGTTCCTTTCATAACTCAGAAACTAAAAGAGATATCAAAAAGTTGTCAACTACAAAAAGAAAGAACGCATTTTCAGCTACATTTTCATAGTTAACAACTTTTGAATATCTCTCATGGATCCCGAGATACAATCAATCTCCCACAACCCTCCATTTTTCCAGAAACGACGCCTCGGACATGTCCCGCAACACATCCGCCCACAACTCCACGTTATCCTTAGCTGATAAAACAGGTCCCATCACAGACCCAGCAGCCATGCTAGTTCCAGAAGGTGTTCGAAAGCCGTCAATCATCTCTACGGATCTTCTAAAAACCCTTAATGCGATAGGACAACGAGACGTGGCTCCGGTGGCTGAGGAGGAGGAAATGGCGCTTTTAGATAAGGCCTAATTTCTCTAATTTTAAGGCCCTTTTTGGCTATTATAGGCTAATATTATGGTATAAGCAATTAACTGGTTATTTTCTTGGTTATTTTTTACACTTGGTCCTGATTTCTTATTTCCCTACCCTACTTATGTTCCCCCAGTTACTTTACCCTAAAACAGTTTTGTTCCTGTTTCTCGATCTCTTGTTACAGTTTTCCTCTCAATTTCTTCTTCTTTCCGCTCCATGAGATGTGTCCTTTGATGTGCCTTTCTGATTGCTTTTTTGGCTGCATTTACGTTTTGCATTACGGAGCAATAAATGGTTTTGAATTTTTTTTCTTCTTTTCAAAGAGTTCCATTTTTTTGGAATTCAGGCAGAATTCGGGGCATTTCGGGTCTGTTCTAGACGTTTTCAACTTTTCTAGAAGATTTTTTTGGTCTGTAAAGTTTGTTTTAGGCCTGGAAAGACCTTCTTTGCAGTTTGGGGGAGTTGGCGGGTCTCGCCACGAAATCGGTGTTATGGTGTTTTCTCGTTTCTGACACGATTTTTTTTGAGTTTTTCTGATAAAAATGGATAGAAAACAGGATTTGAAGTCTAGAACTAATTGATTTGACCAGAACTATCAAACTTTTCAGAAAAAAATTCAGATTTCGAAAATTTTCAAAAATTACAAAAATGGGATTTTCAATGAAAAACTAACTAATTTTGGTCAAATCAAGTGTTTTTAGGTTTCAAATGTTGTTTTCTATCAGATTTTAACAACAAAAATTAAGAAAATTGATCTAGAACTGAGAAAACACCAAAAAACCGATTTCGTGGCGAGACCCGTCGAGTTCCGCTTCACTGAACTACATAGGTAGAGGTTGGAAAATTTATCATATCTCCGCAATGATAAGAGATAACAAAAAGTTGTTAACTATAAAATTAAAGCTGAAGATTTTTTCTACAACTTTGTAGTTGACAACTTTTTACTATCTCTTTTGGTTTTTGAGTTATGAACAGAACAAAACCGCAGCAATAAGCAAATGCGCTCCACTGATAATTAGAAAGCTGTTGGATAACTGATCATATCTCCGAAACGATAAAAGTTGATAAAAAGTTGTTAACTACAAAAATGTAGCTTAAGAAATTTGCTACAACTTTGCAGTTGACAATTTTTGAATATCTTTTTTGGTTTCCGAGTTATGAACAGAACAAAACCGCAACAATGAGCAAGCGCGCTCTACTGATAACTAGGGAGCAGTTCGATAACTGATCATATCTCCGCATTGTTAAGAGATAACAAAACATTGTCAACTACAAAATTGTAGAACACATTTTCAGCTACAACTTTGTAGTTGACAACTTTTTACTATCTCTTTTTGTTCTCGAGTTATAACCCTTGATAGACCTGCTTTGCAAATCAGGTCAACCTCAGGCCATTTGGCTCTACAGGCCTAAGAATGCAAATTTCCACTTTTCCTGCAACGTCTCTAGTTTTTGCAAACACCCCCTACCTGCCAAAAGTGGTACTCGTCAACAATTTGTACGTTTTCGTTTTTCTCCTGCAACCTGACCCTGACATCACTAGAAAATAGGCCGGGAGGTGCTATAAAAACAGGAGAAAATCGAGGAGGAGTTGGATTTTTCAGTTTTTCCTAGTTTTCAAGGTGCCCCTCAGATATTTTGCAGCGTTTTACAGCTAGAACAATAGGTTTAGAAGCTGCAATTAGGTATCTGAATACCTGAAAAGCAGTGTTTTTCGAACCCTGTACATATTCGAATTTCCGATGTCTTTCCCTTATTTTCCTTATTTTTCGTGTGATCATTTTTCTTGAAATCCTGCCTAAAAGCCAAAGAAGAAGAAGCATCGCTTCCGATTCCAATTTCCCGCCGCAAAATTCGCCGAGAAAACGCGGAGAAAACGGAAAAACCGCCGAAAAAAGTGGTCAATAAATCAGGTGCCGAGTGGTGTGTCAGTGACGGATGCGCTCAAGTTTGGCCTGCCTTTTTTGGGGGCAATTTCCTTTAAGAATGAGGTAAAAAAGGAAAGGAAGGGAGTACTTGAAGGGGCGGAGCGAAATAGGGGAAATTGAGTAGGACCAGGCAAAAATTTTGGGTGCGCCAACGTCATTTTGGAACTTTCGGTGTTTTCTCGTTTCTGATCCGATTTTCTTGATTTTTTTGTGTTAAAAACAGAGAGAAAAAAGGATTTGAAACTTAAAAATAGTTAATTTGACCGGAATTATTGGGTTTTGCAAAGAAAAACTTCAGGTGTCCTGTATTTGGTAGAAAAATTTCAGAAATGGGTAAGCCGCTATGAAAAACTAACAAATTTTGATCAAATGAACTATTTCTAGACTTCAAATCTCTTTTTCTATCCATTTTTATTAAAAAAATTTTAAAAACCGGTCCAAAAACGAGAAAACACCAAAAAACTGATTTCGGTGCGAGGCCCGCAAAGTGCAACTGATCGTAGTATAACAAAGCGGTATTTTGGAGCATCGTACAACCACATTTTCTTTCTTACTAGTGGTACCAGTTACTAGTTGATATGTACAATGTACGGATCGTTGTACTAACATAGTCTGACCTAGATTGTAGATGATACAAATCTCCAAAACCAGGTTACTCGAGTTCTACTTTTTTGTCTGTGTGCATTTTTCTGTTTTACTCAAAACTGATGTTAGGAGGACGGATTCAGAGTTTTAATCTTGAACTTTGAAGGTTCCAGTATTCAAAATGGACGAGGTATAGGGTCTATTCCATAAATCAAAGACCCCATTAGATACCCAAAACCCAGAATCTAGAATCTGAACTCTGTCCTTTCTTTCCCTTATTTGTTCACCCATCTGGAAGAAATTCCCTTATTCTTCGTCATCATAACGATATCCTGAACATTCCAAACCTATGTACCTCAATGATCACCAGAACCTCTTTTTGTGTCCTTCTATGTCTTTTGGGCCCAAAACGTATACATAGACTACCGGACTAAAGATCCCCTGGATTTTGAGCTATTGGGTTCCAGGTCAAAAAGGTCCGCGCGAGTCTCCGGTTTCAGGACTTTTTGAGTTATGAAGGTCTAGGAGTAAAGTTTCCGGGTATAGAAGTCATCGCAAGTAGAGAAAAATAAAGTGAAAAGTTGGAAACATTGATTTCCGATTTCGTGGCGAGACCCTCTGTGTACCATTGATGAATAGGTAGCATCTGAATAACTGATCATATCTCCGCAATGATAGGAGATATCAAAAAGTTGTCGACTACAAAAATATAGCTGAAGTTATGTTCTACAACTTTGCAGTTGACAACTTTTTACTATCTTTTTTGGTTTCCGAGTTATGAACCAAATCGCAGCAATGAGCAAGTGCGCTCTACTGATAATTAGGTAGCAGTTGGATAACTGTGCATATCTCCGCAATGATAAGAGATATCAAAAAGTTGTCAACTACAAAATTGTAGCTGAAGTTATGTTCTATAACTGTGTAGTTGACAACTTTTCACTATCTCGTTTAGTTTTCGAGTTATGCAATGCCAAAAACGGCTTTTCACTTTTTTTGAAATTTTGAAATTTCGGAGGGCAAGGCTTTACGTTTTGCTCCTGAACATGTTATTGTACATCACTCATTTCCCGCAACTTTTCATTTATCTTCATCATTTCCCGCTTCCCGATTCCAAGTTTCCGAGCTTCGGAAACTTTTCGGAATGATGAGATCCCGAAAACCGGGGCGTGGCCTCCCTAGATTTCCCCATCTTTCCCCATTCAACCTCACGTTCTAAGGCTTCCGGCGAGGCGTGTGACTACCGTAGTCAATTTCTCAGTATCCTAAGCTTAAGTGATATCTAGATATCTCCCAAATCAATCAGGAAGTCGCCAGAGTGATGTGTCCCGGAAATGAGCATATTAGACCACATCAGCTTATTAGGCTGCCTTATAAAGCTCTTTAGAGCTGTTTTTCATCTCAAATTTCTTCTTAATTTTTGCCTTAACTTTTCGTTTGATTTAGCCATTATCAAAACCTTTTTGAATACAGATGCTCTCCAAACTTTTGGTCGCCTGTTCGCTACTCGCCGTGGCTTTCGCAGCCTCAATGGAGGATCTTCAATCCGAGAAGTTTTGCGAAAAGTTCCCGACGCTTCATATGTGTCGGTTGAAAGAAGAGCTTACTGGAAGCTTGGTGGAGCTACAGTATTTGTTGCAAGATGGTAAAAACCTGTTTGAAACCTGGAAAAATGAAGGAAATGTTTAGGAATGAATGTTGGTGGTCAGACTGTCACCGGCGCTCAGGAAGTTCAAAAGAGGAAGAGTGCTTTTGTGAGGTTTGGAAAGAGATCGGCTCCGGAGGATGAGGAAATTGTGAGTTCTAAATCTAGGTTACCTATTGTATAAACAGTTTAGCTTTGTCAGGTTCCAAAGGTTTCAAAATTTCAGTTCAGTTGTAGTTTTAGTAGCGTTTTTGATGTTGTATAACATTAGAACCAAAAAAGATAGTAAAATGTTGTCAACTGCAAAGTTGTTGCTGAAAACGTTTTCTACAACTTTGTAGTTGACAACTTTTTGATATCTCTTATCATTGCGGAGATAAAAGCAGTTATCCTACTGCTACCATCACGGAAAGTGACACTCGGCGGGTCTCGCCACGAAATCAGTTTTCTGGTGTTTTTTCATTGAAAGTTATCCTTTAAACCTTGTAGTTTTACCTTTGGAATCTGAATGATGTCATTTTTAACAATTTTCTTCAAAAATGACTAGGGGATAATCAATTTCATGGTCTAGCAGTTTCTAGGAATTAGGGTGAAAGGTGTGTTCACTGATTAGTGAATAGGTGTTCTAATAGGGATCAAAGATGAAACAATGTGTCTTCTAAGCAGGGATTTTTGGATTTTGGAAGTTTATTTGGAACATGAAAATGAGGTTTTGAAGCATTACACGTTCATTTTGGAGCAGTACGATGCTCCGGAATAAGGCCAAGCTATACTGCGGTCAGACGAATTCGGTTTTTTGGAGTTTTCTCGTTTCTGGACCGATTTTCTTGAATTTTTCTGCTAAAAACGGATAGGAAACAAGATTTGAAGCCTAGAAACAGTCAATTCAACTAGAGTTTTCGAATTCTTCATAAAAAATTTTCAGATTTCGTGTTTTTGGCAAGAAATCACAAAAACAGGTGTTTTGCTATGAAAAACTCACCAATTTTGGTCAAACAAACTGTTTCTAGGCTTCAAATGTCTTTTTCTATCTGTTGTTACTATTAAAATTTAAAAAAATCAGTCCAAAAACGAGAAAACAGCAAAAAATCGAGTTCGTTGTGAGACCCGCCGAGTGTCACTTCTGGTGACCGCTGTTATAACACAAAAGGCGTTATTTCGGAGCATTTTACTGAAATTTAATTTTTAGATATCAAAACGACATTTTTTAATGTTAAAAAACAGAACGACGCTCCAAAATACGCCCCCTTCACCCTCAAAAACCTTCTCAAAAACTAGATGAAGAATAGCGTTATTTCGGAGTGTCGTACTGAAATTTGAAGAATGGAACTTTGATCTTTTAAAAGTCAAAATATCAAGAAATCGAACCATCATCCAAATCACACAGCCCCATGTCTACTTAACTCGAAAATTTCAGGAAATGGAAAAGCGAAAATCGGCGTTTGTCCGTTTCGGTCGCTCCATGGGAGGACTCGAGCCACAGATCACCGAGAAACGCAAGAGCCAGTACATTCGCTTTGGAAAGTAATAAATCAATGGATAATGCTTCCAAAATGTTAACATTCTTTATCTAACACCTTCTCTTGTCATCTTTCATCTCTTCTTTCTATCAGAGCAACACACCATCCAATTTGGGTAACCAATTTCTCAAATTTTTCCAGTCAATTTTTGCTTTTCCTGTTAATTTCCCCCCTTTTAAAGTGAAAATTGGACTGTTTTTTGAGAAACAACAAAGCAAATAGTTGATTTTTCGTTTTATTTTCCGTGGGCGCCTTTTTCTGTGTGGACCTTGGCTGATTTTCTGACCCCGTTCCAACTTTCTCCATCTGTCTCCTTTTTCCCGAAAATGTTCAATTTTGCATGGTAATTGGCGGTGAGCCACGTTGAATTGAGTGTTTTTTGGTTCAAAAGAGCAATTCTGATTGTGTAAATGAAATTTGTGTTAATAATGCTGGACTTGGATTTGGATTGCTGTACTGTACTGCAGTGACGTGTCTCGCCACGAAATCAGTTTTTTGGGGTTTTCTCGATTTTGGATCGATTTTTTGTAAAAGTTTTTTATGAATTCGAATAGAACAGAAAATTTGAATCCGAATGATAGTCAATTTTACCGAAATCGTTCAGTTTTTCATAGAAAAAATTTCATTCATTCATTAGAAAAGTTTGTGTTTTTGGCAGTTTTTGACACGGTATAACTCGAGAACTAAAACAGATATCAAAAAGTTGTCAACAACAAAAATATAGCTCACAACTTTTTCTACAATTTTTTAGTTGACAACTTTTTGATATCTCTTATCGTTGCGGAGATATGAGCAATTTTCCAACTGCTACTTGTTATATCGGTGGCACTCGGCGGGTCTCGCCACGAAATCAGTTTTTTTTTTGCTGTTTTCTCGTTTTTGGATCGATTTTTTTCAAAGTTTTTGATGAATTTAAATAGAACAAAAGATTTTGAGCTTAGAAACAAGCAGTTTAACCAGAAATTTTGAGCTTTTCGTAACAAATTTTCAGATTTTGTGATTTTTTCCGAAAAATCACAAATTTGGGTAGTTTTCAATGAAAAAACTGAACAATTCTGGTCAAATGAACTGTTTTCCAGGTTCAAATTCTATTTTCTATCTGTTTTTGCTAAAAAAAAACTCAAAAAATCGGTCCAGAACCAAGAAAACAGCAAAAACCCGATTTCGTGGTGGGACCCTCCAGTGTCCATGACATCAGTGATAGGCTGAAGGACGAGTTAACTTTGGTTTTCATGAAAAAGGTTCTGAATTCAATTAAAAAAATCTAAATTCAATCAGAAACATCCCCAAATTACAGTACTCCATTCTCGATTTTCCAGATTTGTAGCCTATAATCAAATGATACCTAGCCTTCTCTAGACGTTCCAAAAACCTAAAATTTTCGGTTTTTTTTTTCAAAAGGATGACAATTGTCACGAATTACCACAACAGAGACAGTGTAGCTTATTGTAGTCCAAATTGGGAACATTTGTGGTTTCTTGTTTCCTGTGAAATTGGTGATCTTCGATTGGATGATTTGTGGAATCACTTATTTCATCAGTTGCTACTAAACACATCACTTCTTTGTCTATTTTTGAGCTATAAAAGATCTTGGAAAGTGTTTTTTTTCTATTTGAAAATCTTCAGATGACGAGGAAACTTTTGATCCTTGGTATTCTCCTCTTCTTTGTGAATTTGGGATCTTCATCTTCAGAAGTTTCTAGAGCTTCTAGAGCTTCCAGAACTTCCAAAGAGTCTTTCGATGAAGTTACCAAGATTTTGAAAGATCTGGAAATGGTAAGCCAAAGAAAAGACCCTTGAATCTCTGATATCCATCTTCCAGGAAGTCGGCCTCTTTGGGGTTGGACTGACACCTCAAGTTCCAATGAAAAAACGAAGCGAGTACATTCGATTTGGATGAATTTCATGTTCTATTTGCAAAATGAAATGCTTTATTCTTATTCAATTGAAAAAAATGGTTCAAAATTCTGAAAGAGCTAGCTTTAAAATACACTGGAGGGAAACATTGGGAAGAGGGGGATTTGATACAAATCTTGATAAGCAAATACACAAACAGAAGGATACAGTACTCAATATATAATAAATTAGTTCAATTTGTAGCTCAAAGACTCGGAAGCGGGATGCTCAATTGTATAGCGGACTGGCAACAAGCGGTGTTGGCCTGGCGCCAACACAACACACCACTCGAGATTGTGATCTTTGTTGAGACGAGCATCGGGTGGGGATTGGGTTTTGGATGAGGTCGATTTGATCTCGGGGGAGACTATGGAGACCTGGAAGTTGCTAGATAAGATGGCAAATACTTTTTTGAGACATTGAGGGACCTGATCTAGAAACTGAGGGTAACTAGCCTAACCAAGCCCCCTTACCTAAAAAGTTCTCCAGAATCTCAAATTTGTATGGTAGTTTGGGCTTATCATCGGCTCCCGGGACTTCTCAATCATCTCATTAGCTTCGTTATTGAAATCTAACATAAGGGAGCCTAGCTAACAAACACTACTACTATGCGCAAAGTGACACTCGGCGGGTCTTGCCACGAAATCAGTTTTTTGGTGTTTTCTTGTTTCTGGACTGATTTTTGTGAACTTTACTAGTGAAAACTGATAAGAAAAAGAATTTGACACCTAGAAATGATCCATTCAATCTGGATTTATAAGTTTTGGATAGCAAATTTTCAGATTTAGTGTTTTGGCAAAAACGTTACAAAAATGGATTTCGCTAAATTCGCAATGAAAAACTCATAAATCCCAGTCAAACAAACTGTTTTTAAGATTAAAATCTTCTTTTCTACAAGATTTCAACAGAAAACCTTGAGAAAATCGGCCCAGAAACGAGAAAACACCAGAAAACCTACTGCGTGGCCCTCGGCGGGACTTGACACGAAATCTGTTTTTTTGGTTTTTTTTCGTTTCTGGACCGATTTTATCAAAATTTTGTGGTAAAATCTGAAAGAAAAGAGGATTTTAAACCTAGAAACAATCTATTTGTCCCAAATTCGTGGGTTTTTCATAGCAAACTTTCGAATTTTCTGTTTTTGGCCAAAAATGAAAAACTCACTAATTTGGGTCAAATGAACTGTCTCTAGGTTTCAAATCTTCTTTTTCATTTGATTTTAACAATAAAAAGTATGCAAAAATAGGTTCAGAATCAAGAAAACAGCCAAAAACCCATCTAGCTCACCTTAATCTTATCATCATGACTCTTCGGAATCTGCTCCTTGACTGTAATTCTCACACTCTGACGAACTTTTGCACTTCTCACGCTAATCATCTGCTCGTGAGTCATCAAGGTGCTCTTTGACATGAACCCCACCTAAAATTAGGTTGCTGTACTTTACAAATTGAAGGACCCACCTGCTCATAGGTGACTGTAGGAGTCTTATACTCCACTTTAACCGACGGATCCACTCCCATATTACACCGGAACTCCTCTCCCGGGGAAACCAAACGAAGATGGGTTTTGGTGACAAAACAGTTGTTGACATAGACTGCAGCGGCTCCAGGAAGAAGAGGAAGTTGAGATGTGTTGGTGATAAGCGCTGATAGGTAGGCACTGGTGGAACGGGAAGGTACGGTCTCGTGAGAGAACGCGCAGGACAAGTCGTTCTTCGAGATGAGTAGCTTGTGTTCTACAGCATTACTCAAAATTGTGACGGCACGAGGAATAGAGAAACATGTGGAAACTGTACTCTCAAGGGCCTGGGTAGTGACACTATTCTCCTCACTGCTTCTACTATGCTGCACATTGTTCCATCGCTTCAACGCAGAAGCATCAAGGATCTCATTGTAGTCAAAGGACCCGAAACCCATGTCCTCTTCGGACGGAACAGAGAGCGGCTTCCTACGAGCCGCCGAACTCGCATGTCTTCTGGAGGGTCTGGAGCTGTGCAGAGAAGCAGAAAGGGTCGAGAGTGGTGGTGGAGAGCCGCCAAGACTTGCGGAACATGTAGACAACACGATATCACAATCCTTCCAATCATCTCCAGTGTTCTGCTCCACCAATCCGTAATAACAGAGTTGAACTGAGCTGCCGTTTTGATGGTTTTCGTCCTCGTCCTCAGCGGAACTTGCACGGATATCATAGCAGGGTTTCCAGGCTGCGCAGTAGACTTGGTAGGTGATGTACAGCTCGACTTTTCCGGCTTCTTCCATTTCAACGACAATGCTGATGTTTCTGAAAGTTAGATCGGTTTGATCACTTTGTATCTGGAACATTACAATGGTAACCCTTCACGGATCAAACCCCATCATCCATCTCCATCTAGACCACCATAAACCACCCGTAACATTGTGTAATCCACATCTTCCTAAACACACAAACACACCCATTCCAGCAATCCCCCTTCCCATACCAAAGGATCAGGAAGCAATGCTATGCAACAAGGGAGGAAGTCCATCCCTAATCAACATCCCTATCACATACATATCACTTCATATCAACTTTTTATAGAAGCGGGGCTTAGGTTTGGCTTTGGAAGAGGCTGAGATGGAGGTTTAGAACCCGTATTGTCGAGGTTTTTTTGCTCTTTTTTGTTGATGGGCAGCGGCGCGGCGCGCCGCTGACGCTTAGCAAGTACGGCCCGAGGAGGGGTTGTGATATAAAAGAGAGAAATGGGATGGGGAGGGAGGCAGTCTCTTTTGTTTTGCGTTATCTCATCATCATCTTCTTTTGTGTCTGTGACTTTTCTTGGTACCTTCATACTTGATCTGTAGATTACTGTAGGACTGAGTTTCGGTATCCTAGAGACCTGAATTTCAAATCTAAGTCATCCAGTTTTCTTGTGCTCATTTTGAAGACCTAACCCCCAGAACGTTTCTGTAAATTCCCTAAAGTTCCTACTTGTTTCAGAACCTAAAACCATGGAGGAGGACCGTCAATCCGTCAAGAAGTTCGCCTTCTTCGGCATCGCCGCCTCCACCGTCGCCACCCTCACCGTCATCATGGCCGTTCCAATGCTCTGCCTCTACATGCAGAACATCCAATCCGGCCTTCAAGACGACCTAACTTTCTGCAAGTCCCGCACTGATTCCCTCCGTGGAGAGTACTCCAGATTGGCTGCCTACCGGGATTCCGCTGTTGCTGGTCTAAGGCAGAAGCGTTCCTCGAATGAGAAGTGCTGTTCTTGCGGAACCGGAGCTGCTGGACCAGTTGGAGCTCCAGGAGATGATGGACTTGCTGGAGCTGACGGAAAGGCTGGAAAGCCAGGACAGAATGGAAAGGATGCGGATGCCCAACAGCTTCCAACCGCTGATGACTTCTGCTTTGAGTGTGAGCCATCTCCAGTTGGCCCACCAGGACCACCAGGACCAAAGGGACCAGATGGAGAAGCCGGATCTCCAGGAGAACAAGGACCAGCTGGTCGCCCAGGAAACAAGGGAGCTCAAGGACCAGTTGGACCAGTTGGAGCCGACGGAGAGCCAGGAGAGTTGGGAGCTCCAGGAGCACCAGGAGTCCAAAGAACCGTTGCATCGCCAGTTGGAGAAGCAGGAGACGCCGGAGAGCCAGGAGCTCAGGGAGAACCGGGACAGGATGGACGGCCAGGACAACCGGGAAGACAGGGACCACAAGGAGAGGCTGGAGCCAATGGGAAGGATGGAGAGCCAGGAAAAGACGCAGAGGACGGAGAGCCAGGAAAGCCAGGAGAGGACGGACCGAAGGGATCCTGCGATCACTGCCCACCCCCACGCACCGCTCCGGGATACTAAACACGACCTCCGCGATTATGATAACTTATTTTCCCTTTTTCTATGTGTACTTTCCCAATTTTCGGGTTCATTCTCCTTGTAAAATAAACCCTTTACATACCTCTTTATCGAGTCATACTCCGCCAAACACCTCAGTTGATCCAACTGTCGATCCAACCCATCAATCTTCTCCGACAACTGCTCAGATTCTCGTTGACGCTTTCGAAGTTCCTTTTTCATATCCCCAACAGCATCTCCGTAGTATTTGAGAAACTTTGCCAGGTTGTCTAGGGATTCGTGGTTGAAGAAGAAGCCATTAGAAACGGAATTCGAGGCTGCCAGGGGGTTGGGCTCTTGTCCGGTTACTGTGTGACGACGGGAAAGAAGAGGTTGACTTCCGGATGATGGGATGTGAGATGAACTTTGTGCAGAGAAGGAGGGCGCTGGGCCGGAGGAGATCTGAAATGTTTTTGGTAACTGAGTTTCGATTCTGAGGTACCTGAGCAGCCACCCCATCCAAAACATCAATTCGCTTCTTTATCGAACAACACTCATCTTCAATTGCAAATCTCTCATTCTCCACTTCAATCTTCTGTTTTTCAATGTCTACAATCTTATCGGTTTCATGGGTCATGTCCATTGGGACCTCTTGATATTGAACTTCCTGGATGAGAACTCCACGACCGTCCACGCGGACAGATTGACGTTCAATGACTGCTGAGACATTCTGAAAGATTTGAGGGGTTTAGAGGGGCTGAAAATCTTCCTAGAGATACTTTTAGACGTCCAAAGTCTCGAAAAAGCCCAAAATCAGGTGTTTGTGGGCCAATTTGGAGGGGTTCCCGATGGTTTTAGGAAAATCCAAATAGTGCATAAAGTAGATCTAAGTGCGCGTCAATATTATATTTAACGTGCTCCATCACGCTGATTTCGAATCTTTTCTTAAATGCTATAAAATCTACATTCTCCCACTTATCGAATATGCCTCGATTGTCACCTCACCCGTTCTTAGAGATGATATTAAAAGAATTGAAGCTTTCCAAAAGTCATTTGTTTTCCGCACCTTTAAGAAATTCAACATCGAATATTGTTCCTATTTTCAATCTCTCGTTTTCTGTAATCTAGAAAGCCTTGAAATTCGTCGACTCAAATCCGACCTAGTTTTCTTGTATAAGCTAAT